>JAJOZX010000254.1:845000-1252500 GCA_023014485.1 Bathynomus jamesi | reverse complement strand
ATTGCTCTGTTAGGTTAATTTAGGTTGTTAGGGTGATAGAAGGACGTAAGTAGGGCTAACATATTAAGTTAATTTAGGTCGAATTAGTTTAGGTTTGGTCAATTTCGGCAAGTTAAGTTAATGTTGGAGTCTGGTGAGGCTCTTAGATTAGGCTAAGATACATAGTTACAGGCTAACAAAGACCCTAGGATGCACTTTACGCTAGTCTAAGAAAGAAGTCCAGGAAAAAGAAAGGAGCAAATGAAAATAAAGAATAGCATGAAAAACTAAATTATTTAATCCACTCTACAACATACATATTTTAAAGATTTTTACTTATTTATTATTTATTTATTTTTTATGCCTGAAGGAGGGGGCCAAGGGCAAATGTCCGCTAAAGCGCCCCCACCCCATAGAAGAAGAAGGGAACCAAAATCAAGGTCCGGGGTTTTCGAGACACTCTGCGATTGAAAAATGGGAGGTCATAGACAGGAGGAAAGATGGAGTGAGGAAGATTGTTCAAGAGTTCACCGGTCGAGTGCATGAAAGACTGAAAATACCAATTAACCCTTGCACTAGATAGTTGGACAGAAAAGGAATGAGAAAGTGTAGAAAGGCTGGCACTGCGTTCTCTCCTTAAACGAGGAGGCATGCAGTTAGAGAGTTCAGAAGAGCAATGTGCATTATAATAGCGATAGTAAAGAGAGAGTGAGGCAACATTGCGGCGAAGAGAGAGAGAGATTGAATACAATCAGTAAGAAGCGCGTAACACTGGTCTACAAATTTTGAAAAGGTTTGTGCTTCGGAGATAAAATGTGCTTCTTATTATGGATTTTGGGGTGCTGAAAACGAATATGACCATAAAAACAGTCGATTGGCTACAGTTTCCAAGAAAATTTAAGGTACACATTTTGCGTATATGTATACCATATATTAGTAACATACCTGTATAATGCAGTCACTTATATTGATTCAACCCGTCGCTTCTTTGCTTGTCTCTTGTATTCAACTTCTGGAGCATCTCTTGTTATTGTCCAGCAGTAGTCTGCTAACAATGATGGACTCCATTTCCCATGGTAGCGTTTCTCCATCGCTGAGATATCCTGGTGGAAACGTTCACCATGTTCATCGCTGACTGCTCCGCAGTTGGCCGGAAATAATTCTAGGTGCGAATGGAGGAAATATATCTTTAAAGACCTATTGCAACCCATTTTTTGATAGGACAACATCAGGTTTTCCACCAGCTCCCTGTAATTGTCAGCTTTGGTATTTCCGAGAAAATTGATTGCTACTAACCGGAAAGCATTCCACGCTGTCTTCTCCTCACCACCTAAGATACGGTCGAACTCCTCATCTCTAAGAAGCTCGCGGATCTGTGGACCAACAAATACACCCTCCTTGATTTTTGCTTCACTGAGCCTTGGGAATTTACCACCGAGGTACTTAAAAGCTGCCCCCGTTTTATCCATAGCCTTAACAAAATTTTTCATGACGCCCAGTTTGATGTGTAAGGGTGGTAACAAAATCTTGTTTGATTCTACAAGTGGAGGATACTGAACATTTTTTGTTCCAGGTTCCAATAAGTGTCGGAGTGGCCAATCCTTCTTGATGTAATGAGAAGTCCTAGCCAGACTATCCCATTCACACAGAAAACAGCAATACTTAGTGTAGCCCGGCTGCAGTCCAAGCACGATAGCAACAACTTTCAAGTCACCACAAACCTACCACTGATGTTTGTCATAGTTTATGCAGTTCGAAAAGTTGCAATTTCATGTTGTCATGTGTTTCCTTCATGTGGACTGCATGACCATCTGGAATTGATGGCAATACGTTGCCAACATGCAACAAAACAGCTTTTAGACTCAACTTCGATGAATCAATGAACAGTCTCCACTCATCAGGCTTGTGAATAATGTTGAGAGCTGCCATCAGACCATCGATGTCGTTGCAAGCTACAAGGTCACCTTCCATGATGAAGAATGGGACAAAATCTTTTTTACGGTCACGAAACTTACACACTCTAAGGTCGTTTAATTTATTCTGAGTTATCATGTGTGGTTTAGAAGATGTCAAGTTATAAACAAATTCAGGGTCTTATGAAGTTGAAGGCTCACAAGTTTCACAGGTTCCTTCATTCTCCTCGTCCTCTGACTCCAGGGAGAATGAGTGTGGGGGCTCAGGAACGGGTAGTCCTTCGCCGTGAGGTACCGGGCGTATAGCAGAGGGTATATTCGGATATTGTAAAATCCACTTTTTCTTCTTGCAAATACCTTTCTTGTCTGGAGGCATCATGCAGAAGTAACAATTGCTGACATGATCTGTTGGTTCCCTCCACACCATTGGCACTGCAAAAGGCATAGATTTCCTTTTCCGTTTCAACCGATTCAACCACTGGCGAAGGTTTGTTGCACAAGTATTGCAGCATATGTGTGGGGCCCAGCTCTTGTCCTGATCTCCAATCTTACAGCCAAAATAAAGGTGATAGGCTTTCCTAATCACGGCGGTTATAGCACGCTTTTGTGATGCAAAAGTCAATTCTCCACAAACATAACAGAAGCTATCTACACTGTTCACGCAATTACGAGGTATCTTTGTTCAAATTAGGCTGAAAAAAAATTAACTTTCCAAAGCAAACACTAAAAAGAGTTTGACAAGGGTGCACTGTATGACTTCCGCGAATGAACTGATGCTCTGGCGTAATATGTAAACGCCTTTGACACATCGACGCCTTGACTCTATTGCGCATGCGCGTAGTTATCTTTTTTTTTTATTTTAATAAATTAATGTAATTACATTGCATTTTAATTTTAAATTAGGTAAAGTTAAGTTGGGTTAGTATTCCATTTATATTAATATCAAAAACATTATGGGAAGCATTATATTAAAATGATCCAATCTATTTACAAATAATAATAATTTACAAATACATAATGTAATAGATAAATTTAAAATTACATTATATTGTATATATATTTACATTAATTTATTACAATAAAAAAATATAACTACGCGCATGCGCAGTAGGGTCAATGCGTCGATGTGTCACAGGCGTCTACATATTACGCGACAGGTGCAGTCCAGTTATTAGGGTGCAGAGTTGCCTGATATCTTTATAAATAGAGCCAATTGGCAATTTTAGGCATCATTTTCGTATTCAGTAACCCCAAATGAGTAAAGATTGACTACTTTTATTTCCGAAGCATTTTGGCTGTAGATCAGTGATAACACGCCAACAAAATGAAACTTTTTTTCTCATCACAAACATGATCACACTTTTCTTAATGCATTTGTCGCGCTGATTCCGAATCTGGTTTTATTTTTTTTCTAGCACGTATAGTTATATAGATACACTGGTTTTGATATTTTTAAGTTTTTGATATTGCTATAAGAAAATTTATGGATGTATAGATCACACTTAGGAATGCTAAACAACAAATACATCATATACCTTATTCAATGTACTTATAAATAAAGAATATATACATTATTTTATTAAAAGCGCTGTGAGTGTGATTTCCTTTTGTAAATTTGGCCTGGATTGTCACGATACAGCATCCAACAATGGTCCGCCATCATGCTTTCATTCCAATATCCTTGGTAGCGCTTCTCCATCATCTGAATATCTTGATGGAAGCGCTCTCCTTGCTCGTCACTTACTGCACCAAGGTTTTCAGGAAAGAAATCTAAGTGGGAATGCAGGAAGTGAATTTTTAACGACATTCGACACTCCATTTCTTTGAAGGCATCAAGGAGGTTCTTGACTCCATCCTTATACGCAGGTGACTTGTTGCTTCCAAGAAAGTTTTCACATATCCATTTGAACGCCAGCCAAGCCTTCAATTCCAGCGGACTTAGGACTTTTTCAAATTCAGTGTCATTCAAAACCTCCCTTAATTGTGGCCCAACAAAAATGCCTTCCTTCAATTTTGCTGCAGTAACCTTCGGAAATTTCCTTGAAAGGTATTGGAACCCTTCAGAATTGACTTTACCCATTGCTTTAACAAAATTCTTCATTAAACCAAGTTTAATGTGAAGAGGTGGCAGATAGATCTTTTGGGGATCCACTAAAGGGACAGACTGGACATTGCTTATCCCTGGGACATATGTATACCTAAGTGGCCAGTCACTTTTGGTGTAATGTTCTATCGTGGCGCGACTGTCCCACAGGCAAAGGAAACAACAAAATTTTGTGAATCCTGACTGCATACCCATAAGCATTCCTATAACTTTTAGATCTCCACAAACATTCCATTGATGACTGTCGTATTTGATTGCCTTAAGTAGTATATCCATATTGTCATATGCTCTTTTAGATGGACGGAATGGGCAATGGGGATGGATGGCATTATATTACCATTATGCAAAAGAACTGCTTTCAGGCTTCTCTGCGACGAATCAATAAAGAGGCGCCACTCAGATGCCACATACGTCTGAGATATGGCTGTAAATAGTCCATTGATGTCATGGCAATAACAGAGAGGACCGTCTACTGAAAAGAATGCTGTTAATTCAAAATTCCGCTTTCGGTAGTAACTAATACGAACATTGTTCTCAAGTAAATTGTTCTCCTTTAGTCTTGAGGCGAGAAGCTCTGATTTCTCTTTAGACAGCGATAAGTCTCTAACAAGATCATTCAACTGTCCTTTGGTTAACTTTTTAGGCGCTAAATGTCTACCTTCAAAAGTGTACTCTGGTTCTGTAGATGGTCCGGAAACGCCAGTTGCACCTTCATCACTTTCCATGTCATCTATGATAGAATCTAGCCTATCACTTGGGGGAATTGGAATGGGCAATGTTTCATCATGTTTTACTGGTCTACGTGCTGAATCCAAGTTTGGATATACAATCTGGTGTTTGTTCTTGGCAGGAAACCCCATTAAGTTCACACTACAAAACTAACAGTCTTCATGATGATCTCTCGGCTCCCTCCATATCATGGGTATGGCAAATGGCATTGAAGCTTTCTTTTTGTTAAGCCAATCACGTAATCCATTTGAACAGCCAGAACAAATTTGATGTGGCGCCCATGGTTTATCTTGGTCACCTAGATGGCAACCAAAGTATAGCTTGTATATTTTCTTAATGTCGGTTGTAATACTTCGTCACTGTGTTTTAGTTGTCAACTGGCCGCATACGAAACAGAACTTGTCGGGGTCATTCTTACATTGTCGAGGCATGTTGACTGACCTGAGCAAACTATAAATTCAAAAAAAATGTACACCAACTTGACACAACAAGTTCTTGGACTGGACTGATCTTTTGACACACAAAGCACGGCGTTGTTGCCTGAATCACAATGCTGCTAGACGTAAAAGCTCACACCTGAAATACATAAGATGTATAATTAAGATAATTGAAATAAATAAGATGAATAAACTAAAAAAAAACACAATAAAATAAATACAATCAAATGTTGAAATATTAGTATTTTGCCTATTTAAAATGGTTAAATCTGTGGCTATATATATGCCTTCATCTTGAAAACTATACGTGCTAGAAAAAATAAAATCTGAATGCAGTTTTGGAATCAGCGTGAAAAATGCTATCCAGCCACTACAAATGTTACTCTGATGAAAAATCTTTGTTGACCAGTGTAATTAATGATTCGAAAAGTCTTTGATTTCACCAGGTCAAGTACGGCTGTGTGGGTTCAGCCATCCCACATATGGAAAAACTATAAATGCCTACAATATGAAAATAAAAACCCACTCTAATAGACAGAGTTTATTTCCACAACAGTTTCGATGCCCACTGGCATCCTCCTCGGGCATCGAAACTGTTGTGGAAATAAACTGTCTATTAGAGTGGGTTTTTATTTTCATATTTTGACCTTCACGTAGAAAAAACTGAAGTTTTTTGCATTGCCTACAATATGGTATCATATATGGTACCTTTATGTCACAATTAAATACAAATTATTAATTTATTGATTTAAATAACTACAAAATTGCCTCGGGATTGGCGACATAGCCTATTGGGAATGAAAATAATTGCCATACATAGGACCCAATATGGAGGCATTGGGTCCACATAACAAAAAGAAAAACGTATTATTTCTTATCAAAATTTTCCATTGTTTACTCATAAAAATTACTTCAAGAGAAGAAATAATGAAAACACAAAAATTAGACGTCTGGGGACTTTGTAAAGTCAGCGAATTCTTAAGAAAAAGAAATTTATATTAGCTCATCCGAGATGCTTAGTTCCGAGGATGCTTTCAGCAAGGGAGACGTACTTAATCTTCCTATAAGTTCTGAGTGAATACCAAGTAATATAAACCTAATAACTCAAAAGGATAGGCCTACTCCTTCGGGTATTTAAGTGTAGTGAATGCCTATATTAATTAAACTAAATAAATTAACTCGTTGCGTAACTCCATCGCCGACATCGAAAGAGAGCCGCGTGTCTTAAAACCAGAAGCGAGGCCCCACGAAATAAAGTATGGCAATATGGAAGGCATAGAAATTAAATGGAAGGCATGGAAGGCATATAAGGCATGGAAGGCATATAAATTAAACATTAATTAAAAAAACACTACTTAACGAGCTCTTCTGAAGACCTCCACAAACATAACTTTTTAACGAAAAAACGTAGGATTTTTGCTGTTCAACTCCCCACCGATATCTGCTGGAAATTTCCAATGGATGAGGGTGACGGCAATAAACCATAACCCTATATAGTTTTTTTCAAATGGTGGGTCGTGCGGGGACCCGACTCCTCTAAAATTTACACTAGCACAAACAGAGGCTAGGCTTAGCTCGATAGGCCTAACTGTAACTCTACCTTACTGTACCTAACGTAACAATCGACAAAGGCTTCTTCTTCTGCAGCATTATTAATCCCATTTATATGGGGTCGCTGTTGCGGATACTTCTCCTCCACTCCGCCCTATCCTGCGCCATCTACTCCGTCAGGTTCTTCTTGCTCATGTCCATCCTGATGCGATCTCTCCACCTCATCCTTGGTCTTCTTTTCTTCTTCCTCCCGGGCACTTCCATAGAAAACACCCTCCTCCCAACGTAGTTCTCGTCCCTTCTCATTACATGCCCATACCATGCCAGTCTTTTCTCTTGAGCCGCCTTTGGTCCGCATGCCATCGTCTCTGGTTTTGGCAATAAATTTTACGGCCGGATGCCCTTCCTGACGCTAACCCTCCTCTTTTATCCGGGCTTGAGACCGGCTGGGGAATGGGCTGGCTTGCACACCCCCTAAGGCTAAGGCCGCTAATAACCATAACAAAGCCTTATTTAAGAGGCTTAACTCATTTTAGGTCCTTTACAAAATAGGCCAATTTGAATCTGGGCCTATTTAATAGGCCCGCTTCACCCTAAGCCTATTTAATATGTCCTATTCTTTAAACTCAAAACAAGGCCTCATTTAACAGGCTTAACTTACTTTAGGTCCTATACGAAATAGGTCCGCTTCACCCTAAGCCTACTTGGTAGGACCACAACATAGGTCTATTTAGTAGGCCAACTTTACTTATCTTAACTAATAGGTCTAACATACTCATACACCTAGGCCTACTTCAAACATTACAATTTAGATCTACTAAAAGTCTACCTAACAAAGTAGGCCTTACTCTTTACACTCAAGGCCTATCCAAACTAAAAACATTGTAAATTTTTAATTTAACCTGTGGTGTAGGTTATAAAAACTTATTACAGCAATTTAACTCACTCATAAAACTCTTTAACCTCATAAAATTAAATTCAGAACTTTAAAACTAACAACAATTATGGAAGACATGGACAAAAGGGTATGGAAAACTGATACATGTGGATAGTTGAGAGGTAACGAAAATGGTTCACTGAGTAGGTAGGTAGTTAATCTAACAATTATTAAACTCCTAATAAGAGTCAATAACTGGGTGAATGAAACCAATTGGTTGCTCATCAGAGTTATTCTCCACACTATTATTTATATACTGTGTGATAGAGCGTGCTCGGTAGTAAACATACACTACCGATCAACCAAGAAACCAAAAGGACGCTGGTGGAAAAAGCCGCAAGAAGAACAAAGAACTTGCAACACAAACGGCATAGCGAACGATTGGGCTTGAAAACAATTAATGATCTCTATCAGCAAGTGCGCTCTCAAAACCAAGAGCAAAGAGAAGAGGGACTGTCTAATAACACTCAGTAAGTGATCAGTGGTGTTTTTGAACCCCAGTTTGGGGATAGCATATAAGCTAGGTCAGTTAAATTAGGCCTACATTGTGGTCTAAGACCTAGCATCAACTCATAGCTTAACAAAGGCTAAGGTAAATTACCCTAACCTAATTTGGTGAGGAATCCTAATGTGGACCTCAATTTACTCTGCCCGCTCTGGGCCATTTCCGGAATCTCTAAGCTGACCCCTACAAGGCCAGGCTTAACCTACTCTACAGTTAGACTGGCGATATTAGGGGTGGGTTAAGTGGGTCCAATTCATACAGAGCATTTTTCACATTGATGGCCCGTGCGGGGAATTTACATACTTTAGGCTTAACCTTACTTAACAAAAAATGCAGAAGTAGGCTAAATGGTCTAGCCTAAACCTAACCTAATGAAGCCTAAAGTAACAAACTTGCCTAATTAGGTCTACAACCTAGGACCTAACTAGGAATCATTTACATTTAAGGAGTCCCATTCTTTTATAAGCTTAGAACTGAGTGCCACAAAAATACATGCGGGGATTTAACTAAATTTAAAACTTGACTGTTTGTCTGATTACTCATTTTATTTGATCTCTCAGCTCTGATAACACTGTACAACAAATTTTCGGTTCAGAAAAAAAACAGGAATAACATTCGGTCATTCTTAATATTTCGAGTGTGCTGATTCCAAATCTGAAAATAGTTTTTTCTATCACGTCACGTTTTTTTTGTAATGACTGCTTAAAATCTTCATACCAAAAAATAAGAATATATTCATAAACTTATACAGGGTGTCCCTAAAAAAACTATATACTCTTTATAGCATCATATATTTTATAATTTAAAAAACCAAACAATATATTGTTATAGCAATTGCAAATGAAAGGTAAATTAGTAATCTAAGTGATCAAAATGTTATAGCGCGTTGTTTGCATATAAAATTTAATTAACTACGCCAAGTGCTCAAAATATTCTCCGGCGGCATGAATGCACTTTTGAATGCGTCGACTAAGCCTGGCCTTGTTTTATCAAAGGGCCTTGTAATGGCGAAGCCTATGGACCGAACGTAGTCTAGTCACTCACTAGCTTGCTTCGGACTTAGCGTACGCACTCATTCCAAGATACAAACTCTACAGCATTCAACTTTATTCAGTTCAGCAAAAGAACTCATGTTGCGTAATGGTTTGACACTGAAGCAACGAAAAAGTGTTCTGAAATGGTATTGGAAATTTGAGAATGTGTCCGAAGTCCAGCGGCAATGGATCCGGGAATTTGGTACAAAGCCACCGACACGTCTCGCCATTACAAGCATCCGTGACAAGTTTGAGGCAGAGGGATCTGCTCAAGATATGCACAAGCGAAGATCTGGACGACGCAAATCAAGTGCGAGTGATGAAACTCCGTTCTAGTGTTGCAAAAATTTAATCGATCACCACAGAAATCAGTTAGGCAATGCGCCCGTGAGACTAGAATCAGCAAATCAGGTGTTCACCGGATTTTAAAGTCGGCAAAATGGAAAAGCTACATTCCAAGTCTGTTACACGCCTTGAGTGAAGATGACCCTGATCGCAGACTCGAATTTTGTGAATGGTTTCAGTCAATGGAAGCTGAAGACGTACAGTTTGCCAACAAAATCGTGTGGTCTGATGAAGCTACCTTCAAAGTGAATAGCACAGTAAATCGACACAACTGCAGGTACTGGTCACTTGATAATCCACACGTTTATGTGGATAAACATGTTAATTTACCAGGATTAACAGCATGGTGTGGTTTATCATCCAGGGGTTTGGTTGGACCATTTTTCTTTAATGGGACACTTACCGGTGCCGCATATCTCGACATGCTGCGGACAGAAATTATACCTGCAGTTCGGAAGTTGTTTGGAAACGGCGACTTTTACTTTCAACAAGATGGAGCCCCCCCTCATTATCATTGTGATGTCAGAAGGTACCTCGATGAAACGTTGCCTAACCGTTGGATAGGACAAAGAGGAAGCGTTGAGTATCCTCCACGTTCACCAGACTTGACTCCACTTGATTTTTACTTGTGGGGCTACCTGAAGGATGCAGTTTATGGTACAAGACCTGCAACACTCGAACGCCTTAAGGATGCAATTAGGGAAAAGTGCGGGACCATCACAGCATCCACATTAGTCCATGTCTGCGAATCAGTTAGTCGACGCATTCAAAAGTGCATTCATGCCGCCGGAGAACATTTTGAGCACTTGGCGTAGTTAATTAAATTTTATATGCAAACAACTCACTATAACATTTTGATCACTTAGATTACTAATTTACCTTTCATTGGCAATTGCTATAACAACATATTGTTTTTTTTTTTTTAAATTATAAAATATATGATGCTATGAAGAGTATATAGTTTTTTTGGGACACCCTGTATATAGGCTTTATGATATGGAACAGTTTAATTATTGCTATACTTCAACATATAAGCACAAAATTAACATAAAACTCTCGTATTATACTGTTTTCAACTCATTATTTGTATTTATGCTGGCGTTTGTGTGATGCTTCTGGTTGGTCACGCTTTAAATTCCAGCAGAATTCTGCCAGCATAGCAGGACTCCACTTCCCTTTGTATCGGCTCTCCATTGTGGCTATATCCTGGTGGAATCTCTCCCCGTGTTCGTCGCTAACAGCAGATGCGTTTTCCGGAAAGAATGAGAGATGTGAATGTAAAAAATGAATTTTCAATGGCATCTTACATCCGAGAAGTTGGTATGAGTTGATAAGTTGATCCACAAGTGCAGCATAGTTGTCGTATTTAGTCTTTCCTAGTAGACCGCCGCACACGTTTTTGAATGCACGCCAGGCTGCCAACTCAACCTCATCCATCACCGCTTCAAAGTGTTCGTCTAGCATGAGTTGGCGAATTTGAGGGCCGACGAATATGCCTCTTTTAATCTTCGCATCACTTATTTTTGGGAATTTTTCCTTTAGATATTTGAAGGTAGGCTCATCCTGTTTGAACGCCTTTGCAAATTGTTTCATCAGCCCTAGTTTTATGTAAAGTGGCGGCAAGATAACCTTTTCCTTTTTTACTAGTGGTTCGTGAATAACATTGTGAGATCCAGGTGAGGAATTGTCTCGCGGCGGCCATACTGAGTGTGTGTAGTGTTCAGACCTTGCTCGGCTATTCCACTTGCATAGGAAACACATGTATTTCGTATAGCCAGTTTGCAATCCATTGAGAATAGCCACGACCTTCAAATCTGCGCACATAAGCCATTCATGTTCATTGTATTTTATACAGTCCAGAATAAAAGCAATATTGTCATACGTTTCTCTCAAGACGACTGAATAAGCGATCGGAACAGAAGGCATTGTGTTCCTATTGTGTAGCAGTATACCCTTAACACTGTACAGAGATGCATCAATGAACAATCTCCACTGATTCGGTTCATAGCACAAACCCAGAGCATCGAACAGACCATGTATATCAATGCAATAACAAAGATTGTTCTTCATTGTGAAATATTCTTGCAAATTCAAGGAGCGCTTTCGGAATGCTGTAATTCGTACGTCTTCCGCCAGCAGATTCCATTCTTGTAGACGTGAGGCCAACAGTTCACTTTGTTGCTTGGTAAGTATTAAATCACGGACCAAATCATTGAGTTCAGGCTGCGTGATGAGATGTTGTTCTTTCTTGGACTCGACTTGAGCTTCATAGCATTCGCCGTCTGATTCCGATTTGTCAGAGTCTGTGTTATCGGTCGGCGTTTCAGCTGGAGGACGAGGTATATTTGTAAAATGTTCCACAGGACGCATAGCAGAACGAAGATTTGGGTAGACTATAGCCTTTTTCCCTTTTCTGTTGCAACCTGTAACGTGAGACAATAGACATTGTTGACTACTTAAGATAGCATAATTGTGTAATACATTATGCAGAGCAGGATATGCTACAATGTGCTAAAAACACCAAATTTGACGTATATTCAGAAAAATAAATTGAATGGTCCAGCGGCTCTCTCCATACCATTGGGACACCGAATCCCAGACCAGGACCGGTGCCTTTGAACCATGCAGATAACGAGCTTGTGCATCTCACACAGCAGATATGAGGCGCCCAGTGCTTGTCCTGATCACCAACTTTGCATGTGAAGTATAATTCATAGAGCTTTTTCACATGAGAAGTCAACTTCCTTTTATACTGTTTTAACGTTAATGTCCCACAAATATAACAAAAACTGTCTGGCGAATTTTTGCACTCTCTAGGCATTGTAGCATAACATCAATAAAAAACTGTAAAATAAGAAAATGATAGATCAATTTGCAATTTCACACACTGTAGACGTTGTCGGTGAAATATACGTAATTTGAAGCTGTTATTCAATAATACTCACTTATAGCACCGATTTATGATAAAATGTGGCTGACAATTTTGTTTTAAATGATTAATGAAAGAAATCTTTCATAAAATCAAAGTGGAAACACAGAGCCGAACACCATCACCACAGCATATGCATGACTGGACAAAATGTAAAAGATGCGTTCAGAGAACCAGTGGTTCTCAAAATGATACAATGAAATAGGGTCATTTTCATAAAATCGGTGGGTGATACAAATAAATGAGTGTTATTTTCGCAATCTACGCACATAATTAGCCATAAAAATGACGATCTCATTTCCGGTTTTTTTTTCACTGTTGTACAGTGTAATTTCTTCTCACCTTATTATTTCATTACAATCCCTAGTTCAACTATTTTGATTTAAATATGGACAGTGATGAGTTGCAACAATTAAAAAAGAAGCGTGGGAAATTGGATGTTGTTACTAAAGCCATAAGCACTTTTAACAATATTACACAACCAGGCAAGGAAGATTTAGAGTAAGTAATTCTTAAATTGGATAAATTTAAGGAGGATATAATAACCATTGATGAGGGTATTTCAAAGTTAATTGAATTTGAAATGGCTGTGAACAACTTACAGATCTTTACTCTGATGATGAGCATCAGGTAATCTCAATTGAACAGACTCGTTTGAACGACTTAACACCAAATGAACCTATTTCTGATTTTAATCAAAGTAGAGCTAACCTTCAACAAAATTTAAGTGGCATGCCAAATCCCGAGTCACAAAAATTTAGGGCTAAGTTACCCACTTTACGAGTACCAACATTTGATGGGGACACGGTACAATTCCCATCTTTCATTGAAAAATTTGAGAGTCCAATACGTAATAAATCTTATATTCCAACTGTTGATAAGTTCAGCTACTTAACTAGTTTCCTTAAAGGTCCAGCCTATAACATGACAGCCAATTTACCAGCTGTGGGTGGTTCATATGAAGCAGCTATTGAGCTCTTGAAACGTAATTACATTAATAAAGATGAGATTATATTTGAATTATCTCAACAAATTATTGATTTTGCACCCGTAAAAGATAACCATAGTAATATGGAAAGATTTTATTCAAAATTAGAAGCTATTATGGGACAACTGGTTAGCAATGAGATTGATGTTAACGCTTCATCTTGGCTTATACAAGGCGCAGTTCTTAGATGCCTCCCTTTGAGGATTAAAGATGTTTTAATTCAAAAGACGAGAGAAAATTATCCTAATCATGAAAACATCAGAAAACACTTTCCAACTATCCTAACTAATTTCAAATTGAGAAATAGTTCAACACAAAATAAGACCCAGACTATGGATAAACCAAAGACTGTCCCCAGAGACCAACTAGCTACAGCCAAATAGACAAAACTTGATACTGTCGAGTCAAATGTGACCAACTATAACACACGAACAGCTACATTACAGAACTTTAGTGTAACTGCTACCTCAACTTACACACCACATTGTAAATTTTGTGCAAGTGATGAACATAGTAGTACTGGGTGTGGCAAATATTCAGACTTTAATCAAGGTCTAGAAGATGTGAACAGTTGAACCTATGTAAAAAGTGTACTGGCCAGGGACATTATAAGAAAGACTGTAAATCTAGGTTAAGATTCAATTGTAAGTTTTTCAAATTCAAGACATGTCGCATCAATGTGTGATTCACTGAAGTGTCCAAACAACAATACTCAAACTCAAAAGATACCTCCTCCAAAGAAAGATCTACAGATCTACAGAAGCTAAGGCTAACAAAGACCCTAAGATCCACTCTAAGGTTAGCCCGAGAGAAAGAAGAAAGTAAGGGGTTAAAAGAAGAGAATATGGGGTTAAGTAAGTAGCAAAACCTATCACTCTTGGGTTAAAATTCATTCAGAAAAATAGAAAGAAGGACACCATCATCATCTGCCGGCCACTGCCGACAAGTCGGAAAAATAGTTGAAGAGAATACTTCCAGCTGTTGCAGACCGGTCCTCCACTCCATAGGGATGTACAGGATGCAGCCCACTCTGCCGGAAAGGGGTGAAAGATGAAAAGAAGTAAAACAAGAACGCATTATAAACCATGAACACATTCTTAACTCAAACACTATCATACCATGCAAACTAAACACATGCAATGAAGAGAGTTACAGACATGCAAATAAGGAGAAAAAAAATAAAAAGTGGGTTAGTTTACGCTACGAGCTACATCTAAGTTCATGTTAGTCTAATTTTTTTTTTTTTGCTGGCATATCACACGCTGGCATGTCACAAGCTGGCAATAGTCGTCAGCAGACTCATCCCCGATCACCACCCCCAGAGCTCCTGTTACTAATTATTTTAGTATTATATTAAACATAAATATTTTTAAAATGCCTATCTAAACGGTTCTTAAACAAATTAACGCTGGTAGAGTTCACAACTGACCCGGGAAGATTATTCCATTTATCAATTACTTTAAACGTAAAGAAGTTTTTAGCGATATTGGTAATGAAACGTCTGCCACGCAATTTAAATCCGTTATTACGAGTATTGCTATTATCGAAAGTGAACAGTTTATCAAAATTTTCGTTATCGATTTTATTAACGATTTTGAAAACTTCAATAAGCTCCCCCCTTAATCTCCTAGTTTTGAGTGAATGCAAGTCTAACTCTTTAATCCTATCTTCATAAGACTTGTTGCTCAATGACGGAATTAGTTTCGTGGCGCAACGGTGAACCCTTTCCGACCTATCAATATCCTCACGCAAATACGGGCACCAAAACTGAACGGCATATTCTAAATGAGGCCTGACTAGGGACTTGTAAAGGGGCAATATAATATTCTTCGATTTAAATTCGAAATTACGCGCTATGAAGATTTTTCGCAAGACTCCAGTCACTGGTTCCTAACTTTTAAATCCTTAGATACGCGTACGCCTAAATCTACTTCCTCGTCAACGCTCGCTAACTCTCTAAAATCCATCGTGTACGTGTAATTGTTAAGAGAACCTATATGCAAAACTTTCCATGTGTCTACGTTAAATTACATCTGCCACTCATCACTCTACTCCATATTCCAATTTACATCGTCTTGGAGCCTGTTTCTATAGTCCTCGTTAACAACCTTACCGCCTATTTTAGTTTCGTCCGCGAATTTTGACACGTTACTAGTCAATCCTACATCTATTTCGTTAAAGTAAATTACAAATAGCAATGAGCCTAACACTGAACCCTGTGGGACACCGCTACCTACATCCAACCACCCCGATTCACTACCATTAACAACGACCCTCTGTCTCCTAGCACAAAGCCATTCCTCTAACCCAAGGGTCGGGGAACTTTTTTGGGTATTACCCAAAAATCTATTTGAGTAAAATGAAATTACCCCCAGACTTCAAAGAAAACAAAAACAAGCCAATTGCTCTTAAAATTGTTGCATATGGTATACAAAAAATTCAAATTCAAAAAATGTTTATTGGATCCATTATTATGGAGAAATAAAAAAAAAGCCACACATGCTGGCATAAGAATAGCACACAAACAAAATTAGTAAAAAGGATTGAAGATCTGAAGAATTTCATTCAAAACATCTCCACTTCAGGTTTTGGAAAAATGATGCTGTTTCATTTTTGATACAACATCAAAATCAGGACGTAAATTCGTAATATTCTAAAATTTAGAATAACGCCACATTTATGTAACAAAATAAAATAAAAATATATGAAAAAAATATCAGCACAAAGTGTCAAGCACTAAAAGCACCTCTTCGTTTCATGATACCATACACACGACTGAGGCTCTGAGGGAAGTGTCTCTCATACCGCACGCATTACCCCCAAAATTTTTAAATTTACCCCATTTGGGGTAATTTACCCCTGTTCCCCGACCACTGCTCTAACCAGTTACCTACCTGACCGCGTATACCGTGCGCTTTAACCTTCGCAATTAATCTTCTATGCGGAACTGTATCGAACGTTTTTTTTAAATCTAAATAAATAACGTCAGCTGCTTTATGCCTATCGAATTCACGCTCTATTTCGTTATAAAATTCTAACAAATTAATTAAATAAGATCTATGGCGTCGAAACCCATGCTGACTACTATTAATCAAATCAAGACTTTCTAAGTGATTGATGATACGATCCCTAACTACGGATTCCAAAAGTTTACCGACAATTGACGTTAAGCTAATGGGCCTATAGTTGCTAGCTTCTGTGCGGTCGCCTTTTTAAAAATGGGCGTGACGTTAGCTAATTTGAAGTCTTCAGGAATAATCCCCGTTTCCAGTGACTGATTAAAAATCTTCGTTAAGGGGCCTACGATAACGTCTTTCAAATGCTTCAGATGTCTAGGATAAAACGCGTCAGTGCCTGGAGCCTTGCAAACTCTTAGCATATCGATATAATGCGCCATCTCACCCTCGTAAACAGTTATTTCATCCAAAATAGTCTTGCTGCTAGGTGGAACGATATCGTCCACATCAGGGACATTATTGACATCTACGGTAAAAACGGTCGCAAAAAAGTTATTAAAAATAACCGCCATCGCCTGATCGTCGGAAGCCAAAGCGCCATTAGCGTCCACGAGAGGGTCTATATTATCTTTTACCGGCTTACGATTATTCACGTAATCAAAAACTTTTTTGGGTTATGTTTACTATCCGCAGCTATAAGTATCTCTAAATTAAGCTTAGCATTCCTAACTGATCTTTTAACCTGACGTCGAAGCTCGATATATCTATTAACGTTCGCTACCGTGCCATTGCGCTTTTTAAGTCTATACGCTCTGTTACGCTCGTTTATGAACTCGCCTATTTTCCTAGTCCACCACTTGGGACTACCATTTTTTCTAGCGCGCTTGGGCCTACGAGTAATAAATTCCCTTTCGATATTCAAGAAACTATCTTTAAACGCCTCCCAATGAAAATTTGCGTCATTACCAATAAATAATTTATCCCAGTTCACTACTCTCATCCTGTCCGCAAAACTGTCAAAATTGGTCCACGAAAATCAGGGTCTTCTATTACGTTACTAACCTTAGTATTTTCTATCAATATCTTAAACCTAATAATTTGATGATCACTACATCCTAAACTCTCGCCTACTTCTAAACCTTCGACTATATTTTCGCCGTTCGTCATTGTCACGTCTAAGATATTATCACCGCGCGTTTGTTCGGTAACCATCTTTCGTAAAAAATTATCTTCCATGAACTCAATCTCAAATCTTCATCGTTACCAGTAAAAGTCTCGTAATTAACGTTAGGGCAGTTAAAGTCTCCGACAACTGTACTATCCCGATTACTAAAAAAGTTACCAAGAAGTGTGTAAAATATAGTATCGGTATCGAGGGGTTGAACGTGAGGTCTATAAACAAAATTGAAACCAAGACTACGCGCCCTAACTTCAACGCATTAATTGCTGCCGGAAAATCTATCTTAACCTCGATAGCCCTAAGGGAATTACGAATGTACAGCAAAACGCCACCACCAATCCTATGTAACCTATCACTAGTGAAAAGTTTAAAACCCGCTATATCAAGTTCCCCCAACCAGCCCCGAGTCACGGTATTTAACCACGTTTCAGTGATAGCAACTATATCGTACTTGCCGGAATAAATTATCGCCTTAAATTCGTTTAATTTATTTCTGATACTACGCGCGTTACAATAAAAGACGTTTCAGTTATTTTTTACCACAGGTCGGCGTTTTAAACTATTTTTCACGTCGGGCCTGCGTTTCCCAGACCCACAACGTTTAAAGAAGGCTTCGACCTATACAGCTTTCGAACGCTTTCGTTAATTAACCTACCTAGCCTAGCATTACGTATTTCATTAAAATGCACCCCATCTTTTATAAAAAAGGATAGGATCACTGAATTCTGACCACAGCTTTACGAAGGGTACATTTTCCTCAGCACAAATCTCTTCTAATTTAGTATTCAAAAATATTGTTTTTGACGTAATCCTAAGACCCAAACCGTGCCTAGGGGTAATACCTAGAACTAAAGACCTATCTGACCTCGCCTTCAGGGACCTAATTAACCCCTATATCTCTCCAAAAGGTCAGGCACTCTCTCATCGGGCCTATACGAGTCGTTGCCCCCTACCATCGTCACCAACATCGAGTGACGGGAGGCAACAACAATCCTATCCACTTCGTCTCTAATTCTGACAACCCTGGCCCCTGGGAAACAGACCCTCCTCCGCTTGGTTGGATTCCCTTCAACGAACTCTTTATCCATACGGCACACTAAAGAGTCCCAATTAAAATAGTTTTCCACTCATTCACTCCCTATCCAAATGGGCAAAAGGGTTTGAAACTTCGATAGGAGGGGAGGATTCCTATCACCTAACGTACGTGGCCTAGCTCCGCCTTTAACTTCTCTAAATCCCTCCCTATCTACTAATCTCGGACCAACCTTAACCCCTTCCTCAACTCTATCCAACCTTCCCGATAAACTACCTAAACTAGTAACTAGGTTTCGCACCTCACCCTTCAAATTACTAACGTCTTCAACGTTAGTATTGGTTCGGCTTTCGTCAACTGTAGCCCTACCCCTGCCCTCATCAAGCGTTGCAAGTCTTTCCGTTACCTCACGTACAGTACGTTTTATGTCAACTATTTCCTCCTTAAATCACAAAAGAAACAAACCTATCTCTCGGTAATCGCCATAGGACCGCCGTTATATTCCTTAAAATATGTATACCACCGATTTACCCCACACCTAACACACGACGCTTTCTGCGACGGCATCGCGTAAGTTAAATTAGTTTATAACCGTCACAAGTTTAAGTTAAATTAAGCCGGCACGCTATGAAAACTTCTAAATCGCTAAAAACCACTAATATTCAATTACTTAACTATAACAATGTGAATACAAACGCAAGTATATAAAATTCAGAACTTTCCAAAAGTAGAGTTATTGGCAATATCCAAAAGTAGAAGCAATATCAGAGAGCTCAGGAAATGCGTCCGCTCAGTACGGCGTCTGGCTGACGAATAATCAAGAAAACTCCACTTTCATGGGATATTCTGCTTGTTCAAACAACGTAACGAAAAACAATGAGGTTCTTTTACCAACTATTACTTTGGACTTAGTGAATGGTGAGGGTAGCACCACTCCAATGAGATGTCTTACAGACTCTTGTTCTCAACAAATATTTGTTTCACAAAATTTAGTCAATAAATTGGGTTTGACACCAAACCCGAATGAACAAGAACTCAATATCACATCTTTTGTTAAGGATAACTCAAACAAATATAGCTATAAGACAATTGACCTGGAATTACATGTAGAAAATGAATTACAAAAAATTAAAACAGTCATTATTCCAAAAAGTAGGACAAAACAAAATGGTTGTACCCAAACTAGAACAAACCATTAATCATTTGAGGAAACAGTACAATATAGCTGATAGACATATCACAAACAACACAGTAGCTAACATTGAAATGTTAATGGGGGCAGATTATATTCACATTATTCATAGGGGCATAGTGAAGATAGGTTATGGTATAGCTCAGCGCTGTCCAAATTGCGGCCCGCGGGTCGCAGAATGGACGTTTGCCAAATTTCATTTCTGAATTTTCTTCCCTATTTTGTCATATCTAGTAGGGAGAACAACATTCAGCGGGTTCCTAAGTTGTATTAACCAACAGTGTATGATTATAGGCAACATCTTGGCCGCGCTTTATAGAAGTTGGACAGCACTGGCTATAGCTTATCAGACACTATCAGGGATAGTCCCCTTGGGTGACCTATCCAGATACAACTTAGACCTAAACCAGAATAGTTCATGACTAGCAAATACTATGTGCCTCAACTGAAGTCAGTCCTACATAACACCTGTAAGAATAGCAACACTTTGAATAATATTATAACAGCTGAGAACATTAATTCATCACTATCAAATGAAACTCTAGATGAGGCAATTCAAACTTTATGGTTGCTAGAATCTGTGGTTATACATGACACAAATCAAACTTCAGAAGATCAATTAATGGTAGAAAGATTTGAAGACACCATTCAGTGCAAAGACAATAGTTATTTTGTTGAGTTACCTTGGAAAATAAATTGTCCAACTTTAAGGGATAATCTCAAAGTAGCTAAAGGACATTTATATAAAGTAATGGAAAAGCTCAAAGTGGATAATAGAATTCAAATGTACAGTGATGTCTTCAAAGAACAGCTACAGAAAGGCTTCATTGAAGAAGTAACAACTAACCCTTTTAAAAGAGATGGATGTCATTATTCAACCCACAGCGGGGGTTTATCGACAAGATGCCTCAACAACAAAACTCAGAGTAGTACATAACTGTAGCCTCACAGAGAGTGATAAACACAGTTTGAATGATTGCCTGATTAAGGGTCCTAATCTCATTTCTGACCTTGTGAAGATCTTACTCAGGTTCAGGTTAGATAAATGTGCCTTACAAAGTGACATTTCAAAAGCATTTTTGAGAATATAATCTTAAAAATGAATATGACAAGAATCAACTTAGGTTCTTATGGTTCAGGGATCCATTTGATTTGAATAAAGGGTTCATAACCTATAGATTCAATGTTGTGTTGTTTGGAGCCAATTGCTCACCTCGCCTATTAGCATTGACAATTAGACATCATTTGAATCAGTTTAATAACTCTTTAACACTGAACTTCCTTAAAGAACATTTTTTATTTAGACAATCTAATAGGCTCAACACCAACAAAATCTGAATTATCTGACGTCCATGAAAACTCTCAAAAATTATGCAACAAGGTAACTTTGAACTTAGAGAGTGGATTTCAAATGATGAGGATTAAAACAAAAAGATTTTAAAGGATAATAATGGTCTTACTGAACCATCAGACAGAGTTAAAACTTTAGGTATGAACTGGTATTTGGATACAACTTCTAACAATCATGATTCAATCTGCACTAAAGGTTCTAAACTTGATGAGGAAGCTAACACTAAAAGGCAGATATTATCAGAGGCCTCCAAAATTTTTGATCCCATGGGTCATTTCCTGCCTTCAACAATAAGATCAAAGATTCTCCTCCAAGAAGTTTCGAGGACAAATGTTGGGTGGGATGAGCCAATAACAACTGAAGATCAAAAACCTTGGAATAAGTTAGCTACTGATTTAACAAAAGTGCAGAACATTAAAATACAAAGGTGCTGTGGGTTTATGGATAAACCCCAGAGACTTCATGTGTTTGCTGATGCAAGCACACAGGCTTATGGGTGCTGTGCTTACCTTGCAAGTCCTACAGAAAGTCATCTAATTTATGCAAAAGGGAAAGTTGCACCTCTCAAACCTACCCGAACCATACCTCAATTGGAACTATTGGCTGCTGTGTTAACCATTAAGACCATTTCATTTCTTAAGGATGCTTACCATGATGTGAACATAACTGATATCCACATCTGGCTCGATAGTCAGATTTGTCTTGCCTGGATACGGAATGATAGCATTAATAATAAGAACATCTTTGTAAGAAACAGGCTAAAAGAAATAGCTGAAGCTAATGAAAGCCTTCAAGTCAACTTTACTATGTTCCAACTAAACAAAATCCAGCAGACTTTCTGACCAGAGGTTTATCCTACAAGTTGTTGAAGTCAAACAAAACTTGGTTCATGGGACCTAAGTGGCTCTGTAATACAGACCAATGTCCTGTGGAACGAGTTAACTTGACAGTAAATTTAACCTTTTCAAATGAAAAGGTTGAACCAATCACTAATTATGAACATTATTCTAACTTCAGCAAGCTTGTCAGGGTCACAGCCTACTGTTTGAGGTTTTGAGGTTTGCTCACAACTGTTTAACTACAATTAACAAACAGCTAAATAAGAAGAATCACAATTATACAGAAGTTGCAACCAAGTACTGGATAGGGCAGGCACGACAAAAGGAGTACAATAAAGAGTTAGAATTCTTAACTAATAGGAAACAAACAAAAGAGCTTGTAACATCAGTAGTTGTGGATCTAAACTTGTACAGAGATGAGGAAGGTCTTCTAAGGTTTAAAGGGAGACTAGACAAATCAAAACTGTCTTAAAAAAGCAAACATCCAATCCTTTTACCCAGATTTAGCCCTCTGACAACATTAATCATCAGACAAACACACAATGATGTACATCATATGGGTGTACCACAGACACTAACTGCATTAAGAAAAACTTATTGGATACCCAAGAGAAAGATCACCGTTAAAACAGTTCTGAATGAGTGTGTCACATGTAGGCGTATTCATGCTAAGCCCTATAGGAAACCAAATCCTTCTGCTTTGCCAGAAGAGAGAGTTACTCTCAACAGACACTTTGAGATTGTAGGCATTGACTATACAGGAGCATTGACTGTAGGAGTGGTTGACACTAAACAAAAAATGTACATTGTACTATTTACATGTGCTGCCTCACGAGCTGTTTATCTGGATGTTGTGTAGGATCTTACAGCAGAATTCTTTGTTGCTGTCTTTAAGAGATTCTGTGCACGACATTCAGTACCCAAGACAGTTTGGACTGACAACGCTACATATTTCAAGGCTGGTGAACAGGTCATTAACGACTTGTTAAGCAATGAAGTCACACAATTATATGTACAAAATTCAAACATAAAGTGGAAGTATATTCCATTTGCTTCTCCTTGGTATAGTTCTATCTGGGAGAGGAATATACAAACAGTAAAGAATTGCTTGAGGAAAGCAATTGGTAAAAAACATACACTTGTTTGAGTTACTCACTCTCCTGGCTGAGATTGAGAACATTATGAACAATAGACCACTCATTTATGTGAATGACAATGTGAATGACACAATTAAGGTAGGGGACCTTGTTCTAATACATGACAGTACTCCAAGACAATACTGGCCTCTGGCTAGAGTTTTAGAACTCAGACCAGGGGCAGACGGGGTAACAAGAGTGGTTAAATTAAGGACTTCAAGGGGTGACACAACAAGAGACATTTCTCTTTTGTACCCCCTAGAGTCTGGACCCAAAACAATGGACTCTGGGGAGCCCTCTCCACCGACAGTAACAACTGGAGACAATGAACTTCCAGTAACTATACCCTTGACAGTAGGAGCGGTAACACATCTTACTACAACATTGACAGACACAAGACCTCATCGACAAACAGCGTTAAAGGCGCGACTAGTTTTACAGCAAAAAATAGACGCTGGGGAATTGTAATTTCATCTTCTAACTTTCACTTTTCCTTTTCTTCTGGTAAAGACCATGAACAGTTTCATCCTATGGATGTATATTTTCTCTTCTAATTAAATGCTACATCTTCTCCATGAGAAGGTGAGGATAGTCATTGTTAATCGGATTAACAGGCATTTACAGTCAAGTAGTTAGCTAGTCTACACTCAGACATAAAAATTGGTGACAATGACACCAAGATTTTTATCTCCCGGGGCACCCAGTATATGGAAAACTGATACATGTGGGTAGTTGAGAGGTAACGAAAATGATTCACTGAGTAGGTAGGTAGTTAATCTAACAATTATTAAACTCCTTTTATGTCAATAACTGGGTGGATGAAACCAATTGGTTGCTCATCAGAGTTATTCTCCACACTATTATTTATATACTGTGTGATAAAGGGTGCTCGGTAGTAAACATACACTACCGATCAACCAAGAAACCAAAAGGACACTGGTGGAAAAAGCCGCGAGAAGAAAAAGGAACTTGCAACACAAACTGCATAGCGAACGAAGGGGCTTCAAAACAATTAAAGATCTCCACCAGCAAGTGCGCTTTCAAAATTAAGAGCAAAGAGAAGAGGGACTGTCTAATAACACTCAGTAAGTGATCAGTTGTGTTTTAGAACCCGAGTTTGGGGATAACATATAAGCTACATCAGTTAAATTAGGCCTACATTGTGGTCTAAGACCTAGCATCAACTCATAGCTTAACAAAGGCTAAGGTAAATTACCCTAACCTAATTTGGTGAGGAATCCTACTGTGGACCTCAATTTACTCTGACCGCTCTGGGCCATTTCCGAAGTCTCTAGGCTGACCCCTACAAGGCTAGGCTTAACCTACTCTACAGTTAGACTGGAGATATTAGGGGTGGGTTAATTGGGGACCAATTCATACACAGCATTTTTCGCAAGGGTAAAAAACCCAGACCAAGAAGACAAAAACACAGACCTTGGAGCTATGGCACATCTCAAAACTACAAAAAATTAATGAGAAAAAGATCAGCACGTAAAGGTGTCATCACAAAACTGGACAATGATTACAAACAGAAAGAACCTACAAGATATGATCTTGAAAGAACATTAAATTCTATTACTCGTTTCAAACAAGAAATCCTCACACTAGAGGAGGAAATAATTACAGAAATTGATGACACATTTAAATTAACAGATGATAAGTATTCTACTCCTCTATTTGACAATAATTACATTACAAAAGCTGATTCTTATATTTCTGAAATTCAAAACTAACTTGATGAGTACAAAAAACAAGACAACAATGAGAGTTTCTTTGAAGCTATCCGAAATGCCTCACTTAGCTCTCCCAACAATGCTGAGGTCAGTGAACTAAAATCAAACCTGCCTACACTTGAAGTACTCACTTTTGAGGGTGACAGAGACAAATTTCAATCTTGTGTTGGAAAATTTCATAGCCTTATAGGTAATAAAATCTACATTACAGATGTTGATAAATTTAGTTATTTACTAAACTATCTGAAAGGCCCTGCCTTAAGATTAGTGGAATCACTGCCAGCCATAGGTACCTCTTATTCTGTGGCAATAGAATTACTTAAGAGAAAATACATGGATAAGGATGAAATTGTACATGACTTGGCTCTTAAAGTAATGAACATGCGAACCCCAAAAGACAACTATGGCGACCGCTTTGACTTTTACTGTGAGTTTGAATGTCTCATGGAACAACTTAAAAACAATAATTTTGAACATTACAGAATCAGCTTGGATCATTTAAGCTGTTGTTTTTTAAAAACTCCCTTCCAGGGTCAAAGAGATATTTCATCAGAGAACAACTGACATATACTCTGGCCTTAATAAGCTAAGAGAAGATTTCCCAACTGTACCTACACTTTACAAATCAAGTTACACACTCCCAAAATTTAACACACCAGGAAAACCCAACAATTCGGAAAACCAAAACCTAACAAAAAATTTCAACACTTACCAGTTACATTCAAACACAACCGCAAAACCCAATTTGCAGAAAATAAAGTTACAGGAAAAGACTCAAAGACTCCTACTCTACAAAACTTTAATGTAACTACTTCTTAGTCTAACCCCATGACATGCAAATTTTGTTTTAGCAATGAACACAGTACTACATATTGTCCCAAATACACAGACTTTACAGCAAAGTCAAAACGTTGTGAACAACTAAACTTATGCCAAAAATGCACTGGATCAGGGTACAATAGTTAGACTGCAAATTAAAATTGAAATAAAATTGTAAGATTTGTAGTACTTTTGACCATGTTACACCATGTATAATACACAAAAAGACATGGAAAAACTTACAAACATTCTGAACAAACACCCAAATCAAACCTAAACGAACAGTAACAAACTCACAACCTTGGAAATTCAAAACAAAAAGGGACAAATAGTACAAGTTAGGTGTCTCTTAGATACCTTCTCACATCAAACATTCGTAATCAAACAATTAATAGAAAAATTGACTTCAGAAGCACCAAGGAAATAAGATCTCTCTATTTCATCATTTATTACCAAAACCCCAGTACAAGCCAGTTTTAAAACTGCAAATGTAACTTTAACTCTTGATGGAACACTTGAAACCCTTAAGGTAGGTGTTGTGGACAAAGTAGAACAAGAAAAATTACAAATACTGTAGCTGGTTAAACAAAACGCTTAATACAGATGTAGTTGACATACATATGCTCATGGGGCTGACTATCTTCATCTTGTCCATAGAGGCATCATTAAAATAGGAGATGGAATAGCCATACAAACTCCCACAGGTATTGCACCTTTGGGTGACATAACTAAATACAATCTTACTACTGACACAGAAAACAGAACAAGAACAAAATTCACACAAAACAAAATCACCACATTCCCAAATTTCTGACTGTGTAACAAGCTTGAACAACAAAAACACTGTAGTAATCCCACATCATTTGAATGATAATGACTCAACATTGGATGAAGGGTTACAGCAGTTGTGACTATTAGAATCAGTTGGCATAAAGGACAGTACAATTAATTACACATGAAGACTAATTGATGACAGAACAATTTAAGGATACATTACATCACAGAGACAATCAATACTATGTGGAGCTGCCTTGGAAAACACCTTGTCCAGAAATAATGGACAATACGACAACGTATTCAAAGAATAATTAGAAAGGGGTTTCATTGAAGAAGTTACTGATAAACCCTTTAAAAAACGAAGTTGTCATCATTTAACACACAGAGAAATTTACAGAGAAGACTCATCCACAACTAAACTAAGAGTAGTATATAATTGTAGTTTAAAGGATACAAATTCTGTTAGTTTAAATGATTGTCTCGTGGAAGACCCAAATCTTGTCTCAGATCTTGTAAAAATTCTCCTTTGCTTCCGTTTAGACAATTATGCGGTACAGAATGACATAGAAAAATCATTCCTCTGTATAAATTTGAAGCATGAGTATGATAAGAATCATCTCAGGTTTTTGTGGTTTAATGATCCACATGACATTAACAAAGGTTTCAAAACCTACAGAATTAAAGTAATTATTTTTTAAGCAAATTGTTCTCCAAGTATTCTTGCTTTAACAATTAAAAACCACCTAAACTTATTTCAAGAGAATGGATCACCTGAAGATCAGGGCCCCCAACCTTCTTTAGTTAGCTTTATAAGGCTAACTAACGAAAATATCACGACCTAACCTAACCAATCGTCAAAGGCGTACAGTTGACCTAACCATTGGTTAGGTTAGGTCGTAATATTTTCGTTAGTTAGCCTTACAAGGCTAACTAGAGAAGGCTGTGGGCCCTGAACTTCAGGTGATCCAAGAAAACTTAACAGTTCAGTTTAAAAAAAAACCTTTTACGTGAATAGCCTCATTGGTTCGACAGTAACTGTAGAGGAATTGCTTGAAATTTACAAAATGTCACAACCCATAATGAAGCAAGGAAATTTTGGACTGAGAGAGTGGGTTTTTAATTCATCTAAATTAAATGAACAGATAACAAAAGACAACAAAGGGAACATTGAACCTAACAATTACACAAAAACACTTGGAATGTTTTGGTTTTTAAAACAAAATTCCGAACACAATGACACTCTTTGCACAGAGAGTTATAATTTAAATCCAAAATACCAATACAAAAAGACAAGTCCTTTCAGAGTCATCCAAAATTTTTGACCCCATTGGATTATATTTACCAGCAACCATAAGTTCCAAAATCCTTTTGCAGGACTTATGGAAAAAGAAAATTGATTGGGATGAACCACTTTCAGTGGAAGACCAACTTCATTGGAAAAAATTGGCCACAGACTTAAACAAAGTTCAAAACATCTACGTACCAAGATGTGCTGGTTACAGATTGAAACCCCAAACACTACACAATTTTACAGATGCCAGTACACAGGTTTATGGGTGTTGTGCCTATTTAACAAGTGAAAATGAAAGTAACTTGATTTAATCAAAAGCAAAAGTGGCACCCTGAAGCCAAAAGAAAACTGTACCACAACTTGAATTATTGGCTGTCTCACTGGGAGTCAAAACAGCAGACTTTCTCTCACAAGTCTATAAAGAAGTTGACACAACAGACATTTATTTATGGAGAGAGTCAAATTTGTCTAACATGGGTGACAAACACAGATACAGCTTCTTGTAAAAACATACAGGGTGTTTCAGAAGGAAAAGTCAATACTTCGGGAGGTGATAGTATCGGTCATTGTGAGAAAAAAGTTCATATGAACATGTGTCTAATTCTGAATGGTTACGGAGATAGAGCTGTTTGAATCTGATGCGCGCGTAGCTCTTCCTCCCCCTTCCCTCCCCTATAACCTTGAACCATGTAAGCTGTAATGTAAGCATGTAACATAAGCCAATCGACAGCTGACTGTTGTGAGTGACATTGTTTGGCTACTGCCATTTTTACCATAGTAATAAATTTTGTAATCAGCTATTTGAAATATGCTGATTCCATTTTGCTCCTTTTAATTTCGTAACTTATTCTTTCTTATATTTTTTTATTAAGCTTCATTTATTTTGTACTAAATATACAATAACGCATTTCATTTAAAATTATGCAACATTTTGTACTGTATATTGTATTTATTATAATTATTATTATTTTTTCTTATAACTATTACTGTCAAATGCCACTTTCGCTATTTTAATGTTATAAACTAAATGCCATTAATTTTGTCTACAAAGCCCCCATGTTTGCTGGAGAATATTTAGATAAGAGTACTGTCAATATATTAATGTCATATCAAATATCCAAAAATTGTAAAACTCTGTCACTTGTATTCTTTTCTGAATAAAGTTTTTTGAATTTTGAATTTTTATTTGTTTTGAATATATGTAGGGTTGATGATGATGATGATGATGATGTGTGTCTGTTCCTTTATACACGATAAACGGCTAGGGTAATTTGGACCAAATTTGGTATACACCTTAAGGGAGAACCAGGAAAGTTTTACAAACATATCCGCCCCTCTCAGTCACAACACTAGAGTGGGACTGGGAGGGGTCCTACTAATCGGTTAGGTTACGCCTAAACGGCTAGAGTATACTGCATCAAGTTTAGTATAAACATTAAGGGAGAACCAGGGAAGGTTTTAGTAATACACTCACTCCTCCCAGTCATCCCGTATGTTATATTTTGAGAGGCTTTTGCTGCCCAAGTCGCGGCGGGCATCCTAATATATACTGTATATGGGGAAGAAACTGTATGCGTATACTATGTAAGAGGCATCTGCAGATATAAGAGAGGACAGTGTATATATGAACATCCCATTATGTGCGAATTCTACTCTAATGGTCACTGTAAATTCGGTGACAGCTGCAAATTCCACCACCCTGCCATTTACATGAATTACGCAAGATATGGGACTGCAAATACGGAAAAGATGCTACTCCCATCAACTCCCAACAAACTCAAAGGACAATAGGAAAACGAAAAAAGAGCCTATGTACACTGTACAAAAATCGCGAACTAAATTTTGTCAACATCGCAGACAAAATATGGCTACTGAGCCTCATACAGCACATGTAGACGACAGAGTTAAGAACCCCCGAGCCAAACCGTTTCTTGGCAAGAAGCTACCAGAACAGACCATGTATATCAATGCAATAACAAAGATTGTTCTTCATTGTGAAATATTCCTGCAAATCCAAGGAGCGCTTTCGGAATGCTGTAATTCGTACGTCTTCCGCCAGCAGATTCCATTCTTGTAGACGTGAGGCCAGCAGTTCACTTTGTTGCTTGGTAAGTATTAAATCACGGACCAAATCATTGAGTTCAGGCTGCGTGATGAGATGTTGTTCTTTCTTGGACTCGACTTGAGCTTCATAGCATTCGCCGTCTGATTCCGATTTGTCAGAGTCTGTGTTATCGGTCGGCATTTCAGCTGGAGGACGAGGGATGGGTATATTTGTAGAATGTTCCACAGGACGCATAGCAGAACGAAGATTTGGGTAGACTATAGCCTTTCTCCCTTTTCTGTTGCAACCTGTATTGTGAGACAGTACTGTGAGCAGGATATGCTAAAATGTGCTAAAAACACCAAATTTGACGTATATTCAGAAAAATAAAAGATTTAAAACTGTGATGTTCGTTAAGCAGAAATAGCAATCGGTTGAATGGTCCAGCGGCTCTCTCCATACCATTGGGACACCGAATCCCAGACCAGGACCGGTGCCTTTGAACCATGCGGATAACGATTGTACATCTCACACAGCAGATATGAGGCACCCAGTGCTTGTCCTGATCACCAACTTTGCATGCGAAGTATAATTCATAAAGCTTTTTCACATGAGAAGTCAACTTCCTTTTATACTGTTTTAACGTTAATGTCCCACAAATATAACAAAAACTGTCTGGCGAATTTTTGCACTCTCTAGGCATTGTAGCATAACATCAATAAAAACCTGTAAAATAAGAAAATGATAGATCAATTTGCAATTTCACACAATATAGACGTTGTCGGGGAAATATGCATAATTTGATAGCTGTTATTTAATAATACTCACTTATAGCACCGATTTATAATAGAATATGGATGACAGTTTTGTTTTAAATGATTAATGAAAGAAATTTTTCATAAAATCAAAGTGGAAACACAGAACCGAACACCACCACCACAGCATATACATGACTGAACAAAATATAAAAGATGCGTTCAGGGAACCAGTGGTTCTCAAAATGATACAATGAAATAGGGTCATTTTCATAAAATCGGTGGGTGATACAAATAAATGAGTGTTATTTTCGCAATACGCATATAATTAGCCATGAAAATGACGATCTCATTTCCGTTTTTTTTCACTGTTGTACAGTGTAATCAATTTGTAATCTGTAATGCATCTGTTACGTGAAAAATAACGGATAATTTTCTGAACACTGATTACACAAATTTCAATTTCACAATCTATTCAGCGATTCCTCATCAAAGATCGCTTTACATTCGAAACCATTATTTATAAAGTTATACAGTTACTGTTAGGGGAACAGAAAAAACAAGACATTTTTTATATAAAATACTGACCAGAGCGCACATACTATTTCACGAAACACAAAACAGATATGGGCAATAATCGCACCCTTTCACTTATAATTTCATTACATAATAATCAGTACATTAGTTGTTGGACGTTGTTTAGATCACAATCCGCAGTTAACCCTTTACTGCCCAAAAGGACAAATTTGTAACCTTTCAAATACAGGCATTCATAACTTAACCCTACAAAATATTTGGGAAGTAAAGGTTTAACAACGGACTTCAATTTTCAATCGCAGCTTTCCTGCTCATTTCGCTAGAATGCAAGGGGTTGTATCACATGCAACAGGTCAGCACGCTTGAGGTTCCGCTCTCTCTCCAAATTGGCGAGAAAAAAACAAGAGACGTACAATTCTAAGAAGATCAAGGGGTGGAGATATCTGAAAGTGGAACCACGCACCAGAATTGGATGGAATTTGCAATTCTAGAAGTCGACGAAGAAACTCGCCTCTCTCATCTCAACTTTTGTCGGTGAACGCTGCTCTTTCTACGTCCAGCTGAGGGACTCTCTTACTGGCAATAATCAAACGATCATTTCGCCGTAGGCGGTTTCACAACGAACCTACCGTATGTCTGTATGGACAATAAAGCCTTAGACACTCGTTCAAACTCTCGTGGTTTGCCTACCGAGTGCTAAAACACATATTTAGCGAAGCATTGAGCAGCGGGACCAGCGACTGCCCGAAAAGTACCAGTAGACCATCTTCGACCGAAACCGTCCTGCAGCAAGTCCCTGCGCATTCGGTTTCTGTTCTCTCACTCTTCTCTTCTCATTTCTCGTCTCTCCTCTTCTCTCTCTCTCACATTGGTGATCGATCACCTATCGGGTCAACTAAACTCAATGGATGGAATTCACATCCAACTTAGTTGCTTCCAAATTTACCGAATTTTCTCGAAACTTCACTTCGAAACAATAACTATAATTTGCTCTGGTCAAATTTACGGAAAAAATGACAAATCTCAAAATTTCACAAAAATTTAATCACGCCTAACTACCAATAAGGTCACTTATGGCAGTTACATCGGAGAAGATAATAAAAAAATCATGAAACGCAACGAAACAATACTGCACAGTAGAAATGTAAAAGCGCCCCTACATAGTACAGTAACCGTTATTATAATTTTAAAAATATTATTATCCAAACTACCTTCAGAAATCACATCGATACATTTAAATACAAAAGACAAAAATGAAACCCAGAAACCTCATGTCATCAATTCCCGAAAATCATGAACCTTCTTACACTTTGGGGGGAGTACATATAGATACCACAAAAACGTTACTGGCCGTCTAAAAGGCTCCATTTCCAGTCAACAGTGAAGCTAAAGTTTCAATTGCACGAGTAAACCCAAATGGAGTTTAAAAAATAACAATTTTCCAAAACAGTCATTAAATAAAAAATGTAAATATTAATACCGAAAATTAATTTAATACATTAATTCCAACCTGAAACGCTAAATTTCATAGGAAGAAAACTCATAAGTCACAAATTACATCTGAGAGACTCTCTTCTTCAACAAAAAACCCAGTATGGTTTGTAAATCACAAAACTTCCAGTAATTTATCGTCTTCAAGTGAAACCAAATACAAATTTACATCGTTATTCTAAATAAGAACAGATATTATGAACCCAAAACTACAGCAGAACTTACTACGTAAATAAAAATTAAAACAAATCAATGCATAATGAAGAGTGTTCGCTCTGTGTTGCAAACGAACCTCTATAAAAATACTCCTGACCGAAATAAACTGCAGTACATCGTGAAACAGTTTTTGTAACATTTTCTATGCAAACGCGCGAACGAGACAAAAAATTTCATTATTTTTACTCAAATTAAAATGTTAAAAAAACACTCATCACAATAAACTCTAAATTCAGAATAAAAAAAAATTAAACAGCAAATATCACTTGGTATTGTCATTAAAATGAAAAAGCAAAAGAGACAACAACAATCAGCCCACTTATAAAAATTAATGAATTATAAAAACGTATAAAAACAAATTAATTTATCAAAAAAATTTACGAAAACATTTCCTGTATTTCGATTAAACAAATTTTTATCTTTTTATAAAAAATTTAGCTTACCCTGAGGTCTCACAATTTATATATGGCAGGCAAAATAAAGTGAAACAGTCCGAATCAACCCAGTAAAAATTAGTGTTTTTAACGATTATTTTTCGACTTCAACCCTTAAAATGACACCTTAAACTAAAAAGCTAAAAGCGAGAAAGTGTACTTAAAATTACTTTAAAAGTATACACATATGATGGTCATATGTCAGCTTGAAATCCTTAAACTATATACATCTATCGAAGAATAACCTTCAAAACTGTCTTCTAGATCCTGAAAAATTTTGTTACTCACTTATTTAATCTCTTACAATGCTCTACTAATATATATATATATATATATATATATATATATATATATATATATAATGTTAACCCCTCCGTCTATGGTTTGGGTTGGTTCGAAGTCGACGGGAGTTCTAGTTAGGTGGCAGGAACGGATGTATTACTTACAATAGTTTTCTTCTATATTACTCACCGAGTTCTTCTATAGTGGCTCGGAGGATTCAGGGAGGCTTACTAAATTCTCTGAAGATTCCCGAATTCTTCTTATAACGTATCGGTGAAGAATAATTAAGTTCTCTGAAGAGAAAAAGACTCGGAGGAGAAGATAAAGACTATTTTTTACTTGTACTTTACTGCTAAAATGTACAGGTTGTGCTCAGCCTCTGAATTGACTTCTGAATGCATATGGAAGATATTTCTGGGGTTATATACCCCGATTTTACTAACATCATCATTATTAAATGTGAAGAGACTGTATTATTTTTGCACAACAGTTAAAAAAATGAAGTAAAAAAAATGGTTAAAACAGATAAACAAGATATAGGAAGAGGAAGCCATATTTTTAGCTTAAACCCCATATATTAGATCTGCTGTTTTTCCTGATCCGCCGAGTTAATTAGAACGGAAATTGAATTAGGCATTCTTATATTGAGATATGTATATGAGCAAATAATTAAAAGTTTAAGGCAAAACATGACTTCATCTTTTATAACTCCCAAATTTATCCCAATGAACAAAAAAAATATAAAAAATAATAATATCGCCGGGTGTACATTAAATGGCGACATAATGTCGTGTCGGACATTTAGCACAATCTAAGTACATTACTGAGTACGGTGTAATTTTGGTTTACTCCAATTATGGTTATAATTACCTATTAATTCATATTTACTTATTATCGTTAATTACAATTCCATTAAAGTATATTTTACTACGTTATTAAGTACATTATTACATTATATTAAATTATTTCAGTTAATTACAGTTAATTATAGCATTGGTTTGTTTTTACAGTGTTTCATATTAATAGACAATTAAGATGTTAGAAATATAATACAAAGTACATGGGCATATACGGTGTATATATAGATATATGTAAAGAACGACGCTTGTGTAGAAGAGCGTTCCGCACAAGATGAGGAGGGAGAACGAACAAATGAATGAAAAATGAAGTACCACCCTGGAATCGAACCCGGGATCATCCGATAGCCGGTCAGATATGCTATCCACTACACCATGGACCTCGATCAATCAGAAGTCGTAATTCTCCTACATACGAGCAGAAACCAATGCCCTGAGGGGGCACCTTCGCATGCCGTGCATATATACATTTTAACTGCAAACAACACACAGTATAATTAATGTAAAGAAGGACACTTGTGTAGAAGAGCGTTCCGCACAAGATGAGGAGGAGGAACGAACAAATGAAAAATGAGGTACCACCGGGAATCGAACCCGGGTTCGATTCCCGGGTGGTACCTCATTTTTCATCGGTTTCTGCTCGTATGTAGGAGAATTACGACTTCTGATTGATCGAGGTCCATGGTGTAGTGGATAGCGTATCTGACCAGCAATCGGATGATCCCGGGTTCGATTCCCGGGTGGTACCTCATTTTTCACTTGTTCGTTCTCCCTCCTCATCTTGTGCGGAACGCTCTTCTACACAAGCGTCGTTCTTTATATTAATTATACTGTGTGTTTGCAGTTAAAATGTATATAGATATATATATGTATATATAATATAGCACACGTGAAAATGTTTATCAATTTAAATTAGAGCAGATTCACTTCCGCGGTGGTTAGCAGAGTTCGAATACTCGCATAAGCATTTATGAGATCGCGAGAAATTAATTAATTTAAAAAAAATACATGTGAACGTACGTATATGTACGTATGAATTGAACAACAGATAATTTACATTATGCGAGTTTGGTCCCTATGTAAAAATTAATAATTGAATATAAAGATCATACAGGAATTATTCATTTTTACAGGACTCTCCCCTCTAGAATAATATTATTACGATAATATGACATCCTAACTAGTGCTAACTAGGTGGTAACCATTGGTTTTATAATATAGATTTATATACACAACATAAGTCGGGGTGGCTAAGTCTAGTTCACGTGGTCTGGGTACGCACTCTTGGGCGTGCATAAATAGTTCACGTGGTTCGGTGTTTCTCGTTTTCCTTTGTTCCAAGAACCATCTTTTTATCACAAATATACCGAGGATAATAGCACATACAATAATGATACTAACGGCAGATGTTGAAAAAATTGTTACAGTTTGTAGTATTTGCAAGAGGTTATTTTGGTTATCATCCGAAATTTTAAACCGACTTAATTGATCATTCCATTCAGGGGCATGTAGCTCGGGTAGGATGGTTACAGGTTTCATGGAGAAATTTAAGATCTCTATGACGGGTTTAAATTTGATTTGCGACGGGAAGGGGTATGAGTTATTTATGGTAACCTTGTACAGGTTGTATATTTGGAAGGTTTTTGAACGCAAGGAGCAACCAATTGGTAACCGAATAACCATAGGGATTGTGATGAGGGAATAATTTGACGGACACTCGAGAGTAGCGGCAGTCCTGTTCGCGAAAGAAACCCAGATGTCTCGTCCAATTCGTAGTTGGACGGTTTTAGAGGAATGGAATTTTGAAAATGAACATACCGGGGCATGCCGGTCACGAATTAAGTCGCTAAAGCAAGACCTAGTAGTTGGAAGAATGACTGGTTTGAGTGGAGAGAAAAGCAACGTTGTTGTTTTATTTGTTTGCGGGAATCGGCAATGCCGGACGTCGCTATCTGACATCATAGAATAGGCTGACAGATCTTTGGTGAGGAAAAGGTAAGGTGGTACGGTAGGTAGATACAATCGATAGACATTAGAGTTGTTTTGGTAGGGTGTTGGGAAAGGGTGAAATTTATATATGTCATAAGTGAGTACATCGAAAAATGGTACAATTATGAGGTATGTGTAGGGGCTTGGTCCATGTACAGTCCAGGTGTATTCTAGAAATTGGGGGTAATTAGTATGGTTGAGTGGGAATATGGGTGATAATTTTAATTGTGTTGGGCGGTGTGAATCAAGGACTGAAGTGTTTCCCATGGTATTAGGGTGGAAAGAGTGATTTTTCCATGGGCTAGCTGGGTTGCACGCAAAACCTTGGAATGAATCGTAATTATTTGTTGTAAATACTTATCGATTAGGTTACTTGTAGGTTAATTATCTCTATTAATTCTAGATATCTTTTGTGTTCTTTGTATTGAGCTAACAGGGATTCAAGGTATGTGAATCTGTCCGAAAGGGCGTGGAGGAAGCGATTGTTTTCGTGTAGTGACCTATAGTTTGTTCTAACATGTGTCCATCGTATTGCTGATTTCGCGCGAAGAGATTCAATTTGAGTTCAACTTTTAATATCTTCTTCGGTTGCTAATCCGAATAAACCCTTGAATATTTTTCCTCCTATATCTATTAGTCCCCTTTTATTTCTTTGATTATTTTCCGAGTTATGAGTTTCCGTTTGTATCCATGGTAATGCCAATATTTCTGATAGGGCGCGTGTTGTAGTTCGAATATTTTCCAAGGTATTTTCTAACAGAACGCGACTAATCTGATCTTTTCCCTGGAAAGAACCCTGAACTTTACTTTCAAACGTTTTTAATTGGGTTTGTATCTGAAGGAGATTGATCTTGATTCTAGCAGGGGTTGCAAATTGATAAAAAGGTCGCGTGTCCTTTCAAAAATTTACCTTCTGCAAGCTTTTCTATACAACTCCTGAAATTTTAATGCTAGGGCTACAAGAGTAAATAATTTGGAAAATTATAAGGGGGACTTTTATTCATTTCTACGCCTTAGAGGAGCTGGGGGTGGCCGTGTGGATACTTGTGTTTGGGACGAAGGGGTCGGCCTCGTTTTGGTGGCAATGGGGGTCGACCGTTAAGTCGGATTCTGAGCGGTTCGTTTCTTATGTGAAGGTTCTAGTTCACGTGGTTGATGCATTGGCGGGCGGTATGTAGGGTCCGTGCGTCGATCATCAATCGGTGAGGGTGGTGACCGAGGAGATAGTTGGAGTTCCACTGAGTGATCCTCTCGAAGGAGTTTCTCCAGGGTCTGGGTCCGATGGGACTCTTGGTTCTGGGGCCTCCTCGTTCAGAGATTGGCTCGAGTACTGGTGGTATTACGAGGTACCAATCTTCGTCATGGGTAGTGGTTCCCGCGGTGACCACTTCAGTTTTTTGATCCCTGCTCGATTTGTTAATACCTTGACCTTTCGAAGGATAGGCGGCTCGAACGCCTGGCAGCTGTTTTTTGGGAAGGTGTTGTTCGGCAGCTATCTTCAAATTGTCAGCGTGAATGATCTTTAGTTTGGAATGATCCCGGAGGTCGAGGATTTCATAACGATTTTTTCCGAGGTTTTTCATAATCCTATATGGGCCATCCCATTTTGGGTATAATTTGCGATGAGCACCTGGCGGTTTCACGCTCTTCAGATAACATCGCATACCGACGATTATAGTCCGTTGACGGGGATGACGCCTATGTTGCTCTTGCTCCATCTGTTGGTTTCGTTGGTCTAGGGCATAGCGGATTATGTCAAAAATCTTGAAAGATCGTTCAGCTAGTTGCTGATTTGCTTCTGCCATCTCGGAAGATGTTAGAACTGCCGGGTCGATTTGGTCGGGCAAATCAAAAGGTAGACGCTTGTCGTAGTGATAGAGGACGAAATGAGGGGTGTCCCCGATGGACACATTATAGCCATTGTTGATGGCTGTTTGTACCATGGGAAGGGAATCATCCCATGTACGGGAGGATGCATCGACAACGTGGCGAAGGGCTTCTAAGATCTTTCGATTGTGCCTTTCCACTAAGCCGTTTGCCTGCGGATGGTATGCCACAATGTGTGTTTTTAATTTTACACATGTTACAGAGTGATTCGAACAGTTTGGACGTGAAACTAAGAGCGTTATCCGAAATTAGGATGGAAGGAGTAGTGATTCTGGATGACGCGTTCCACTAGGGCTCTGCCACAGTTTCCGAGGTCTGGTCTGGAATGGCAGCTACTTCGCTGTAACGCGAGAAGTGGTCCGTAAACACAATGATGTACTGGTTTCCCTTTGATGTTTTGGGGAATGGTCCCAGTATATCCATTCCAGTTCTTTGCCAGGGCCTTTGGCATACTGGATATTTATGCATAGGAGCTGTGGATGGTACGTTGCCTTTGTTTTAAACACGACGGACATTCAGCGATGTATTCATGTACCTTTCTGTTCATTTCGGGAAATGGTATCGCTCCAAAAGACTCTTGATGGTGCGATCCGGCCCCATGTGGCCATACAAAGGTGAGTCGTGACAAAGTCCAATGGCTATATCGACGAGATCCTTTGGTATCTCCACGAGGTCGTTTCCATCTTCGTTCCTGAAATGTACGAGCCCATCTTTGAGGTTGTACTGTTCTTTTACCTTCGATGGTTCCTTTTGTTCCAGGCGCGCCCGAAGGTTTTGGGTGTGTTGGTCCTGTTGTTGGGAGTATTGCAGACACTCGTAGTCGAACACAGGAAGAATTCCTATTTTATTCACTTGGGCGTCGGGCTTGAGCCTCGACAATCCGTCTGGAATAACTTGAAGTTTTCCCGTTTGTATACGATTTTTGCCGCAAAGTCCTGAATCAACAGAGCCCATCTACTCAACCGTCCTTCAAGTAGCTTGTCCTTGAAGAGGTACGTGAGTGGCTTATGGTCAGTCTTGATGGTTACATCGTAGCCATAGACGATATTTCGGAATTTTTTCAAAGCCCAATATACCGCTAGGGCCTCTCGGTCCGTAGTGGAATAATTCCGTTGAGGTGCAGAGAGAAGTTGACTGGCATAAGCAATGGGTAATTCCACACCATCTACGTCCTGTAATAGGACGGCTCCTAGTCCATAGGAGGAAGCATCTGTGGCTATGACAAAGGGTCTTGTGTAATCAGGATATTGTAGGATGGGATGACAGGTTAGTTTACCAATTAAAGTTTCAAAGATGTTGGTGATCGGATTCCCAGTTAAATTTAGCATTTTTCTGGAACAAATTAGTAATGGGTTTAGCAATATTTGAAAATTGGGGATAAAATTCCGATAGAATCCGACAAAACCAATAAATGCACGGGCGTCGTCGATGGTTTTGGGTACAGGGTACCTTTCCAGTGCTTCGAGTTTGGCTGGATCAGGTTTAATTCCTGTGGATAGTAGAAATCCTAGGTATACCAGGGACTCTTGTAAAAAGTTGCACTTTGCAAGTTTCAGTTTAAGGTGTGCTTTTCTCAAGCGTGATAGCACATTCTGAAGACGTTGAAAGTGTGTTTTTATGTCCGAACTGTAAACGATAATATCGTCAAGATAAACGAGAGCTTCAACACCTAATAGGTCGGAAAGGACTATATTCATCAACCTAGAGAAATTAGCAGGCCCATTTCGGACTCCGAAAGGTAAAACCTGGAATTCGTAATGGCCTCGGTTAGTGGAGAAAGCAGTCAATGCCCGAGATTCGGGACTGACCTCCATTTGCCAATAACCAGATGCTAAATCGAGGGATGAAAAAAGTTCGCTTTCCCTACGTTCAGAATTGTTTCCTGCATGTTTGGAATAGGGAAACGGTCTGGGATGGTAATGTGGTTCAGGCGTCTAAAATCTATACAAGGGCGAGATGTTCCGTCCTTTTTGGAGACGAGAATCATAGGAGCGGACCAGGGACTAGCTGAAGGCTGAATGACATCCTGCTCCAACATGTCCGTGATGTGTTCCTCAATAGTGACTAATTGGGAATGTGGAACCCGATAGGGAGGAATGAAAATGGGTTTGGAATTGGGTTCCAGCTTGATTCAAAAGGGACCAAATTAGTTCGGCCCAGAGGATCTCCTTTTAGGGCAATCACATCTCTATTTCTTATCAGGAAATCGAGAAGTGATTCCATTAGTTTGGGATCCTGTAAGGCTGGTGACTCCTGAAGGGAGTGTTCCAGACATTTCTTATATTCTTCTTTTAATACTGAAGGGTTTAACTCTAAGGAACTGGAAACACGATTTATCGTACTGGTGGGGAAATCTGAATCTATTTCTACTGTGGAAACAGTTCCTATTTTCTGATTTGAAGTTAATTCTATAGGGCTTTTTCCTTTGTTTAAACAAACAACAGGGATAGCTGAATTCTGACTCTGACTAAGGACTTGGGCAATAAGAACATCTCTTTTGAAATTACTTTTCTCTGTAATCAGAGTACGCTCTGACTCTAATAATTTTCCTTGACTGTCGACTACTTTTGCTAGGAAACAGATCTTCTCATAAGGTGCTACTGTTATATGCTCGGTAGAGCATATGAAAAATTGAGAATCTGACTCTGGTTCGACGACTAAAATTTGCCGTATGGGCCGAACTGAAACTGGCTGAACTGAAACTGACTGTCTGGAAACTGACTGACTGGAAACTGACTGACTGGAAACTGACTGTCTGGAAACTGACTGTCTGGAAACTGACTGTCTGGAAACTGACTCTCTGGAAACTGACTGACTGGAAACTGACTGTGTTGATCCAACTGGATTCAACAACTGGAACTGATTACTCTTTGGGCTGATTTCTGGAGCGGTTGTCCCTCTGGATGCAACCAACTGACTTGAACTGCTATCAAGTGGAGGGGGTTTCCTATGGCTTTCGGAAATCTGAACTGAAGTAGCATTAAGCTCTCTGTTATTCTCATGGAGATGGTGTGTCCTATTTCGACACTTTACTAACTTTCTGGCTGGGTAAATCCCCCATTGATTCCGGTCAAAAAATCCACACCTAGTAGGATATCTGTCTGAAAGGTGGCGGCTGTGTCCACTGTACAACATTTCACGGGGTATACCGCGTTTCCAACTTCTAAATATAATTCAATTTCTCCGCGTGTAGGTATGGGTGTGCCCGTAACTCCTCTAATTTGACAGGAGGGTGCCTTAATTTCATATTTGTAATCTGTACTCTCTAGTAAGTCATCTACACATTGTTTCTTAATAAGTGTCGCGTGTGCTCCTGTATCTAGGAGAGCAGTTAAATCTTGGTTATCAGTGCTACACTTTATTATTAAATCTAGGAGGTCTGCACCTATTATCCTGATGGGGAGTTTTTGTGTATATCTGGGTTCATTACTGTAATTTAGGAGGGAGGAGGTTGAACTGCCGCCTCCAAAGTGGGGTCTACAAAAGGGCTCGAATTGTCTTCAATGGGAGGACCTGGGTCATATTCTATGGGATCTGAAGTTTGTGTGTTTGGGAGTATGTTTGAAGGGCGCGGGGTAGGTGGAAAAATGGGTGTAGGTAAATTTTCGATGTCAGAAAGCGCAGCGTCCGAATCGCTCATATGTGAAGGTACTATTAATGTGTTCTAATTAGGTCTGCTTGACCGATCTTAATTTATGGAATGATCACTTAAGGGGTTTTCCTACCTACTCTATCTAAAAAAATACACATTAAATAAATGCACAATAATTTGCCTAACTAATGGAGAATTTGAAAAGATTGCAAACAAAATAATAATAAAAAAAATGTAAACAAGATTTCACTCGAATGTACGTGAAGGTATGGTAATACTATGCTTGGTACATTAAATAAAATTATAATATAAAACTCGAAATAACTCGGTTTCACTAAAAAGAAATGTATCACTGGTGTATGGAATGTTCTCTGTTTTTTATTAATTCTGGCTCGATACTAATTATTAACTGTTAATAATACTGACTTTTCAAATGTTTAGAGATTATTTAAAAAAAAGAGTTTTGTACTTAACAAGATTCCTATGGCGAACTCCTTGGAGACGGGTCCTGAAGACGTGTCTTGCTGGCCACTTGTTCTTCGATGAAAACTAGGCGTGGAGAACTTAAAGTCGTGACACACCGGTTCAAGGATGGATGTGACGAACTAGAAGTCGTGACACGCCGGTCAACTGGAGGTTGGTTCTAGTTCCAGGGTCTGGAAGACTGGAATAATCCTGGATGCAGAAGTTGTCAGTTGTTAAAATCCTGGCGACAAGGTCGCCAGTTGTTAACCCCTCCGTCTATGGCCGGGGTTGGTTCGAAGTCGACGGGGGTTCTAGTTAGGTGGCAGCAACGGATGTGTTACTTACAGTAGTTTTCTTCTATATTACTCACCGAGTTCTTCTATAGTGGCTCGGAGGATTCAGGGCGGCTTACTAAATTCTCTGAAGATTCCCGAATTCTTCTTATAACGTATCGGCGAAGTTTAATGACTAAGTTCTCTGAAGAGAACAAGACTCGGAGGAGAAGATAAGGACTATTTCTTGTACTTTACTGCTAAAATGTACAGGTTCAGCCTCTGAATTGACTTCTGAATGCATATGAAAGATATCATCATTATTAAATGTGAAGAGGCTGTATTATTTTTGCACAACAGTTAAAAAATTAAAGTAAAAGAAAGGGTTTAAAACAGATAAACAAGATATAGGAAGAAGAAACCATATTTTTAGCTTAAACCCCATATATTAGATCTGCTGTTTTTCCTGATCCGTCGAGTTAATTAGAACGGAAATTGAATTAGGCATTCTTATAATAAGATATGTATATGAGCAAATAATTGAAAGTTTAAGACAAAACATGACTTCATCTTTTATAACTCCAAAATTTATCCCAATGAAAAAAAAAAAATAATAATAATATCGCCGGGTGTACATTAAATGGCGACATAGTGTGTCGGACATTTAGCACAATCTAAGTACATTACTGAGTACGGTGTAATTTTGGTTTATTCCAATTATGGTTATAATTACCAATTAATTAATATTTACTTATTATCGTTAATTACAATTCCATTAAAGTACATTTTACTACGTTATTAAATACATTATTACATTATATTAAATTATTTCAGTTAATTATAATTAATTATAGCTTTGGTTTGTTTTTACAGTGTATATATATATATATATATATATATTATATATATATATATATATATATACATATATATATATATATATATGTATATATTTTTTTTTATTACCAAGAAATGCGTCACAATTTACGAACCAACCTTTGAAACAACCGTATTTAATTGCATGTAACAATTTTATAATTTACTGTCATATAAGTGTGAATTTTATTTACTAATTATTATATTACTGTCATTATCACAATCATTTCCAATGTCGAAACATAAACACAAAACAAATTTTAAACACAAAATAGGCAGGCTGTATAAAGAGTAATAAAAGTTGAAGGAAAGAAAAAAAAGAAATGAGTCATCCGACAGAAAATTCCAATTTTAAATCTCTCTCTCCGACTGAACAAAACGAAATCCTAAGAAAACGAACTGAGGACGAATCATTGAGAAAAAAATATGACTCGAATTAAATTTTTTACTCAAACTGAGTCGCGACAGTGTCCGACTCAATAAAAATAAATTTTTGAGTCGAAACGGTTTGAAAGAGGAGAGAAAAAAATTTTGACCGCGAAATTTGGAAGGAACGCTACGAGGGTTTCGAAAGTGAGGGGCCATTTTGAAATACAGTTGCAATGAACTGTTAAAGAATGGGAATCGAAATTTGTTTGGAAATGGGGAACACAATGCATCTTACTGTTTAAAATACCGAAACAGAATATTTAGTAATGCTATAAAGACTAAATAGAACGGGTAGAAAAACGTTTGACCGAAATATAAGGCGACATGAGAAATCCCTTATATTAATATAAAGGAACACCGCGTAGCCACCAATCATGTTTACTCGATATCACACCCCCAAAGTTGTGAAACACCCTGTATATTAACAGCTTCCGAAAATGCTCGTGTATATCAATAATCTTGTTTCTTTTTTAAATAATACACCAAAAACGACGATATTACGAGATCAAACCATCTACATCGAATCACACAACAGCTGAAATTAATCATCATAATGTAGAGGAAAACATCACTTATTTAAAAGTGTTAATATCGAATGACGATATGACAAAAAGTATTGCATCACGAATGATCCCAAAATTGGAAGAACACTGCAATTCGGCGTGTCAGATTACGATTCGAGTAGCATCTAATTTTAAACTGACACCCAGACTCCTTACTGATCGGACGTATTTCCTGGGCTCTTTGATATTGTTTCTACTTTTGGATATTGCCGACAAATTTACAATTGGAAGTTCTGAATTTTATACGCTTGCGTTTATTTTCACATTGTTATAGTTAAGTAACTGAATATTGGTGGTTTTTAGCGATATAGAAGTTTTCATAGCGTGCTGGCTTAATTTAATTTAAACTTGTGACGGTTATAAACGTTAACTACTTAACTTGCGGGATGCCGTCGCAGAAAGCGTCGTGTGCTAGGTGTGGGGTTTATCGGTGTAATATGGATTTTAAAGATTATAACGGCGGTCCTATGGCGATTACCGAGAGATCGGTTTGTTTCTTTTGTGAGTTAAGCGAAGAGACAGTTGATTTAAAACGTAGTGTACGCGAGATGACTGAAAGACTTGCATCGCTTGATGACGGCAGGGGTCGGTTTACAGTTGATTAAGGCCGAACCTATACTAGCGTTGAAGAAGTTAGTAAGTTGAAGGGTGAGGTTAGGAACCTAGTTTCTAGTGTAGGTAGCTTATCGGGAAGGTTAGACAGAGTTGAGGACGGGGTTAAGGTTGGTCCTGGATTAGTAGACGGGAAGGGATTTAGAGGAGTTAAGGGTGGAGCTAGGCCGCGTACGTTAGGTGATAGGAATCCTCACCCACTATCGAGATTTCGAACCCTTTCGCCCAGTTGGATAGAGATGTGAACAAGGGGAGAAACGATTTTAATTGGGGACTTCTTAGTCCGTGATATGGACAAGGAGTTCGTTGGACGGAATCCATCCAAGAGGAGGGTTTGTCTACCATGGGCCGGTGTTGACAGAATTAGAGACGAAGTAGATAGGATTGATGTTGCCTCCCGTCACTCGATGTTGGTGACAATGGTAGGGGGCAACGACTCGTATAGGTCCGATACGAGAGTGCCTGACGTTTTGGAGAGATACAGGGGGTTAATTAGGTCCCTGAAGGCAAGGTCAGATAGGTCTTTAGTTCTAGGTATTACTCCTAGGCACGGTTTAAATTTTAGGATTATGTCAAAAACAATATTTTTGAACACTAAACTAGAAGAGATTTGTGCTCAGGAAAATGTACCCTTCGTAAAGCTATGGTCAGGAATTCAGTGATCCTAGCCCTTTTATAAAAGATAGAGGTGCATTTCAATGAAATAGGGAATGCTAGGCAAGGTAGGTTAATCGATGAGAACGTTCGAAAGCTGTATAGGTCGAAGCCCTCTCTAAACGTTGTGGGTCCGGGAAACGCCCACCCGACGTAAAAAATAGTTTAAAACGCCGATCCGTGGCAAAAAATAATTTAAACGTCTTTTATTGTAACGTGCCTAGTATTAGAAATAAACTGAACGAATTTAAGGAGATAATTTATTCTGGGAACTACGATATAGTTGCTATAACCGAAACGTGGTTAATTACCGTAACTCGGGACTTGTTGGGGGAACTTGATATAGCGGGTTTTAAGCTTTTTACTAATGATAGGTTACATAGGATTGGTGGCGGCGTTTTGTTGTACGTTCGTAATTCCATTAGGGTTAGCGAGGTTGAAATAGATTTTCCGGCAGCAATTAGTGCGATATGCGTTGAAGTTAGGGCGCGTATTATTAGCTTTAATTTCGTTGTTGTTTATAGACCTCCCGTTCAACCCCTTGATACCGATACTAGATTTTACACACTTCTTAGTAACTTTATTAATAATCGGGATAGTATAGTTGTCGGAGACTTTAACTGCCATGACGTTAATTATGAGACTTTTACTGGTAATGATGAGGGTTTGAGACTGATTGAGTTCATGGAAGATAATTCTTTACGACAAATGGTTACCGAACCAACGCGCGGTGACAATATTTTAAACGTGGTGATGATGAACGACGAAAATATAGTTGAAAGTTTGGAAGTAGGTGAGAGTTTGGGATGTAATGATCACCAAATTATTAGGTTTAAGCTATTGATAGAAAACAGTAAGAATAGTAACGTAATAGAAGTCCCTGATTTTCATAGTGCTAATTTTGATAGTTTTGCGGATAGGATGATATTAGTGGACTGGGATAATTTATTTATGGGTAATGACGCAAATTTTCATTGGGAGGAGTTTAAAGAAAGTTTTTGGAATTTCGAAAGGGAGTTTATTCGAGTAGGCCCAAGCGCACTAGTAATCATGGTAGGCCCAAGTGGTGGACCATGGAAATAGGCGAGTTCATAAACGAGCGTAACAGAGCGTATAGACTTAATAAGCGCAATAGCACGGTAGCTAACTTTAATAGATATATCGAGCTTAGACGTAGATTAAAAAATCTGTTAGGAATGCTAAGCGTAATTTTGAGATACTTGTAGCTGCGGATAGTAAACATAATCTGAAAAAGTTTTTTCATTACGTCAATAATCGTTAGCCGATAAAAGATAAGAGGCCCTCTAGTGGACGCTAACGGCGCTTTGGCTCCCGACGCTCAGGCGATTGATTGCGGTATTTTTAACAACTTTTTACGACAGTTTTTACCGTAGAAGACGTAAATAGTGTCCCCGACGTGAACGATATCGTTCCATTTAGTAGCGAGATTATTTTGAATGAAATAACTGTTTACGAGGGTTAGCAAGGCTCCAGGCCCTGACGCGCTTTATCCTAGACATTTCAAACATTTGAAAGACGTTATCATAGGCCCCTTAACAAAAATTTTTAATAAGTCACTGGAAGCAGAGATTATTCCTGAAGACTTCAAATTAGCTAACGTTAAGCCCATTTTTAAAAAAGGCGACCGTACTGTAGCTAGCATTTATAGGACTATTAGCTTAATGTCAGTTGTCGTTAAACTTTTGGAATCAGTAGTTAGGGATCGTATCGTCGATCACTTAGAAAGTCGCGATTTGATTAATAGTAGTAGCATGGTTTTCGACGCCATAAATCTTGTTTAACTAATTTGTTAGAGTTTTATAATGAAATAGTGCGCGAATACGATAGGCATAGAGCGGCTGACGTTATTTATTTAGACTTTAAAAAAGCGTTCGATACAGTTCCGCATGATAATTGCGAAGGTTAAATCGCACGGTATACGCGGTCAGGTAGCTAACTGGTTAGAGGAATGGCTTCGTGCCAGGAAACAGATGGTCGTTGTTAATGGTACAGAATCGGAGTGGTTGAATGTAGGTAGCGGTGTACCTCAGGGTTCAGTGTTAGGCCCATTGCTATTCGTAATCTACCTTAACGACATAGATGTAGGCTTGACCAATAACGTGTCAAAATTCGCGGACGATACTGAAATTGGCGGTAAAGTTCTTAACGTGGACGATAGAAATAGGCTCCAAGACGATGTAAATAGGATTATGGAGGGGACGTATAAGTGGCAGATGCAATTTAACGTAGACAAATGTAAAATTTTGCCTATAGGTTCTCGTAACAATAATTATACGTACACAATGGATGATAGACAGTTCGCGAGCGTTGACGAGGAAGTAGATTTAGGCGTACGCGTATCTAAGGATTTAAAAGTTAGAAACCAGTGCCTGGAGTCTTGCGCAAAAGTTAAGAGGATGTTAGGCTTTATAGTGCGTAATTTCGAATTTAATTCGAAGATTATAATATTGCCCTTCTACAAGTCCCTAGACAGGCCTCACTTAGAATATGCCGTTCAGTTTTGGTGGCCGTCTTTGCGTGAGGATATTGGTAGGGTAGAAAGGGTTCAAGGACGCGCCACGAAACTAATTCTGTCACTACGCAACAAGTTTTACGAAGATAGGATTAAAGAGTTAGACTTGCATTCACTCGAAACTAGGAGATTAAGGGGGGAGCTTATTGAAGTTTTCAAAATCGTTAATAAAATCGATAACGTAAATTTTGACATTGTTCATTTTCGATAATCGCAATACTCGCAATAACGGATTTAAATTACGTGGTAGGCGTTTCATTACTAAAATCGCTAAAAACGTTTTTGCGTTTAAAGTAATTGATAAATGGAATAATCTTCCCGCGTCTGTCGTGAACTTTACCAGCGTTAATATTTTTAAAACTGTTTAAATGGGCATTTTAAAAATATTAACGTCGTTGAAAATGCTAAAACTATTAGCAACAGGAGCTCTAGGGGTAATGGTCGTGGTTTGAGTCTGTTGACGATTAGTGCCAGCTTGTGACATGCCAGTGTGTGATATGCCAACAACAAAATTCTATTAAAAAAAATAGACTAACTACGAACTTAGATGTAGCTCGTACCGTAAACTAACTCCCTTTTTGTTATACTCTTCTTACTTTTTTTTTCTTTTCTCTTTTCTTAGCCTCTCTTTACTTGCATGTCTGTAGTTTGCATGGTATGACAGTGTTTGAGTTAAAACTGTGTTTGCATGGTTTGTAAGCGTCTTATTTTACTACTTTTCATCTTTCACCCCTTTCCTATTCTCTTCGACTATTTTACCGACTTGTCAGCAGTGGCCGGCGGATGATGATGGTGAGTCTTTCTCTCTCTTTTCCTGAATGAATGTTAACCCACGAATGATAGGCTTTGCTATTTACTTAACCCCTTATTCTCTTCTTTTAACCCCCTACTCTCTTCTTTCTCTCGGGCTAACCTTGGAGTGGATCTTAGGGTCGTTAGCCTTAGCTTCTGTAGATCTGTAGAACAATATATTTATTCTGTCATTGGTTTAAAAAAAAATAGAAGTATTATTGTGACAACACCTGTGAGGGGGAGGAGGAGAGGAAGGGAGGGAGGGAGTGAAGGTGGGTGACTGGGGTTTAAGAGGGAATGTTGTTGTTTCTACATCTCGGAGAGAGTGGAGCGGAAATACTGCAGGGAACTGTACATAACCCGATTCAACTGTGACCCACTGCAAGCAGCAAGAACGACGCATCATTTTATGCCAAAAGATACAATAACCATCATAACCCGAAGCACTCCTCGCAGGTGCGGTTATAAAGCCATTTACTGGCTCACACACATTCATCAACAGACATGCTCGCAACACGGGGAAAGTGACTATTAAGATTAATGGACGGGTATCTTGGGTGAATGGGCTGAGTGAGGATCTGTGCACCGGAGAGAAGATGGTGTACTCCTTTAACGGCTGTTGGTGGCATGGATGTCCACGTACTGAGTGTGGTACCACAGGTGATATCCAGTGTAAGTTTTGCATGGACCCCGCTATCGACTTAGCTCCCAGTCCACTCACAGTGTATTATGGGAACACGAGTATGATGCATAGATGGAATCCGATAAGCAGTAACATGAAGAAACAAGGGGAATAGAGTGCTCAGTGGTGGCGGACCCTCCCAAGTGTGGTTCCAGTTTGTTTGGAGTTCGCAAAAATCCCTTCAAACTATACTTTCCACCTACGATGCGTGTAAAGCTTCATTACTACGATTTCTGTTCTTTATACCCCTACGCGATGAAGAACTAGGAGATTAAGAGGGGAGCTTATTGAAGTTTTCAAAATCGTTAATAAAATCGATAACATAAATTTTGACATTGTTCATTTTCGATAATAGCAATACTCGCAATAACGGATTTAAATTACGTGGTAGGCGTTTCTTTACTAAAATCGCTAAAAACTTTTTTGCGTTTAAAGTAATTGATAAATGAAATAATCTTCCCGCGTCCGTCGTGAACTCTACCAGCGTTAATATTTTTAAAACTGTTTAGATAGGTATTTTAAAAATATTAACGTCGTTGAAAATAAAACTATTAGCAACAGGAGCTCTAGGGGTAATGGTCGTGGTTTGAGTCTGTTGACGATTAGTGCCAGCTCTTCATACCCTATCTTAATACCTTCTTGTTGAATAAAGTTGAGGCATCGGGATACCCGCGAGGAATTTGAAGACGCACGCAGCTTTCCACTCCGTGCTCAGTTGAGTATGAATACTAGTCAGCCGTCTTTTGAGGCTTTTAACCCTTTGTCGGGCAGTGTGACTTTAATCATTTGTTCTGGCTAACGCCAGACGATTTTATTCAGTCTCGGAAAGACATCTTGCAGTGAAGGATTAGACAAACGTCTCTTAACCCTTCACTGTACAGAGCTCTTTCTGAGACTGACTAAAATCGTCTGGCGTTAGCCAGAACAAAATCAATAAAGTCACACTGCGTGACAAAGGGTTGTCTACCTTAAATCCTGCGAAGTTGTCGAAATAGGATGCCAAAATACTTTATGGTTTTTCTGTTGAGAGCATTACAAACTTTCGCAATGCTAAAGATGTAATGGACTATGTCGTGAGTTTAAGATGCGTTAAAAAATATGTCTAGTGTGAAATGGAGTAGTCACCAAAATTTCACCGAAATGAAACAGAGACTCTGGATCATGAAGCTAATTGACGAATGGAATGACAAGAGCTATTACGTCATTTTACTTCTCACCGAGTACACACCTATGTTATAAAAATGAATCTCGTGATTATAGACAGCTTAAAATATTTCTATCAATACATCCATATATATTATAATGAGGTGACTAATGAAATTATAGCTAAAGACTTATGTGAACTTTTAATAGAATTTAGTGATGAATATTGTTTAATCCCCAAAGTAGAACAGTATGCACACGCATTTTTCTCAAATAGGTCGCCTCAGTGTTAATAAGTTTACTATCATTTCATTTATTGTTTTATGTGTACATAACTGTTACTCGAAAAAGAAATATAAACTTTTTCGCCAATGGCGAATACAATTGTTCCTAAACAATTTAAAGTCTTTGGTCGCATCCCTGGCAGTGGGTATGATAAAACTTTAAAACCTATATTGCTTCTTGAATCACAGATTGGAATTTCTCTAATAATTTACCCGATATAATGGGACGTGGTTTTAAATATTCATTTAGACTGCCCAGGCGAGTCTAAGTTTTCATGTTGGAACATATCCATACACGAATTCGTATTATCAACGTCAGCGCCCAACAACATGTGCGATACACAGCCGAAGCCGCATGACTCACCAACTGAGTCAGACCCACTATCCCACCATCCCACCATCCCCATCTGGGTCAGCCATCACTCACCGCGCACTTCACAACTGCCCGCCTTACAACCGTTTCAGAGTTTGTGTCGACGGGTCGTGATCTCCAGAAGTCTCAGCAGAAAACTATTAAAAGATAGAGCTACCGTTGAGCAGTATCCTCAGCGCTGTATACGACGTGTCCGTCTTCAAATATGTGCGTGTGTTTAAACGTAAGAGTGGTGCTATTAATTACATGCTTGAAACAAAATGTAGACATTCGGATTTTTTCCACAATGCGGACCGTTCTTTATAACTAGAAAGTTACATTATTATTATTATGTGGTTTTGCGTGCTGAGTTCCAAAAAGTTATTCCCTTTTTTGGAGAAATGAAAAATAAAAGTGTTACAGCAATTTTTATTACCTACCAATATTTACACATATCGACCTAATATTATCAATAAAAATTGCTGTAACTTTTTCATTTTTCATTTCTCAAAAAAAAAATAACAACTTTTTTGAACTCAGCACACAAAACCACATAATAATAATGTAACTTTCTAGATATACAGAACGGTCCGGATTTTGGAAAAGAGCCAGACATTCAAACTCCGGTAAACGTAGTTATTTATTTGGTTGTTGAGGAGATGGATAAAATCTTCACAGTGGTCGATAAGTGGGCTGGGGAGAACTATAAAATACCTACAGGAACGAGTGCAAGGAGAGAACAAATTAGTGATAGTCATTCATATGCTATTATTTGTATAATGTGTGTGAATCGTGATACAAACGAACCCTGCGTCGATATACGGTTGATGTGGAAGATTAGATCCCACAAAACTCTTATTCCTACGCGAAATCGATTCATCCTCGGCAGATTATTTGAAATTGGCGTAAACTAAAACCCATATTAGACGGTCGTGCTGCTGATATAAGTTATTTCGATACTGTTCTCGAATACAGCATACACTGCACTGCTCGACAACTTCATCAAGTGCCGTGACGAACAAGATGAAAATGGGCTGGAGCTGAAAATGAATTTAGAAGATACAGACACCGAGAAGTATCACAAGCTCTGGAACAACGGTCTAGAATGTTACATACCAAACCTCGCTTTTACCATTCACCCAGAAGAATTATTTCTTCGTATAAGATATTGTTGCCGGAACGATTTACAAGAATTCTTCAACCATCGGTACGAGCTGTGAAGAATTTACAATTGAAAAGGTAAATAAGAAAAGATTGAGCGTACGCTTGGAAAGAGTTCTACAGATCTACAGAAGCTAAGGCTAACAAAGACCCTAAGATCCACTCTAAGGTTAGCCCGAGAGAAAGGAAAGAGTAGGGGGTTAAGAGAAGAGAAGAGGATAAGGGGTTAAGTAAGGAGGAACACCTATCACTCGTGGGTTAACATTCATTCAGAAAAAGAGAAAAAAGACTCACCATCATCATCCGCCGGCCACTGCCGACAAGTCAGAAAAATAATCGGAGAAAAATAGGAGAGGGGTGAAAGATGAAAAGAAGTAAAATAAGAACGCTTACAAACCATGCAAACACAGTCATATCTCACTGTCATACCATGCAAACTACAAACATGCAAAAAAGAAAGTTACAAACATACAGAGTAAGGAGAGGATAAGAAAAAAAAAAAAGTGGATAAAGTTAAACAAAAAGTGGGTTAGTTTACGCTATGAGCTACATCTACGTTCGTGTTAGTCTAATTTTTTTTTTTTTTAATTTTATTGCTAGCATCACACGCTGGCATGTCACAAACTGGCATTTATCTTCAACAGACCCATCCTCGACCACCACCACCAGAGCTCCTGTTGCTAATTTTTTTTTTTATTTTAAACAACGTTAATATTTTTAAAATGTCTGTCAAGACGGTTCTTAAACACATTAACGCTGGTAGAGTTCACGACGGGCGCGGGAAGATTATTCCATTTATCAATTACTTTAAACGTAAAGAAGTTTTTAGCGATATTAGTAATGAAACGTCTGCCACGCAACTTAAATCCGTTATTACGAGTATTACTATTATCGAAAGTGAACAATTTGTCAAAATTTACGTTATCGATGTTATTAACGATTTTGAAAACTTCAATAAGCTCCCCCTTAATCTCCTAGTTTCGAGTGAATACAGGTCTAACTCTTTAATCCTATCTTCATAAGGCTTGTTGCGCAATGACGGAATTAGTTTCGTGGCACGACGCTGAACCCTTTCTAACCTATCAATATCCTCACGCAAGTACGGGCACCAAAACTGAACGGCATATTCTAAATGAGGCCTGACTAGGGACTTGTAAAGGGGCAATATAATATCCTTCGATTTAAATTCGAAATTACGCGCTATGAAGCCTAACATCCTATTAGCTTTTGCGCAAGACTCCAGGCACTGGTTCCTAACCTTTAAATCCTTAGATACGCGTACGCCTAAATCTACTTCCTCGTCAACGCTCGCTAACTCCCTATCATCCATCGTGTACGTGTAATTATTGTTGCGAGAACCTATATGCAAAACTTTACATTTGTCTACGTTAAATTGCATCTGCCACTTATCTGTCCACTCCATAATCCTATTTACATCGTCTTGGAGCCTATTCTATCGTCCTCGTTAACAACCTTACCGCCTATTTTAGTATCGTCCGCGAATTTTGACACGTTACTAGTCAATCCTACATCTATGTCGTTAATGTAAATTACGAATAGCAATGGGCCTAACACTGAACCCTGTGGGACACCGCTACCTACATCTAACCACCCCGATTCACTACCATTAACTACGACCCTCTGTCTCCTAGCACGAAGCCATTCTTCTAACCAGTTAGCTACCTGACCGCGTATACCGTGCGCTTTGACCTTCGCAATTAGTCTCCTATGCGGAACTGTATCGAACGCCTTTTTAAAATCTAAATAAATAACGTCAGCCGCTCTATGCCTATCGTATTCGCGCACTATTTCGTTATAAAATTCTAACAAATTAGTTAAACAAGACCTATGGCGTCGAAACCCATGCTGACTACTATTAATCAAATCTCTACTTTCTAAGTGATCGATGATACGATCCCTAACTACGGATTCCAAAAGTTTACCGACAATTGACGTTAAGCTAATGGGCCTATAATTGCTAGCTACTGCGCGGTCGCCTTTTTTAAAAATAGGCGTGACGTTAGCTAATTTGAAGTCTTCAGGAATAATCCCCGTTTCGAGTGACTGATTAAAAATCTTCGTTAAGGGGCCTACGATAACGTCTTTCAAATCTTTCAAATGTCTGGGATAAAAAGCGTCAGGGCCTGGAGCCTTGCTAACTTTTAGCCTATCGATATAATGCGCAATCTCAGACTCGTAAACAGTTATTTCATCCAAAATAGTCTCGCTACTAAATGGAACAATATCGTCCACGTCGGGGACATTATTTACGTCTTCTACGGTAAAAACTGTCGCAAAAAAGTTATTGAAAATACCCGCCATCGCCTGAGTGTCAGAAGCCAAAGCGCCATTAACATCCACTAGAGGGCCTATTTTACCTTTTATCGGCTTACGTTTATTAACGTATTCAAAAAAACTATTTTGGATTAGGTTTACTATCCGCAGCTATAAGTATCTTTAAATTACGCTTGGCATTCCTAACTGATCTTTTAACCTGACGTCTAAGCTCGATATATCTATTAAAGTTAGCTGCCGTGCCATTGCGCTTATTAAGTCTATACGCTCTATTACGCTCGTTTATGAACTCGCCTATTTCCCTAGTCCACCACTTCGGCCTACCACGATTTCTAGCGCGCTTGGGCCTACGAGGAATAAACTCCCTTTCAATATTCCTAAAACTTTCTTTAAACGCCCCCAATGCAAATTTGTGTCATTACCCATAAATAAGTTATCCCAGTCCACTACTCTCATCCTATCCGCAAAACTATCAAAATTAGCCCTACGAAAATCAGGGACTTCTATTACGTTACTATCCTTAGTGTTTTCTATCAATAACTTAAACCTAAGAATTTGATGATCACTACATCCTAAACTCTCGCCTACTTCTAAACCTTCGACTATATTCTCGCCGTTCGTCATCACCAAATCTAAAATATTATCACCGCGCGTTGGTTCGGTAACATCTGTCGTAAAAAGTTATCTCCATAAACTCAATCAATCTCAAACCCTCCTCATTACCAGTAAAAGTCTCGTAATTAACATTAGGGCAGTTAAAGTCTCCGACAATTATACTATTCCGATTGTCAATAAAGTTACCAAGAAGTGAGTAAAATCTAGTATCTGTATCGAGGGGTTGAACGGGAGGTCTATAAACAACAACAAAATTAAAACTAATACTACGCGCCCTAACTTCAACACATATCGCATTAATTGCTGCCGGAAAATCTAACTTAACCTCGATAGCCCTAAGGGAATTACGAATGTACAGCAAAACGCCGCCACCAAACCTATGTAACCTATCATTAGTAAAGAGTTTAAAACCCGGTATATCAAGTTCCCCCAACAAGTCCCGAGTCACGGTATTTAACCAAGTTTCAGTGATAGCAACTATATCGTAGTTGCCGGAATAAATTATCGCCTTAAATTCATTTAATTTATTTCTAATACTACGCGCGTTACAATAAAAGACGTTTAAGTTATTTTTTACCACGGGCCCGCGTTTTAAACTATTTTTCACGTCGGGCCCGCGTTCCCCGGACCCACAACGTTTAAAGAAGGCTTCGACCTATACAGCTTTCGCACGTTTTCGTCTATTAACCTACCTAGCCTAGCATTACCTATTTCATTAAAATGCACCCCATCTTTTATAAAAAGGCTAGGATCACTGAATTCGGACCACAGCTTTACGAAGGGTACATTTTCCTCAGCACAAATCTCTTCTAATTTATTATTCAAAAATATTGTTTTTGACGTAATCCTAAGACCCAACCCGTGCCTAGGGGTAATACCTAGAACTAAAGACCTATCTGACCTCGCCTTCAGGGACCTAATTAACCCCCTATATCTCTCCAAAAGGTCAGGCACTCTCGTATCGGGCCTATACGAGTCGTTGCCTCCTACCATCGTCACCAACATCGAGTGACGGGAGGCAACGTCAATCCTATCCACTTCGTCTCTAACTCTGTCAACCCTGGCCCCTGGGAGACAGACCCTCCTCCTCTTGGTTGGATGCCGTTCAACGAACTCTTTGTCCATGTGGCGCACTAAAGAGTCCCCAATTAAAATAGTTTCCCCCTCATTCACGTCCCTTTCCAAATGGGCGAAAGGGTTCGAAACCTTGATAGGGGGGGATTCCTATCATCTAACGTACGCGCCCTAGCTCCACCCTTAACTTCTCTAAATCCCTCCCCATCTACTACTCTCGGACTAACCTTAACCTCTCCCTCAACTCTATCAACCTTTCCGACAAGCTACCTAAACTAGAAACTAGGTTATGCACCTCACCCTTCAAATTACTAACGTCTTCAACGTTATTATTGGTTCGGCTTCCGTCAACCGTAGCCCTACCCCTGCCCTCATCAAGCGTTGCAAGTCTTTCGGTAACCTCACGTACACTGCATTTTATGTCAACTAATTCCTCCATTAACTCGCAAAAGAAACAAACTGATCTCTTGGTAATCGCCATAGGACCGCCGTTATAATCCTTAAATTCCGAATACCACCGGTTTACCCTACACCTAACACACGACGCTTTCTGCGACGGCATCTCGCAGTTAAAAATTAGTTTAAACCGTCACAGGTGTAAGTTAAATTAAGCCGGCACGCTATGAAAACTTCTAAATCGCTAAAAACCACTAATATTCAATTACTTAACTATAACAACGTGAATATAAACGCATGTATATAAAATTCAAAACTGTCCAAAAGTAAAATTCTCAGCAATATGCAAAAGTAGATGCAATATGAGAGAGCTCAGGAAATGATGTTGAAGTAAACACCACCATGTTTGAGCGTGCTTTTGATTGTATTCTATCCATGTTTAAAGAGCGTGAGAGTTTTACCGCTAGTTGTAAAGTGGGTACGAAAATAGCTTTAAATTCCTTCAAGGGGCTGTATTTTTTTATGTAGGAAGGACGAGGCAAAAGGCGAGCGCCCGCAAAAGTGACCCTTCCACAGAAGACGGAGAGAGCCAAAAACAAGGTCTCTAAGGCTCAATGATGCCATTTTTTTAAAATATAAATTTGGAAGGGCTGTGTAGTGTGAAAGATGCATGTATGTGTAGTGAGTAATAGAGGGAGAAACGTGTGTTTCAGAGCATGCTGAACTGCTCACTGGGTCGATGAGACACGGAAAAAGATCAGCTAAAGGACAGTGACAGGAGAAACGGGAATTCCAGCACTCCATGACTCCTGCCTAACATCCACTCCGAAGTACTTTCCTGGTCGAAGTACTTCTCTTCCTATACTGAATATAGATCCCCGCATAAAATAAGTGGTGAATTAATGTTAAGCCGTATTTACTGCGTCGGACAGAGTAATGAAGATGTAAATTGTACTTGGGGCACTCAATATATTTTGCCCCACCCTTTTTTCTTAGCTAAATAATAGGCCATAGGGCCGTAAATTTGAACTTTCTGCGCTTCACATAACCGGATTTTTCCAGTTTGAACCTCCCCTCCTTGCATAAAACCGCTTTTAAACGCCCTTGTATAAAACCGATGGTTAACGCAGTTTCGAAAAAGGCGTCTGACAGTGGTGTGCGTCGTAAACAGAGAGCTGTTATCGAGTTCTTAACCGCAGAGAAGGAAACAGTTGGAAATATTCACAAACGTCTACAAAACGTTTACAGAGATGCTGTTGTTGATCGAAACACAGTTGGACGCTGGTCTAAAGGTGTGAGATCATCGGAGTGAGGGGAGAGCGAGCCTCGATGATAAGCCACGCAGCGTTCGCCCGGCATCGGCTGTGACATCTCACACTGTGCAACGTGCAAACAGTATCATTCGATCAAATCGGCGCGTCACATATAAGCTGTCACTAGAGCTAGGAATTAGTGAAGGAAGTGTGAATACGATAGTTCAGCAACTGGGATACTCAAAAGTGTGTTCACGGTTTGTTACTCGCGAACTGAATGAAGATCGCAAAGCTCAAAAAAAAGAAATTGCTTCCGAGTCGTTGGTTCGATACGAGACAGAAGGGGATGACTTCCTTTCACGAATTGTGACTGGGGAAGGGGATGAGACTTTGAAACTGAAACAAAACGCCAATCCATGGAGTGGCATCACGCAGACTCCCCACGCAAGAAAAAGTTCAAAATGGCTCCCTCCGCGCGAAATGTTGTGGCCACCATCTTCTGGGACATGAAAGGGCTGATTCTGGTGGACATTGTGAAGAAAGGACAAACAATCAACTCAGAGGCATATATTGCTACCCTACAGAGACTCCAGAGACGTATAAAGCGAGTTCGACCGGAGACAAAACTGGAAGACGTCCTTCTTTTGCACGATAACGCAAGACCACACAACAGTTTGCAAACAGGAGAGGCCATCACAAAAATGCGCTTGACTGTGTTACCACACCCTCCACACAGTCCGGATCTGGCACCTTCAGACTTCCATTTGTTTGGGCCAATGAAGGATGCTATTCGCGGAAGAAAGTTTCAGAGTGATGATGAGGTTGTTGGGGAGGTTAAGAGGTGGCTCCAGCGGAACCCAGCGGACCTTTACCAGCAAGGAATAAAGGCCCTTGTTTCGTGGTGGAGGAAAGCCGTAGAAAAGGATGGAGACTTTGTGGAAAAATAAAAACTTGTAAAAAAGGTATGTAAATACTTGTGTACAAAATTTCTGGAACTTACAAGGAAACTTGGAAAAAAAAAAAAAGATGGTGCAAAATATATTGAGTGGCCCTCGTAGCCGCAATTGCATGCAAATTTACTAGCCTATTTAAGAAGTAGTCAGAATGGCGGAGTTGACTGTATTATTATTATTATTATTATTATTTCCATATTTATGTCTGATATATATATATATATATATATATATATATATATATATATATATATATATTATATATATAAACTCCGTCTTTATTTGTAAGATTACTATAAATAAACAGAGTACGTAGATGTGTTTTATTGACCTTTACAGTGTACGTAATAAACCCCGTCTTTATTTGCAAGATTACTATAAATACATAAATAAACATATTGAAAAGAATATACTTCTTCACTTAGATGGTACAACAAGAAAATAAAATGTCGAATGATTCGCCAACGCCCGTTCCATTGAGATAGGGCAACCATCCAACTACTCTTCAGCCCCAACGCTGCTGATCAAACGGTGTGCTGCTATACGTTTAATTATGCGTGGTACGGTGTTTATTAAGTTCGTGTGTTCCTTTTATTACTCTGTATACTTACATACATTTATATATACATATATACTGTCCCCTGCATTAGTTCTGCTCCAACCTCTCCGAGATGTGGTTGCAACGCAGTCCCTCCTTCTCCCCCACCCTCACTCCCTCCCTCTCCTCCTCCCCCTCTCCCTCTCGCTATCACCCGCTCTCGTCCTCCCCTTCTCCATTCGCTACACCAAAAACGACGATATTACGAGATCAAACAGACTCCATGGAATCGCACAATAGCTGAAATTAATCATCATAATGTAGAGGAATACAACACTTATTTGTAAGTGTTAATATCGAATCACGATGTGAAAAAATATTGCATCACGAATGATCCCATATTTCGAAGGACACTCTAATTCGGTGTGTCAGCTTACGATTCAAATAGTATCTTATTTTAAACTGTCAGTTGAACCTAGCGACGAAATATATTAAATAGTATATATTAATATATATATGTAAAAATGAATAATTCTGACATTCATTTTTGCATATAAAGTCCAAACTCGCTTGACACTCTAATTGTATATAAAATGCAAGTTTAAAAAAAAAAAAAAATTTCTTTCTATTTTAAAAAAAAAAAAAAATTTCTTTCTATTTTGTATTTGCTAAGTAATTGATAAATTATTTCTTTTTTTAAATTACCTAATCATTTTATAGATTAAGCTTAATCATGTAATCGTGTTAAATTCTGCAATGTTCATTTTTTGTATATACTCTTTCTTAGTTGTAAAAGATGAAGTCATAACTTCCCAAAACTCTAAATTAACATTGAATTTTAAATTTTGAGCATTTAATTTTGGCTCATATGCATGTTTAATATTAATCCATAATAAAATGCATATTTCAATTTCCATTTTTAGTTAACTCGGCAAATCATGATAACATCAGATGTGTCAATATGCTGTTTAAAAGAAAAATATGACTTCATCTTCAATTATCTTGCTTATCTGTCAGCATGCTGTTACAGCAAAAATTTACATTCAACTTCAAATATTTTGGAAAAAAAATTCAGCTAATTCAGAATAAAAAACAAAACAGGTCAACATTAACTAATAATGTCACCAAATTATTAGTATATAAACTGTTGTAATTTTTCAAATTATCATTCTGATCTGATCTACATAATATTTTAGATCTGTAATATTTTAGAAGCAGCCAAATTGCGTCAGAGAATCTCTTTGTCTTCTCCTTTGAGCCCTGCTTTCTCCAGAGGACTTAGTTTTAAAATAGAATAAGTAATTTTCCTATACGCTTCAAGAAGAATCGGTGAACCGTCAGATAATTTAGTGAGTTTTCACAGAATCCTCCAATCCACTACAAAAAGAAATCGGAGTATACTATAAAAGAAACTACTGCGATTCCCAACACGACACCAGCTACCCCATAGTGAGAAAATCCGTTGCTGTAGAGATATGCCCTCATTTGGTCGAGGAATTTGAGGCCCTTTGAAACTTGTCCCTCTAGGGGCCCCTGGAGGCCCTCGCCTCCATTATGAGGGGGGGGGCTCTTCCTTAAGTTCCTCACCCCCGTTTACGAGGACTCACCGTCTCTCATGAGGGGCATTTGAAGGTTTGCCCATTGAGGGGCACCGTTTTCATGAGATGCCTTTTATGTCACGTGGTGCTTCCGTAGGCGAAAAGTATAGCTTGAATGGGTTTGTACGCCCTCCAAACAAGCTGTCACCGCATTTGAGGGGGTCCAGCACCATTGAAAGTTTGATAGCCCTTATTACTTCACGGTACTGGTAAGCTGTCACCGCATTTGAGGGGGTCCAGCACCATTGAAAGTTTGATAGCCCTTATTACTGTACTTCACGGTACTGGTCATCTGTTTCCATCCGTGCATCATACTCATGCTCCCACACGATCTTGTGAGTGAACTGGGAGCCTAAAGTTGATCGCGGTTACGGGTCCATGCGAGGCTGTCGGCGGGAAATCTTCCATGGAGGTCCCCTGTGACGGCACACTCAGCGCGCGGGCATCCATGCCACCAGCAACGGTTAAAGGAATACACAGTCTTCTCACCAGTGGTTGGATCCTCACTTAGATCATCAACCCAAAATACACGACCATTGATCTTAACGGGTACTTCACCCGTGTTGCGGGCATGTTTTGTGTATACCCCGGTCTGTTGCTGTAGGTGTATGAGTCAGTAAATAGCCTTGTGCCCATAACTGCGGGGGTTGTTTCTGTGAATCAAGGCTAAGGTGTCTTTAGGCATGAAATTATTCTTTCACACTGTAAAACATAATGAGGCGATCGTGGTCGCGACTTGCAGCGGATCGCACTTGAAATTGGCTATGTACATCCTTCTAAAGGCCTGGAAACATATCCTACGCACACGCACATCATTCACGCAATAACGTTCACATTCATCAGCTATATTGTATGGACTAGCTTCATTAAAACTGTTGTAGTAGCGGTCAAAATCTTTACACTCACTATCACTCATGTTGGTGTAGTTAAAGTAATGTTTAGGGGGAGACAGTCCCACGTAATTTAAAGTTTCTTTAGTGAGGAATTTGTAAGGGAAATACCCTTTTGAAACTTCAGCAGCTACGCCCATGACCTTGGGTAGCTTTGATAATTTAGTCTTTAAACTGTACATTACCTCTTATCTGCATCTGTATTAGTTTGTTGCCTCTTTTCAAGGGATCACCTGTAAATATCGCAGACGACTCATGTTCAAGCAACTCCTTATAAAGGAAGTGTGTGTCAAATTTTGCCCCGTTATGGGCAAGAATATACACTCATTTTTTCGAACTTGTCCGCTAATTTGACAATATAGGATCCAGAGTTTCACAGGGCTGCCGTGTGCAGTCGCTTTAAAAACGCTTGTCCGTTTTCCACATTTGTGGCACTCTCCACACTCGATCTCCATGCACTCATCACAGATAGTCTGACTAACAAGTAAATGTGGAATAACCTCTTTGATTTCAGCGTTCGTGTAAGTTTCTATATCGTAGTACACGATTATACAAGGGCTATTTTTAGGCTTAGCATCTTTCATATAACATACATGCTTCACTCCATCCGCCTTATATTTTTCATGACATGTGGAACAGTGAATTTCATCGCATTTATGTTTGAAATTCCCCCAATTATCCATCATATGAAACATACTGCACTAACAAATCCTCATTTTCGTGCAAGTGCCATTTGATTTATGGAGTTCAAAGCATTTATTATTGAAAAAAGTACGTCTACATGCATTACATTCCCTCTTCTCGGTTTCAACTACACGACTTTCAAATTTGGGGCTTTTACACTGCTCACATACCATGTAGCAATCCTTACAATGCTTCACTATATCATCACCAAACTCGAGACATCCCTTACACAAATCATGATGCCTTTCATATTTTCGACTTTTATCATAACTGGCGTAGAGAGCCCTTTTGTTACGGATGGGGAGATACGATGTTCCTGACAATCCTAAAATAAGTAGAGGTCTTGTACGATCTCTCCCGCAGCTTTTAAAAACATACACAGTCCAACGACTTTCATCCATTCCAAATACGACTACACGTGCATTCATTTCCTGCTTTGCCCTTCTCAGTTTTTCAGGACTCATATTACACTCAAACTCAAGCTTACAATCTGAAGCCAGTTTACGAGCACGCTGCACAACCGTAGGCAGCCAAATTTTTTGTGTCCATATATTTAGCACAGTGAACATATGAGCTAAGACTATTGCTATAAAGCCGCAATCACGATCGACGTTTAAATGCTTTCTGTAAATAACCGGAGAATTGAAATTAAGAATATAAGGTGTGGCATTATGACCCGCAACCCAGAATACTCCGTCAATATCTACCATGAAGTTGTCCATATTGAAGGCTGTACTACTTTGAGAGGCCTGCATTATACGGCCCAAGATATATTTTATGTCTACAGCCGCCAAAAGTCTGAAGGTTATTACTACCCAAAAATCATCTACGTCCCCGTCATCTGACCCGAACCTGAAGGAAAACCTCATCCGGACTTCACGTTCGTCGCGGTTCTGAAGAGTAAACTCCACAATACGTTCAACTACGCGTCGCAGTCCAACACCGTCAGGGGTGGGGGTAGCGGTCGGCACCAACTCGAATGTTATACCATCCTCCACAGTATGAGAAGCTGCTGCTGTTGTGGAGGAAGTGCCCGGAACTGAACGGGAATAATGGGGCATATTTCAGGAAGGTACTATTGTGGGAGTTGTGTCGTAAGACGTAGAAGGTTGAGGCTCTATTACTGGGGTTCTAACAACCGGCGCAATCCTGGCACGCTTTATACCTGACGTGGAGGCTTCTTCATCATGCTTCCGCTTTAAATTGTCGCATGCTGCAGGTGTCGCTGGTGAGGGTTCGTCAGCGGGGAAGGATTCTGTAGCTACACGGTCATCGGGGTCATCTGTGATATCGATGATGGGGGACTGTACCTCGTTGTCATTCACGGTTCTGTGGAAGAAGAAAACAAGAATATAAGGAGGAGCACTAAAATTTGTGATATTTTGTAAATGACCCACTTAGGGGGTGACGTGTTAGAGATGGAATCTATAGAAAAATTCAGATTCACAAGCCCCTCCACATGTATTATATCTGGCCGTACAGGATGTGGTAAAATTGTATTTATGCTTAAAATCATTAAAGATAAGGGGGAGATGTTCTCAGAATTTGTGCATAAACTAATATGGTGCTATTCGACGTATCAGTCAGTGTTCAACGAGAACCAAGATGAAATTTTGTCCCACAAAGGTGTATATGACGTTAATTCGTTAAAAGGTAATTAGCATACAGTTATTGTAATTGACGATCTGATGTTGGAAATGGATAAAACGTCTGCCGAGACATTTACAGTGTTCTCCCACCATCTTAACATAAGCGCATTCTTCATCAATCAGAATCTATTTTTCGAAAATAGATATATGTGCGATGTGTCGTTAAATACACACTATCTAGTCTTATTCGCACAACTTAGAGATGTGTCACAAATTTGGGTATTAGCCAATCAAATGTTCACGAATCAACGTAAGTAGTTTTTGGAGGTTTATAAAGAAGCCACAAGTCAGCGTTACGGATATTTCCTTTGTGACCTTCAAGGGTGCTTCTAAGAACGAATATATTACCAAACGAACCTGAAACGGTGTATATTCCAGAATGACAAATAGACTGAAGAAATATCGTGAATTAATAAAAATATATCAACGATTGCCCCTGGCACTGCAACAGATGTTTGTTAAAAATATCGACTCCGACTTTTTAATATGCATCTGTGAAATCTGTCTTAACGTCATAAAGTGTAATGTGCTAATGAAACTCCCTCAGAAGGCTCGCTTACTTCGTTACAAGAACATAATACGTGCGCTCGCTCGTAAAAGTCAAACTGTGGGGAAGAAAAAGTGAATTATTGTACAAAGAGGAGGATTATTCCTACCCATCTTATTTTCAGTTTTGGGCACTTTACTGACTAGATTAATATAATGAAGAAGGTGGTAGTGATTCCGCATGAAGTGTGTGCTTCATTGCAAAGTTCAAAGATTCCAGACACCGCTCTTGTAGAACCCCGTAAAAGCAGGCTTAAAAGAATGGAAAGCGAGTTGCTAGCCCTATTAAACAGTCAAAAGTCACCTGATGAGAAAAGGATCTTGTACCAAGAGGCTTTGCAGAAATTTCTTCATGAGTACGAAGATTATAAGAATCCGACAGAGCTCCCCGTGGTTATTAGGCACAGCGCGAGCAACACTGAACATGGCGACATAGGAACCGGGAACGACGTTAGAGATGACCAACCAAAGAATAACGGAACGCGGCACATCGAACATGTATTAAAAAGCAGTCTCCCATATACATTGAGGAATAAAGGCTTAAGTCTTTATAATCTATTGAGTGAGGACCCCATCATAAAGTGGGGCAATATAGGTGAGGTCATTTTTGAAGGAACAAGGGTACAAGGATCAAACATCGTTGACATTATCCATGATCTGGTGAGAAAGTGGGACAGGCCCTCACCAACAGGATGGAAGCATATTAAAGCAAGACTACAACATATAAACGTCCCCAAAACATTGATAGATAATCTGAATAGGTTAAAAGACTTGGATCAGGTCTCACATGTGTCACAACTGAGTACGCCATCGCCCCCAGCAGTAGCGTCTCTGAAGAGGAGAAAGAAGTGAGAAAACGGCCATCCTTATCCACGTGTCTCTAAAATCGGCAAATGGCTAACATATTAAGTAAACGCTATTATGACATTTCTAACCCCGCCTCCTATAGCGGCGTTAATAGACTGTACAGAGGTGTTTACGGAGTAGGGAAAAAAGATGTTGAGAGGTTTTTGCAGGAGTATGATGCATATACACTTCATAAACCGGTGAGAAAAAGGTTTAAAACAGCCAAGAAAATAGCGGCTTCGATTGACTCTATTTGGCAATCGGATTTAACAGACATGCGAAGATATTCAGTGTACAATGATGGCTACCGCTACATCCTATTCATAATAGTGGTATTCTCTAGATATCTATGGTTAATTCCACTGAAAAATAGATCGCCTGAAACAGTTGCTAAAGCAACCAAACCGTTGATGTTAAAAGAAGATAGGGTTCCTGGCTATTTTTCTACGGATATGGGGAAAGAATTTATAGCCCGCGCTTTTCAGAACAAGCTGACAGAGTTCACTATCAATTACTACACTAGCAGCTCTATACATAAGGCCTCTTTAGCTGAAAGAGTTCAACGTACCATAAAGGAACGCATGCATCGCTATTTTACACATAAAAACACATACAGATATATAAACATTCTGGGGTCATTGGTGTCGTCATACAACCGTTCACACCACCGTACGATTGGCACACCACCTAAAGAAATTTAAGAAAGAGGTGCGCGCCCAGAGGTGAGAAGAGATTGAGCACCGCCACCACACTCTACACATTTAAAAATCAATGATTATGCTCGGGAAATAAATTCTCGAATGGATTTTAACATGGACTGACACGTGAGATGTTTAAAGTTAGTGCTATGAGCAGTGGTGTAGTGCTAAATAAAGAAGTGAGGGAACGCATTTTGAAAGTGTTACTCAGATGTGGGGGGGACAATGGCGAGCGCGGCGAGCCCATACAGCTGGGGGTCCGGGGGCACTGTAAGCCCCCCCGGGAAATCTTTTGAAATCTGACCAATTTCAGGGATATTTTGAGGTCATATGCACTGGATATTAGGATATATTCCAAGGTTGAAGATGCAGTATTTTCAGTGTCATTAGATATACGACATCCAGTACGATCAATAAAAATAGCTAACAACTGGAATGATTAACTAAAAAAAAGTTAACAACTGGTACGCCGTGGTGACTGTTTCACCAGATCTTTATAGGCTAGCATTGCCTCAGTCGAAGCTAAAAGAAATGAAGCAGTTAATGATTCTTTCTCATATTTCTTTTAGGGGTGGGAATTAAAATTTCATGACGTTAGAGATTTGTAAGTTCGGATTATTTGAAATAGTGAGGGAACGCCGTTCCGTCTACCAAAAAAAAGTAAGGGAACGCCGTTCCCACGCGTTCCCACAGCACTACACCACTGGCTATGAGACCTAAAGGCGAGAAAATGATGTATTACGTTGAAGATTTGAATGGGGAAGAGATCGCTGGAGGCTTTTACCGCGAGGAGCTGCAGAAAGTGACATTTAATTTAGGAAAATGTGTTTAAAATTGAAAAAAATTTAGGCAGCAAAGGTTCCGGAAAGAAAAAAATGTACCTGGTGAAATGACTGCGTTACCCAGAAAGCTTCAATACCTATATAAAAGCTGCTGCAATAATGAAGCTTAAATAGTATGGAACATGGCTCCTAGCTACTTCTATGTCACACTCCCGTCATCTTCTCTGTCTGTACATCCTAACAACACCCTGGCCAACTTTGTAACAGAACTCCACGGATCTACTGAATTGGAGCGTGGTTCGTATGAGGTGGGTTTATGTGAACTCCAGTTAGCTACCAAATTTTTGACTCTTGAAAATGAGCAAATCATATTTCTGATCCTTAGAAGAATCGATGAGTGAGAAAAATTAGACATAACCTTAGACAATACTATGGGGTCAGTCCTGTTTGGTGAGGTATAGTAAGGGGTTCCAAAAAACGTTAGCCCCCCCATTTGCAGCTTACATGTTTACTTATATAGAAATAGTTTTTAGTGATTTTAAAAATATATAAAATTCTTTATTTATTGCAGGTATTAAAATTACTGTAGTTGATAAAGTGATAATATAATGGCTTCTCAATTAATTGGTGATTCGGAGAGGCAACGTGTGATAGATCGCATACGAGCAATAACATTTAGGGAAGCTCGTGATGCTGGAGCCACCTTTATAACACGTTCATGGGTTGCCAAAAAGTTGCGAAGAAGTGAGGACTTCGTCAAAAGAAATTGGAATAAAATTTTGGATGAATGTGAAATGGATACAACCAAATCTGGCCGCCCAAATTTGCCACTCTCTCAGGAAACAAAGGACATCATTGAAAGCGGTACGCGTAAGCGGAAAAACAGCTGTGCTAAACTTTCTAGAGAGATCGAAGTGTTGAGAGGAAAGATCGTTAGTGGTGAGATCATTCGACTGTACCGTCATAGGCAAGGTTTAAAACCTTGGCATGAACTTCCAAAGCCAAGAAAAACTCAACTTAACATCGATGACAGAATGTGGTTTGCCCATTATCTTGAAGATTGGGATGTGGATGATTTCATGCATTTAGCTGTCTCCGATGAAATTTTTGTTTACGTAACACATCGGCCTAACTACCAAAATGATCGAGTGTGGGCCCGCCATGGGCGGGGGGTGCTAAGGTTTATCGGAGCCCTGTACTATAGTACAAATGTAACGCTAGGAATCGTTCATTATGACAGCCATGGACATTGTGACGGGGTTAAACAAGAATCTTGAAAAGTCGTACCTGACGATTTACTTTTTGAAGTAAACATAGACACGCCTGAATGCACACTGAAGTTAAAATCAACGCTTAGTAGAAATATTAAAGATAAAGAGCTGTTCACAATTGCGGCTGAGGGCCGATATAACGAAGCTGTCCAAAGAGATACCTTTCACGAGGCACAGCATGACTTGTCCAGCTTAATGTATCAGTTGAAGATGGAGAAATTGGGTGAAAGATGTGCATCCCCAGACATGTGGTATATTTATAGCAATATCATATAGCATTAATTTGTTGGGGCCACCCAGGCGCGCCTGCTGCGCAGTGCACACATCCCCGACCTAATAGAGGGAAAAGCTTGAGCATTACATATGACAAGCCCCATTATATGAATGTTGCGACTAATCTATTAACTAATATTTCGGTATATATAAGAACGATTGAGGGAAAGAATTTCCCATTCGGTGATGGAAGCTTAACAGTGAAACTACACTTTCGTCGCATTCAGTTATAATGACCCGAAGGCCATTCACAGTCTATCGAGGGGTGAGATGTCAGCGTGGGAGTGGGTTTGGATCCATTTTTTAAACCATACTACCCACCGCTGTCCCACTGTTGAAGAGGGGTGCTAGATATCTCAGGAGGAAGGCGTTACAATCAGGTTTTAACGCGGTGGAAGACATAATGGGTGGAACTAAACCTAAAGAAGCTCTAAGAAACATTTAAAACGTACACGGGACGAAATCATCAAAGATGCAAAGAGAAAAATGCATGGTGGCGGAAAGAAGAGAGCTGCCAGGAAGAAGGGGTTACCATCACGTGGCGCTAAACGTAAAAGGAAATAAAAAAGAAGTGCTCTAATCGTATGAAGCCTATGGCTGATCATTTTTTTAACTGATATATGTTGAGGACAATACTCTCACGAATCATAGGCTGATTACTAGTTGTCGAGAGTGGTGGTACGATTTCAGACTCGTCATGGCACGCTTCATCCATCCGTGTAGCTCACAATGTTGTAAATCGGAGCTGTCCCTCATTGATATTCCCCCAACACAAGTTTCTATTGAGCACTGTGACTTTATTACAATTAATCCATTAAACACAATTAGTTCACCGAGTGCCCCTACAGAATTCGTGATACCCAGCTCAGGCCCTTTTTTGATCCGAGCTGCATGCACATTAGGGTGGATCGTTTTACATTTTTTTCGATTTCCATATTCTAATAGAGACAAAAACTTGCGCATGCATGAGAAAATAGCCTCTGCAAAATCTTAGCTTAATAGGTAATCATCTTCTGCCCCCGGCAGAGCGATGAAAATCATATTTTAGTAGTCAAAAACGTATTTTTCTTATAATTTTAAAAATATTTCAATATGAATCAAAATTATTCCTAATAACTATAAAGTCGATGAAAAAGACCTCATATGATCGTTTTTTCAAGCGCGTTGTCCTACGTTAATATCTTTTGCCCCCGACAACAACGTCAAATGTTGAAAAAATAGGTAATTTATATACATATTTTCAGATCGGCTCTTTGTCTTAAATAATGCATTTATATATTTCCCATAGTATTTATATCGTTGCTTAGGCATGAAATAACACACACGCAAAATTTTATGACTCTAGGCTAGGGTTTAAAGGTCATCTCTGGTGAGTGCTGCCAGCAGCAGCTGCCACTGACGCGCCAGTACGCACTGCGCAGTTCCTCAGTTGCCTTTTGACAGCGTCGAAGGCAGGTGTGTATTTTGCAGCTGGCTCCTCGAGTCCTCAGTGTGTGTGTGTGTGTGTGTGTGGCTCCTCACTCAGAGTCCTCAGTGTGCTCAATCTCTCTGCTCATATCCTTGTTTGTTTTTCTCATAACTCTGTTTTTTTCGATTTTATTGCGTAACAGAACAATACATTATTCTTTAATCTTTACAGGATGGCTACCGCTACAACTAGAAGATCGGTTACGTGTCCAATATTTGGTGCTGGGAAAGATTTGAATTTGCGATGTTTTCCCACATGTGAAGATGTGATGCAATACTACCATCATGTGAGAACTGAGTTGAGATCATCAAAGAAGGAACCTCCATTCAAAGACATCGCCGCTGTGGTCACGGAGAGACTGGAATACTTGTGGAAATTAGCTTCCATTCCAACAGTTTCGACAGCACGGATAAATCAAATGTTGAAAAGTTATCGTGATAAAATGGCTAACATCATCAAATCACTGAACGCGAAAAAGAAGAACGAATCGTTACAGAAAAATCTTGAGGCCTTCAAGAAATCAACTAAGACCACCTTATTTGACATATCGGCTTGTAAATGCCCTGATTTGACAAAATGCAGCTGCCCTCGTGAACGACGAGTACCACTGAAAGAGCAACAGTTTTTACTCGACCAAAGAAGTGATCGCAAAATGGCAATAGGAACTTTGGATGTTGAAACAACAAATAAAAACGAGATGACTCTTGCAAGAAGATTGGCGATATTGAAACAAGAAGGAATAGCAGAACATCAAGAGCCGTCGACTAGTAAACGACAAGAAACTTCTCAAGAACAACCTTCTTCGTCAGCATCTAGTGAAACCGAGGATACATCTATAGAATCATCGTCATCGTATGAACTAACACCGAGAGATAAACATGACATGAAGGAAAAAACACGAATGAAACCCCAGGTACTTGCTGAAGCTTGTGATCGTACGGGCGTCTCAGACAGAGCTGCTTCATTTATTGCTTCTTCGTTGTTAGAGGATGTTGGCTGGATACGAGAAGATGATGTCAGTTCAGTGATTGATCGAAATAAGATAAGAAGAGCCAGAAAAAGAGTTCGTTCTGAGCATCAGCAAGATGACAAGATCACGCTACCATTACAGGGCATTTTCTTTGACGGACGTAAAGATAAAACAATGACACAAGAAGAAATAGACAATGTGAAGCATAGAAGGACTGTGGTAGAAGAGCATATAGTTTTAGTTCAAGAACCAGAATCCCAGTACATGGGGCATTTCACTCCTGCATCAGGTTCTGCCACTGCAATAACATCAGGTATCATCAACTTTCTAGAGACTAACAATATTAGCACGGACGACATTGTGGCTATCGGCTGTGATGGTACCGCAGTGAACACGGGTCGAAAGGGTGGAGCCATTCGTATGATTGAAATGAAACTACAAAGGCCAGTTCAGTGGATCATATGCCTATTACACGGTAATGAATTATCACTGCGACACCTCATTCAAGACTTGGACGGCAAAACAACTGGGCCAATGGGCTTTACTGGACCAGTTGGAAAACAAGTGAACGACTGCGAAAAACTTCCAATTACAGAATTCGATGCCATTCCATCTCCCGACATTGACATAGATGATGCCGAGTTGAGCACTGACCAAAAATATTTGTTAGGCATCTACAGAGCAGTGTCGAGCGGTAGCTGCTCTTCAGCTCTCGCGGCTCGAAATCCAGGTAAGATGGCGCATTCCAGGTGGCTGACAACAGCAAATAGATTTCTGCGCCTCTATGTTTCAACCAGTGAACCCTCCAGCACCTTCAACGAAATTGTGCGATTCATTTGACAGTTTACGCACCAATTTGGTTTAAGATAAAGAAAAACTCCAGTTTCACTGAGGGCGCAAAACATTTTTTCGAAATGATGCGTCTCTCTCAGACCATGCCTCAAAGATCTAAGACAATCGCCAACAAAGTCCTCCGTAGAAATTCTTTCTTTGCTCACCCAGAAAATATTTTGATCTCCATGCTACATGCCGATGAGCAACACATAAGAGAATTGGGATGGAGAAGAATATTAAAAGCACGATCAAAACAATCACCAGCGGGGAAATTCGAGCCTTCGCCATGCCTGAGCTGCTCTACGATAGTCAAAACTATTACGAAATGATCAACTGGCAAACGGCTGAGGTGACCGAACCCCCCGTTACAAAAACAATACCTGATACCCGAATAAAAGAGTTTGTTGAGACGGGAGACCAGCCTGATGGACTGATCCCACTATTCCCTTGTCATACTCAAGCGGTCGAGAGACTCATCAAATTAGTAACCGAAGCCTCTGCCAGTGTAAGTGGAATAGAAGAGAGGGACGGATTCATCCGCTCCCGTCTTCACTCCCGAACAAAAATTCCACGATTTGATTCTAAGAAAGATTACCGTATGTACAGTAAATCGACATGCAGCCAAAGGAAGGGTGGTTGGGGCTGGATAGGGTGGAACTCGACGTACAGCCACCTCCTCGTGGTGAGTTCTGGGTTGCTAATTTTATAAAATTAGCAAGCGAGGAGCTGTACTTAGTACTTATCGTACTTATAACATCGCATTAACGTAATTATAATCCACATTTAGACTTTTCTCGGGGACAGAAGATATTACTCTAGTCATAAAATTTTGCGTGTGTTATTTCATGCCTAAGCAACGATATAAATGCTATGGGAAATATATAAATGCATTATTTAAGACAAAGAGCCGATCTGAAAATATGTATATAAATTACCTATTTTTTCAACATTTGACGTTGTTGCCGGGGGCAAAAGATATTAACGTAGGACAACGCGCTTGGAAAAACGATCATATGAGGTCTTTTTCATCGACTTTATAGTTATTAGGAATAATTTTGATGCATATTGAAATATTTTAAAAATTATAAGAAAAATACGTTTTTGACTACTAAAATATGATTTTCATCGCTCTGCCGGGGGCAGAAGATGATTACCTATTAAGCTAAGATTTTGCAGAGGCTATTTTCTCATGCATGCGCAAGTTTTTGTCTCTAGTAGAATATGGAAATCGAAATAAATGTAAAATCGATCCACCCTAAATTGCACATGTATGCTAAAGTGCGTATAGCCCATTCAGATGGAACGGACTGCGATGATAGTTACTCTGCATACCCTGAAACCAACTTTCTACACTCCATATTCAGCCAGTATGAGATGTATTTAAATCAGGTAAACATCTCTGCAGGAACAGGGTATTATCACCTACGAGCCTATCTGGAGAATGTCCTCAACTTTCCAAAAGAAGCGAAAGACACCTTTTTAACTGCCGAGGGCTATTATGAGACTAAAGATGGAAGTAGTATAAACGATAAATTTAAAAATTCTAAAAAAAAGATATACGAATGTTTTGGGCTTCTTCATGCAGACGTCACGTTCCAGGAGGAACTACTTATGAACGGTGTCGATATGAAACTAAAGCTCAACCGCACGAATCCTGAGATCTGCATAAATCTGGGATCTGATCAAGAAGAGGGGCAAAACCCGTTGTAAGTCACATCATGGAGACGTATTTACGTGTACGCCAAGTGAAATTAAGTTCCCCGAAATATGTAGAAATTGAGAAAAATTTAATACACGCCACAGTAAAATACCCAATTAACAGAGTACAGATCAAACTATACACGGTGCCCGCCGGGTTGGCCTCAAAGCAGCTAGGAAACGTGGCCCTGGGAGTTCTACCTAAAAGGATATTAATTGGAATGCAGGATCACGTTTCGACGAATGGAAAATATAAAAAGCGCGCCTTTACATTCGAGAATTTCGGCCTTAAAAATATAACTCTATACGTAAATGGCGTCACATTGGGAGGGCCTATGATTGCTGATTACTCATCAGACGCTGTGTTTCCGCTGTGCGCGAGAGCTTATAGTAGCGTGACTCATAATGCAGTTGCCTGTGACGAGCTTGGGTTTGGCGTAACGCAGAAAGAATTTGTGGAAGAATTTAACATTTATTCATTTGATATTACCCCTGACTTCTCTGCTGGCGTAAATATGCACTTAAGTCCACAACAAAGTGGAAACATCTCAGTCAGGTTGGAATTTGCCAACCCTATAGACGTGCCTATTAGCGTACTCGTGTACCTCGAAATACAGGCTTTAATAGAATTTGACCGTTTCAGGAACGTGGTCACAGACTTTCAAAATGGACGCGAATACACTCAAGAGAGTATTGAAAAGTGACCGAATCACACGCTCCAAATTTATCGGCGTGTTTGCGAAGAATGAAATATTGAAATTGCCAACTACGAGAGATTGGTAAGGGGTTATCAACCGACATTGTGGGGGGTGAGGTGATTCATTGGTTTGCACTCTACTGTAAAAATATGGAAAGAATGTACTATTTTGACTCACTCGGCACTCAGCCATGGAATGACCCTGTTATAGTAAAATTTATCGAGCAGATACATGTACCTGAAATTGTATGGAATCCTTACCGCCTACAAGGATATTTTAGTAATACTTGCAGCATGTATTGTCTTTTATTTCTCCTGCACAATGCACATGTCACGTGGGAAGGGATTTATACATTTTTAAAAATAATTCGATTTGTGCGACACTGAAATGAATGATGAAACGGTATGCAGACAAATAAAAAAAAGGTTCCCATATGTAACCACCCGCTGTATTGTGTAAAGGTGTGTATCTATATTGTGTAAAGGCGTATTTGTAAAATGTCGCCATTAAGGCTTATTTAATGGACGCTGGTTCCGCTTTGTACATGTTTTCTACCATTTAACCGTTTCATACCTGATTTTCGTTTACTTTCCATGCCACAAAAAACCACTTGTGTTATATCCCCAGAATGACTCAAATCTCATAAAATTTGATGGTCTCATTTGCGCCCATACGGCATGAAAGGGTTAATAAATAAAATGAAATTACAATGTGTTTTGTTCTTAACCCCCAAAAATACTTACATTATTTCCTCGATGACTTGGCATTCGTTGTACCGGATGTGAGTCAATACCTCGACCTCTGTATTCAGGTCGCTGCGTTGGCTGTGCGGTAAAACCTCCATATCATTTATTCCCCTTTATCCAAACGAAAAATAGGTATAACACGTTCAAGTTCCGTTTCGCTCCTTTAAGAAGTTAACATGATTAGTTCATACTGAGTCAAATAAAGTTAAGTAAAATTAAAGTTTAAGCAAAGAGATACAATAAGAGAAAATGCCGATTAGAACGCCTGGCAAATTATAATCACAAAGCAGATATCCTGACAGTTTTCAAAAGTAAGAGTGCTAAGTCATCGTCTGCCGGCACCGGGTCTCGAACCCGGGCCCGCAGGCAATTCTTAAAAGTTTTTAATATTTCTAAAATCCTACTGCAGAGCTGTCTAAAATTTTTAAGTTATCGAGAAATATATTACTAAAACCACACCATATATATATATATATATAAATAACCGCGAAGGAATCAGAGAATCGGGAATAATGAAAAACAAGTACACTAATTTACATCTCAAAAGGATGATTAGCTGGGTGTGCTACGCTCCGTCTGCCGACACCGGGTCTCGAGCCCGGGCCTACAGGCAATTCTTAAAAGTTTTTAATATTTCTAAAATTACTGCAGAGCTGCTATAAATTTTAAGTTATCGAGAAATGTATTATTAAAACCACACCATATATATATATATATATATATATATATTATATATATACACGCCGAAATAATCGCGAGGCAAACAGAGAATAGGCAATAATTAAAAACAAGTACACTAATTTACAGCTCAAAAGGAAGATTAGCTGAATGTGCTAAGACAACGTCTGCCGGCACCGGGTTTCGAGCTCGGGCCTGCAGGCAATTTTTAAAAGTTTTTAATATTTCTAAAATCCTACTACAGAGCTGCCTATAAATTTTTAAGTTATCGAGAAATGTATCATTAAAACTACACCATATATATATATATACCGAAATAATGGCGAAGGAAACAGAGAATGGGCAATAATTAAAAATATACTAATTTACAGCTCAAAAGGATGATTAGCTGGGTGTGCTACGCTTCGTCTGCCGGCACCGGGCCTCAAACCCGGGCCCGCAGGCAATTCATAAAAGTTTTCAATAGTATTAAAATCCTACTGCAGAGCTGCCTATACATTTTTAAGTTATCAAGAAATATATTATTGAAACCACACCATATATGTATATATATATATACAGTGTATATATATATATATATATATATATATGCCGAAATAACCGCGAAAGAAACAGAGAATGGGTAATAAATAAAAACTTATTTTTTTCACCAAAATATACACAGAGGAACATATATATATATATATATATATATATACATTATAACTGCAAACACGCAGTATAATTAACGTAAAGAACGACGCTTTGTATAGGAGAATTATCCGCGCAAGATGAGAGCGAAAGAACGAAACAAATGAAAAAATGAGGTAACCACCCGGGAATCATTTTTTCATTTGTTTCGTTCTTTCTCTCTCATCTTGAGCGGATAATTCTCCTATACAAAGCGTCGTTCTTTACGTTAATTATACTGCGTGTTTGCAGTTATAATGTATATAATGTTACGGCATGCGGGAGGTGCCACTTTGGGGCATTGGTTTCTGCGCGTATGTAGAGGAATTACGACATTTGCTTGAGTGAGGCCCGTGGTGTAATGGTTATCATATCTGACCGGCAATCGGAAGATCCCGGGTTCGATTCCCGGGTGGTTACCTCATTTTTTCATTTGTTTCGTTCTTTCGCTCTCATCTTGCGCGGATAATTCTCCTATACAAAGCGTCGTTCTTTACGTTATATATATATATATATATATATATATATATATATATATATATATATAGTATATATATATATATATATGATTAGACACCAGACCTCTGGGCAGACAGCCTTTCACTTCGTTTTATTACGAATTTTAAAAATTATAATACTTGCAATGAATGAAACAGACCGAGAATAAATCACAAACTAGTTTTTCAAAACGCATTTATTAAGACTTTTTATAAATTAACTTACACATTGTGCAATAATTAAAAACCTATTGTTTTTCACCAAAATACACACAGAGGAACATATATATATATATACCTATATGAATAGAGACCGGACCTCTGGCCAGATAGCCTTTCACTTTGTTTTATTTCGGCTTTTTATAAATTAACTAACACTGATTGAAATGTTGTATATATAGATCGAGAATAAACCACAAACTATTTTTCAAAACACATTTATTATGGCATTTTATAAATTAGCTAACACTGAATGAACCGTAGTATATAATTACAAATTAATTACTTACATTTTAATATCGTCTTCATTGAACGGTTCTTGCATTTCGTCACAAATTTCTGCAACAGTCTGCGTTGAAAGTAGGGCGTTCCGGTCTGCAGCATTGAAAATTAGACGCGTTGCCATTGCGTAGAAATCTTTATCTTCAAACAATTCCGGAGAGTTGTAGAGCTGACTCATGACGAGATATTTCCAAAGCACTGTTAAAAAAAAAACGACTGAATTGAGGCCATGAGATGAAAGTGCCCACTTTTATTAGTGGGCTCCTAATTGTGAGCATCCCACAATACCCGATTTGCGAGCTTCCTATTTGCTATCAGTGAAATTTGAGTGGGGCTTAACGCATAGGCCCGCCTAGCTTCCAACCAGAGGTTCTGGGCTCCGCCCACAGGGTTGTGATTGGCTGACCCGTGAAATCTGGAGCGTGTCAGATATACCCATTCGTAGAAAGAGAGAAACGTGTTGTTTTTGATCTTGTATTCTGGGGTTCCGATGATTTGGCGGGGGAAGGGTGATTTGAACGTATTATAAGCATCCAATTATATGAAGTGCTTAACAAGGTTGGAAGATAAATTTGTAAACGGTTTATTGTACCCAGTTAAAATAGGTTCAGAAAATTTATTATCTCCTCTGAAAAATAAAATGTCAGAAACTGGAAATAACTATTAAAGTCACTTATTCGTGAAGGAAAAAGGAAAAATCATCAGTGCGCAAAGATCTACAGCACTTCGAGACAATTCTCGTAGCTGTAAAACTTTATTGGTGTCCTTCCGTTATCGTACGATACAATAAATAAATTTTAAAAATTGACAGAAATGTGTGGTGGATGTGGGTCATTAAATCCCAAAACTTCGGGGAAATAAGTTTACCTATCATCTTCATCAAACTCTACAATTTTCAGAACGCTGTTTAATATAATTGTATATATATATATATATATAATATATATATATATACATTCAACTGCAAAGAACACGCAGTATAAATAAGATCCCGGGTTCGATTCCCAGGTGGTTACTTCATTTTTTCATTTGTTCCGTTTTCTCTCTCTCGTCTTGCGCGGAATATCTCCTATACAAGCGTCGTTCTTTACGTTATTTATACTGCGTGTTCTTTGCAGTTGAATGTATATAATGTTACGGCATGCGGGAGGTGCCCCCTTGGGGCATTGGTTTCTGCGAGTATGTAGAAGAATTACGGCATTTGGAAGAGTGAAGTCCATGGTGTAATGGTATCGCGTCTGACCGGCAATCGGAAGATCCCGGGTTCGATTCCCAGGTGGTTACTTCATTTTTTCATTTGTTCCGTTTTCTCTCTCTCGTCTTGCGCGGAATATCTCCTATACAAGCGTCGTTCTTTACGTTGTATATATATATATATATATATATATATGTGTGTGTAAAAATGAACAATGAATAATCAATATTCATTTTTACATAACAACCAAAATTGCTTAACGCGAGTTTGGATAATAATTTTACTTGTAGCTTCCTATTTTTGTTTGTGTCACAACCCTACGATCTACCATTTCTATGGTTTATTTTATCCATTTTCCATTTTTCATTTGTTATAGAATTTATTATAATTAATTATGGTCGTCTTGCATCTCACCTCGTCCCTAGATTATGCATACACATTGCATATAACAGGATTGGAACCTGTAGTTGTACTTCTTAGTCATTAATACCCACTCTTTGTCTCTAATTCGTTCTTGTAAATCTTCCTAATAATGATTTGTACTATACGTACAAATTCAATAACTATGACGTCACATTTTCCCGTCATTAATTTCCCTTCATCATATTTCTAGTATGCAATGTATGATAAATTCTTTAATAATAATGTTGTGGTGTTATGTAGTATAAATATTATTATTCAACCATATTCATCTATACGTCCATATCTTATCTTGACCATTATCATATATAAATTTTATTAAATATTCATTTTTACTCGTGTCAGTCTATGAAACGCAAAACTTTATGCATTCGTTCGAAAACGCACAAATACGTTCTCGTATTATGTTTTTTATTTTTATTTTTAATTATATCACCTCCCGCAATGAACTCGAAAATGCTGAGGTAAGTGATCAAATTCCGCTAACTAGGGCAGAAGCGAACGCTTCTAAGATAAAAATCTCCTTTCGCTCTGATTCAAATTTATAACATATTATAACATAATATAACATATTATGTTGTATATAAATACATACCGTATGTGCCCATGTACTTTGTATTATATTTTTAACATCTTAATTGTCTATTAATATGAAACACTGTAAAAAACAAAAAGTTATAGTAACTGTTTAATTATAATTAACTGTAATACTTTAATTTAATATAATGTAATGTACTTTAATGAAACTGTATTTAATGATGCAATGTACTAAATGACGTAGTCAATGTACTTTAATGGAATTGTAGTTAACGATGATAAATGAATTAATTGGTAATTATAATCATAGTTATAGTAAACCAAAATTACAATGTACTCAATGTCCGACCCGACATTATGTCGCCATAAGGAATGTAGACTCGGCGATACTGTTATTATTTTTTTATTATTATTTTTCCGTTGCGATAAATTTTGATGTGCTTTCTACTTTGCCAAATAATTGATGACTTGTTCTTTTTAAAAATTTCTTAATCATTTTTAGATTTAGCTTAATAATGAATCCTGAGTAACTTTTGCCATGTCATGTTTTGTATACATTCTCTCTTCGTTATAAAAGATGAAGTCATGTCTTGCCTAAGCATTTAGTTGTAAATCTTAAACCTTTAATTTTTACTCAGATGCATATTTTAGTGTAAAGATGTATAGTTCAATTTCCACTTTTAGTTAACTTGGCAGATCATGATAACATCAGATCTGAAAATACGCAATTTAAAATAAAAATATGGCTTCATCTTCAAATATCTTGTTTATTCTTTTTAACCTTACCACAGCTAAAAGATTTACTTTATTTTCAAATATTGTGCAAAAATAATGCAGCCTCTTCAACATTTAATAATGATGATGTTAGTAGAATCGGGGTATATAAACCCCACAAATTTCATCCATGTTTATTCTGATTCCAACTACGAGGCTGAGCATTACCTGTAACAGTTTAGGAGTAAAACACAGTAAGAAAAAGTCTTTATCTTCTCCTTCGAGCCGTGCTCTCTTCAGAAAACTTAGTAATTAGAATCTCCCGATAAGTTACAAGAAGAATCGGGGAGAAACCTCAAAGAATTTAATAAGCCTCTCAGAATCTTCCGAGCCACTAAAGAAGAACTCGGAGAGTAGTATAGAAGAAACTACTGCAAGTAACAGATCCGTTGCTGCATCCTAACCAGAACCCCCGTCGACTTCGAACCAACCCAGGGCCATAGACGGAGGGGTTAACATATATATATAACGGGTGTACATAAAGTCAGGATCTATTTTTGTGAAGCACTTGGAAATTATAAGGAATTCAATCATAAAATGATAAAGTGGGAACATTTATTAAATAATTAAGAGTAGGTTTCGACGTTACGCCCATCAGTATCCCTGCACAGCTCAAATCGTTCCGTAGCATTTCTAAACACATTCTGGAGCATTTGCGGGGTTATGTTATCTGTAGCAGTTCGTATACGTGTACGTAAGTTTTCAAGACTCGTAATCTTCGTCTGATAGACGTGCGATTTGATAAAGCCCCATGCAAAGAAATCTAAAGGGGTTAAATCTGGTGATCTCGCTGGCCAAGGTCTGTTGCTTCCGCGTCCGATCCAGCGATTTGGAAAACTTCCATTTAGATAATCCTGAACAATTTTGGCATAGTGACAAGGAGCACCATCATGTTGATAGACGACGGGGATAGGATTGTTAGTACCGTCGTCTATCAACATGATGGTAAAGCATTTGAATCTATCCCACGCTTCCCTCTCATAAACAAAATACTCAACGCAAACATGCACAATAACACCAAAAGGTGGCTGAGCAACTATCTTTTACTCACATGTCACATTTAATGGCAAGTCATCCAAAAACAAGCTTTTTCCGAACGGGGTCCCTCAAGGCTCTGTTCTCTCACCAACACTCTTCAACTTATACATGCATGACATTCCAACACCCATAGATAACAAGCTTACCTTATCATCATATGCAGATGACATCACTCTAACATCCACCCACAACAACATCGACACCGCTAGAAATAACCTACAAACATACATAAACAGTATACAAGACTGACTCACACACAATAGACTCAAAGTAGCGCCCACAAAATCAACCATCACCTTGCTTACAAGCATCACAAAAGAACACCAGGTAATTCCACAGCTTACACTAAACAACATCAACATTCCACACACTCACAGGACCAAAATACTTGGGGTCACATACAACACATCATTATCTTTTGCAAACCACATTCAGGACATTAAAAACAAATGTACATCAAGACTTAACACGCTTAGGGTACTAACAGGCACAAACTTTGGACACCAGCAGGAAATAACATCACTTATATACAAACAATATATTCGCTCAGTTATGGCCTATGCTAGCCCATGCTGGGCACCCATTATCTCAAACACACACATAAACAACTTACAGACAATACAAAACAACGCACTTCGTATCATTACAGAATGCACTCAAACAACACCAATAGAACACCTGCACACAGAAACAAAACTACTGAAAGTTAGGGAACATTTAGACATGAGGGGAACACAAATCATGGCTGCAGCGACAACTAACCCACAACACCCTTGCCACTACATGTATAATCATGCACCAACACCTCGCACCATTAAGGTAACACCAGAGAGATATTATAACCAAATACTCCATTCCATACCACACCCCACAGACATCACACAGTACAGAAAACACATACACACACACCTAACCCACAAAGCACTGACACGACTCGGTCCGAATGCGGTCCTCTGTGCGAAGCCGCCACCCATTAACAGGTCAGTGATCAGCCTGAGCAGATCGGATCGAGTTAACTTAGCACGATTCCGATGTGGACATCACCCTAACTTACGGACATATAAACACAGACTAGACAACTCCATAGACGACACCTGCCACCTGTGCCAGTACACACCACAAACAATTGAACACATTATGACAGACTGTACCGCTCTAGCACAACAACGAACACAACACAACATCACTAGTGCGCTGAACCTCTGGTCCACACCGGAGAGGGCGATCGGTTACCTGCGTGCCGCCGGCTTGCTCGATCAGGGTGGGCTGATCGGCTAAACAACAACAACAGCAACTGATACAAAATGATATCTATTGGACAAATAACTTTTAAACCAATCACTGATTGCTCCTCTAAAGCCGTAACAATATAATTTATTAAGTAGAATATTATGGTCTATTACATCAAACGCCTTACTCAAATCCATAAATATTGATATCATTATTTCTTTGTTCTCCTTAGCTATATTTACATTTCCCATAAGATTTAAAATAGCCATTTCCGTTGTTTTATTATTACGGAAGCCATATTGATTTGGAGATAATAAATTGTAGGATTCTAAATATCACTGCATTCTACTTTTTACAATTTTTTCAAAAACTTTGCTGAACACAGATAATGAACACACCGACCTGTAATTTGTTGCTAGTGTAGGATCACCCCATTTAAAAAGGAGTGTTATACAAGTTACAACCAGTTTTTAGCATTGATGGGAATATTCCTTTGGAAATACTTTGATTGATAATTTTAGCGAAAGTTACAGATATGTTATCTTTAACAAGTTTCAATATAGGTACAGGAATGTTATGAATGTTATTTTTTGTATTTTTTAATTTACCAATAATATTCTGGACTTCAGTAGAGGTAGCAGGAACAAGAGAAAATGAATTTAGTGGGCTGGGTGGCATATATTGTAGAGGTAAGTGATCAATATTTATTAATTGTGCGCGAAGCTTATCCGCTATTGAAGTAAAGTGTGCATTTAAAGAGTCTGCAATCGCAGTATCATCAGTAATTTCTTTATTATCAACATCTAATTTCTCTATTGAATTTTTCTTAATTTGTTTTTCGAGAAGATTGTTTATGGTTGTCCAAATGTTTTTCATGTCTCCTTTATGTTGGAAAATTGATTGTTATAATAGTTATATTTTGCAATTTTGATTATTTTAGTTAATTTGTTTCTGTATTGAATATATTGTATTTTAGGGATTTTGCTCTGAGTACGAATATTATAAGAAACCGGTGGAATTCCCCGTAGTTGTCAAACAAAGGGACGAAACTGATCATTCTGAGCCTATAGACGAACAAGCAAGGAACAACGGGGCGAATCTGCAACTCCTCAAGCATGTAATAAAATATAGTCTCCCTCATACATTGAGGAATAAATGACTAAGTCATTATAATCTATTGAGTGAGGATCTCATTATACAATGGTCCAATACAGGTGAGGTTGTTGTGAAGAGTCAAAGGTACAAGGTTCGAACATTATTGATATCGTACATGATTTGGTGAGAACGTGGGATAAGCCATCACCACCAGGCTGGGAACAAATTAAATCGAGACTACAGTAAATAAACATTCCATAAACGCTGATAGGCAACCAGAACAGATTAAAAGACTTGGGGCAAGCAATTCATGTACCAGATTGATTTTATTTGACAGGCTGATTTAACTGACATGCAAAGGTATTCGGTGTACAATGACAGCTATCGCTACATACTATATATAATAGATGTATTCTCTAAATACTTGTGGCTTATTCCTCTTAAAAATAAATCGCCTGACAGTGGTCAAAGCTACAAAAGCAGTGATGTTTATGGAAAACAGGATCTCTGGTTATTTCTGAATAGACATGGGTAAAGAATTTATAGGCCGAGCTTTTCAGAACATGTTGGCAGAGTTTAATATCAGTTATTACACATCCAATTCTGTGCAAAATGCATCTTTAACCGAAAGAGGTCAACGCACCATAAAGACGCTGTTTTACACATAAAAACACGTACAGATATATAGATATTCTGGAACCGTTGGCATCATTCTACAAGCGTTCACACCACCGTACGAGTGGTACATCACCTAACGAAATTTTGAAAAGTACGCATACAGAACCTGAGGAGAGAAAAGATAGTCACAGAGCATCACCACGCGCTGTGCGTTTCTTCAAAATCAATGATTATGTAAGAGTGGACACGTGAGATTTTTAAAGTAAGAGCTATGAGGCCAAAAGATGAAGTGATGATGTATTACGTTGAAGATTTGAATGGGGAAGAAATTGGAGGTGGCTTTTATCGCGAGGAGTTGCAGAAAGTGACGTTTAATTTAGGAAAAAAGTGATTAGAATTGAAAAAGTGTTAGGAAGCAAAGGTTCAGGAAAGAGAAAAATGTACCTGATAAAATGTCTAGGGTACCCAGAAAGCTTCAACACCTATATAAAACTGTTGCAGTAATGAAGCTTAAATAATATACAACATGCCGCCTAACCACTTCTACGACTCACTCCCGTCCTCTGTATATTTGTCTCTACACCCTAACAATACCGTGTCCAGCTTTATAACAGAATTGCACAGGCACATCGACCTGAAACGTGAAGCATATGAGGTTGGAATATGCGAATTTCAATTGACCACCAAGTTTTTAAGTATGGATGAGAAAAAAACTGTTTTTATGATTCTTAGAAACCGCGATGAATGTGAAAAGGCAGGAGTAACTCGGGACGGTACTATGCGTTCAGCCTGGATGGGGTAGGTGCAGTACTACAGTACAGAAGTAACACTAGCGCCTGGGCATTACAACAACCGAATATAGTGTGAGAGGCTTAAATGGGAATCTGGAAAATTCAATCCTACGTCTGATTTAATTTACGAAATCGTAAACAAAGATATGTCGGCACATACTTTGTTGTTAGAAATAGGCTAATAAAAATATTAAACACAAAGAACTTCAAAATTATACCTGAGGGCAGATATGGCCTAGCCTTCCAAAGATATACTTTTCGCGAGTCACAGCATGACTTGATCAGTTTATTGTACCAGTTAAAATTGGAGAAATTGAACGATGGAGACCCTCCCCCTGACATGTGGTATATTTAAAGCAATATCGTGGAGCATCAGTTTGTTGGGGATACCCAGGCACACCTCTTACGTATCGCTCACATTTTCCATCAAAGAGTAAAGAGTTTGACATTATATATGATAAGCCTCATTATGTCAAAGTTGCATCAAAACTAATAACCAGTATCTCAATATATATAAGGACGATTGAGGGGAAAAAGTTTCCATTCGGTGATGGGGGCTTAAGTGCAAATCTTCACTTCCACCGTACTGCGACAGAATGACGCAAAGGCCATTCACCGTCTAACGAGGGGTGAGATATCAACGCGGAAGGATTGAATCCATTTTTCTCAATTATACTGCGTATGGCTGTCCCCTTACTGAAGAGTTGTGCTAGATATCCTGGAAGGAAGGCCTTACAATCAGGACTTAACATGGTAGAAGACATGATGGCGGGTACTAAGCTTAAAAAAGCTCTCAAAAAAAATTTAAGGCGTACAAAGGATGAAATTTCAAAGATACGAAGAGAAAAATGCGTGGCGGCGGAAATAAAACCAGGAAGAAAAAGCATACTGTACGAAGGAAGAAGAAGAAGGGGGTACCATCTCGAGGTGTTAAACGTAAAAGGACTTAAAAAAAGAAATGTTCAAAACGCATGAAGCCAATGGTTCACCACTTTTTTAACTGAGGTTAGCTGAGGCTGCTGCACTCGAGCCTATTAGACGGATTACTAATTGATGAGAGAGGTAACAATATTTCTACCGCGTCATGGCACGTTTCATCCATCCGAGTAGTTCATAATGCTGTAAATCTGAGCTAGCCCTCTTTGATATGCCTCCTACACAGACGTCTATAGAGGATACAGACTTTATTACAGTTAACCCGTTAAACACTATTAGCTCTCCGACTGCTCCAGAGAATTCGTAATCCCAAGCGAAGGATATTACTTTTTTGACCTAAGTAATGCGTACATGTACGTTAAACTGCGACTAGCCCATTCCGAAGGGTTGGATTGCGAAAACGACTACGCCGTATATCCGGAAACGAAACGAACTTAAGGCACACCATATTCAGTCAGTTTGATGTAGAGTTAAATCAGACAAACATCTCGTTAAGGTCTGGATATTACCACCTATGTACTCAACTTTTCAAAAGACCCGAAGGACACGTTTTTAACTGACGAAGGTTCTTATCAGCCCAAAGATGAAAGTCATATGCAGGGGGTTCACTGCAAACGAGTTATACTAAAGATGACGAGTTTTCACTATGCGCGAGAGCATATAATAACCTAGCGCATGGCGTCAATGGATGATAGTTTAGGTACAGGGGTAATGCAGAACGATTTCGTCGAGAAGGTCAACCTGTTTCCTTTTGATCTCTCCCCCCAACTTCAGCGGGAGTATAAACACACACTTAAGCCCACAGCAGAGCGGAAACATATCACTTAGACTTGAATTAGACAAGCCGCTAGTCGACCTTATTAATATAGTAGTTTATCTTGAGTTTCAGGCACTAATCGAAGTTGACTGCTTTAGGGGTCATGACGGACTTTTAAAAATGGGCAAAGTTACACTCCAGAGGGTGTTGAAGAATGATCATTTCACGCATGGCAAATTTAACTGAGTCTTTGCGAAAAATTAAACAGTAAAACTTCCCATCACGAGAGATTTTAGGGCGCCATTGGATAGCCGTTTATTTTAAAAATAGGGATCGACTGTATTACTTTAATTCACTGGGAGAACCCCCGTGGAATGATGCTATTTTTGTAAAATTTCTCGAACTGCAAATTCCACAAATAGTTTCGAATCCATATTATCTCCAGAGTTTGTATAGCAACGTATTTGGGCAGTACTACTTGTGTTTTCCCATGCATATGGCTCGCGGGGTCGAATTTACCGATTTCCTAAAATTATGCGACTAGTGTAACCCTAAGATTAATGATAAATTTGTGTGGAAACAAAATCTGACTCCCGTTTGTAGTCACTCGATGTGTTGTGTGAAATTGAAAATTTTATTTTATATATATAAATCATCTATTTTCCCCAATCTAAAACTGGAATGTAACTAAATTGTAACTTTAAATATCTTCAGCACAGCTAATTAATTATTTTAAATTGTTAAAAAAAAATGCACCATGCGCAGCATAGCTTTTAGTATTATACTTGGTAAATTTAAAAAATGTACCAACTAATAATAATTTGTGTAACGTTAAAGGGCGAATATTTTAATTGTTCTGTAACTAATTTAAAATATAATGGCTGTGTATAATTGGGTGTGTATATATATATATATATATATGAAAATTATTTCACGAAAGTAACACGTGAAAAATATTTATGATGAATAAAACCACGAAGGAAAGGAAACACAAAAAGGTGCTCAAGCGCTTTCGTCTAATGACATCCTCAGGAACACTGAAGTACATAAAAGGTTACGGCCTATATATAGGTTACAGAAAGAAAAAAATAAATAAATAACATACATACACACAAACATACATATATATATACATATACACATACATATTTACACACATACATATATATATATATATGCAATAAACAGAGAAGTAAAAATAAAAATTAAAAATTAAAGATTAGAGGATTAACAAAGAGGCATACAGATTTGTAAGGAAAAATATCGATTTTTAGCACAAGATCAAATGAATTATAAAAATACAAATTTATACTGGAAATCTGCCCGGGTTTTAACAATTTGCCTTTTAGAGTCAAGTTTCGATATATATAAAAATAAAATGAAGATTAAAAGTTAATAAAGTAGCGTACAAGTTTACCAAAGATTTAGCGTCCTACCCTTTTTATCTAAATTTGTTTTGAAGGAATTCAAAACAACAGGATCGAGTTGAAAAAGACCTTTGCTTATGTTGAAGTTATTTGAAAGTTGATAATGGCAGACTCAAGAATATTTCTATTGACAATGTTGCTAGAATGAAAAAAACTGAAGCATTATTCCAATCAATACAGTGGGATAACTCTGACAAATGGACAAAAAGAGCACTGGACAACTGTCCTGTTCTAACGGAATATTGATGCTGTTTTATACGTGTGTGCAAATCCTTTCCCGTCTGACCTATGTAAAAGGAATCACATTGTTTACACCCAATTTTGTAGATAATGCCTGAATTATTGGTAGGGCTATTTTTTACTATGATATTTTTCACAATATTGTTATATGAAAATACTACATTAATATCAAAAGTTTAAGTACATTAGCAATGCCTAAAAAGCCCGGGAAAAAGGAAGTACTAAAATATTTTTTGACAAAGTACGAGTGTTATTATTGACACGATAGAAAGTTCGTTTTGCCTTGTTGAGACAAGATTCCATAAACGCAGATGGGTAACATAGATCACTTCCAATACCGTTGATTTTTTCCAATTCGGCATCGATGTATTCCGGACTGGCGATCCTAAGGGCGCGGAGAAACATTGATGAAAAAATGGCCTTCTTAGTGGGGCTGTCATGTCCCGAGTAAAAGTGTACGTAGGACAAATTGTTTGTTGTTTTCCGATAGATACTAAACTTAAAACCTGGGCTTTCCCTATGTACCCGCACATCCAAAAATGGGATTGAATCTTTAATTTTTTAATTTTTATTTTTACTTCTCTGTTTATTGCATATATATATATATATATATATATATATATATATATATATATATATATGTATCTGTGTAGATATGTATGTATATATATATTATATATGTATGTTTGTGTGTATGTATGTTATTTATTTATTTTTTCTTTCTGTAACCTATATATAGGCCGTAACCTTTTATGTACTTCAGTGTTCCTGAGGATGTCATTAGACGAAAGCGCTTGAGCATCTTTTTGTGTTTCCTTTCCTTCGTGGTTTTATTCATCATATATATATATATATATATATATATATATATATATATATATATATATATATTGTTGTGCAGAATGCGATTACAAACAAGGTGGTAAGTGTGATACATTTATCTAATTTAAAATATGTGGAAATAGCTTATAAGTATTAAAAATCTAGCACTTCATTTCACCGTGTAATAATAATAAACAGAATAATATATTCGACGTTCATTCCTATCTTTTACGATCATTCAGAAAAACATTATTTCTTAATTAATTCGCATTCTTGTTGTGGTTCTCTAAAGGGCTGACGGCTGTGATGTAAAACTTCTTATTCCTCGCCCTCTTCCATCTCATTGGCACTAAGTTGGACTTCCACTAGAGCATTCGGGAACGCTTCTGAAAAATGATCCATTTCATCTCCACTGCTTTAAAAGAAATAAATGAACAAATTTATTCCCTTCAAATTAAGTTTATATAAATTATAACTACGCTTCTGTCCATTTAAATCAGCTTCGACACCGTACATGTGGCAACGCCGCAGCGATAGTCAAGGTACCTCAACTGGGGGAAGGTGGGGGTGGAGGGGGGACAACCAAGTCCAACAACATATAACACTGACGAAGAGGTAAGGCGCCGTTCAAAAATTACCTAATGCTATGTTTGCTAAAACCTGATACCCTCTCCCCTGTTGCGTTACGTAACGTGTGGTGTGTGGTGTGAAAGAAGTGTTACATAACATCTTAGGGGGTGCCTGGTCTAGCGTTACAGAACTTTCCTGAGGGATCTTGGGTGTCAATTTTTAGCAAAAATAGCGTTACGTAATTTTTGAACGCCACTAATTATAATGTAATGCGGAGTTGAACGCTGTTCTCGATCATATTAATCGTTTATATTTATGAACAAAATGCTCACTAATCTTATTCGGTAATTAGGTCCCATTATGATTACTGCACGTTTATATGAAGATACCACAATACAACTTTTTATGTAGTATTGAAATTGAACCAAAAATACACATTACACAACCATCCTCCACACTCCCTCATTCCCTTTCCACATCCACCAGTCTAGCTTATATTAAATTATTATGTAACAATACCAATAAAGCTGTTTGCAGAGTCCGTGAGCAGCTTTAAACCTATATTAACTTACAAATCTACACGATTTTGTATATGTATATATATATATATATATATATATATATATATTGTCATTGAGCGAAAAAAAAGATTGAGACAGTGAGAGTGAGGTAGAGGGGTAGAGATAGTTAGTGGGAAATGGCTTATCGATTGATTGTTACACAAAAAACTTGTTAACAGTTTCGATCTGAATAACAGTAACTGATTATCAAAATCACATCAAAATAATCGACGGTTATACTAGCATAAACATATTTATATAAAATTATAAATTCATACAATACTATACTAAAGTAAGGTGACGGTTGCATGAAGTAGGATATCACCAACGGTTTGTGGCTGATGTCTATTATATTAATAGTGTTTTCCAGATTGTATTTGTATTATCAATGTGGAGAGATAATGATTTAATCACGATTGACAGATAAACCCATTAATGTTTTCCAAATTTCCTCTTGTATTATCAATGTGGAGATATTATTTGATCGTAACAAGGAATATATATATATATATATATATATATATATATATATATATATATATATATATATATATATACACACACAATAAAACACCAATTCTTTATTACAACAAATATGCAATGGTTGAGAATGTTTTACTAAATAGTTTCTCATACAAAATGATAAAGTCATACAAAATGCTTTAACATAAATGGTAGAGCTATAACCGGTTCATAGATAGTATTTGGTCCATCCCCCATTATTGTCTATTACATCTTGTAATCTGTGTGGGATAGATGCAACATGGTTATATATGATGTGTGGGTTCCTTCGGAACATCTCCCACTCAGCCATAGTGTGGTCCAGTAGCTGGCAAGAGGTCAGCTCCAGTAGTATGGGTGCAAAAGGAGAGAGTGCAATGTAATTGCAAATGTTGATCAATGTTGCAATGAGTGCCAGTGCCAGCACCAACCCCCTCCACCCCCTTATTGCAAGGCACCCCCAAGTGCCAAACCCAGGGTGCCAAAAAAAGGGGGGAGGGGAACTCCCCTAGCAAGCTGGGGAGTCCACCTGACCTCACCCCTAAAAAGGGGTATACCTAACCTAAAAGACAGAGAGGAGAAGGAGAGAGGAGTGTTCGCTTGGCAGGAGCCAAGCGCATATTAAGACTACATCCCACCACTTGCTGTTTTATAACCCCTAATCAGCCAGTTGGCTTGATCAGCCAGTTGGCACAGTGTTTACAACGTTTGGACAAATGCACGTACACCCCTGCCTATACGCCCATAAAATATTACACACACACACACACACACAACTGTACGCGTGATTATATGCGCCGGGTTCGAGACCCGGTAACGGCGCGTCCTTCTACGGTTGGTAGATAAATGGGAAACCAGGGTATCCTAGTGGCATGTGTTAAACTGTAGGTTTAAGGTGAGCGTAAACATCCTTTCACGATTGGTAGGTAAATGGGTAACCAGGGTATCCTAGCAGGGATCCCTCTCTGTCTCTCGCGCGCGCTTTCTCTCTCTCCCTCTCACACTCTCTCTCTCATATATATATATATATATATATATATATATATATATATATGTATGTGTATATATATATATCCCCGTCAAAAAGTAGGTCTAAGGTGGAGTGTAAAGCTTGACCTTCGCTTTATACGTACAAATCTCTCTCTCTTTCTCGCGCGCTCTCTCTCGCTCTCTTATATATATATATATATATATATATATATATATATATATATATCCCCGTTAAAAAGTAGGTCTAAGGTGGCGTGTCAAGCTTGACCTTCGCCAGAATGAACAATTCGGGCCGACTTCATCGAAAGCAAAGGAGTGCCTATATATGTAAAATAGGGTGTCCCGTTAAACCCAAAGTTGGTCGGGTACAGCATTAACCGATATAATATCGTGAAGTCGGCTACTAAGAATGCCCAAACAAGTTTTTAAAGTCCTATCTAAAAACATCATGCATCCCCAGGGGTTTACATTTTACACCCCTGATTCAGCCCAAAATATTGGCATTTTGACCCTTAAAAGACCCATTGAAGCTAGAAATTACATACACATTTTTTCCAATCTGTTAGTAGGAAGCCCCAGAACCACGTCAAGGTCGACTGGAATCTCTGGAGTTTGTTTTTAGGTTTTTTTTTAGTTTCTTCTATTTTTTTTATTTTTTAGGTTTTTTAATTTTTTTTTACGTTTTTCTATTTTTATTTTGTTTGTTTTTTGCATTTTTTAAAGAAAAATTGCATAAATTCCCTTTTTTAATAAAAAATTGCATTAATCCCCATTTTAAATTAATAATTTACCTAGTAATTACGAAGATTCTTTTGCTTGATTTCTTTTAAATATTTTTTATGAAGTTCTGTGGTTTGAATTTTAGCTTGAAGCTGAGCTTCATCTTTAACTGTAGGAGCCAGATTAGTTATAAGCTTAATAGCCCTTTCAGCACAATCATTGACAACCTTCAAATTACTCACAAACTCTTCCATTTCATTATAGTTTGGATCTGAGCACCATTCTCCCACTGGCTTTGACAACCAACAACTTTCTAAATTCATGATTTTAAAGATTTTCCATAAATTAGGTCCTATCAAATCCACCAGATGTATATCTGGATGTAGTTCTGGAACTTCTGGCTTTCCAAAATAATTTCATATGGAACTTCAGTTCCTAATAAACGAGCTGCGATACTTGCTTTTGTATTCTCATCTAAAGTTTTACTAAAAAGAGATAAAACTACAAGTTCTTGACTTAAATATCACTTGTGGCTTAAGAATGCATCTACTACAGCAATAGAAACTTCTGGATCTACTTCCTGCCAGACATTAACTAATTGCTTATAAAATCGCAGGTCATTGAGTGGTGCTTCTGCAGCTAATGGGGTCTTTAGCCAATGAGGGCCATAAACTAAAGTTGTAAACTTGACAAATCTTCCAAATGATTCTTTTACTTCTGGTTCATAGTTAAGCTGATCTCTAAATAAGACAAGTTTATTTGAATACAACTGAGGTGCCATGAATCTAGCTCGATGGCATGCTCCTGGTTTACGAAGATGTATCTTTGAAGGCCTGTGCCCCAACAATAAACAGTTTAATTCTAAATATTCTAAGTAATCATCTCTGAAATAATTTTTGTTCTCTAATAAAGAATTATAAATTATACTTGCACTTTCTTTAATATCCATCAACAAAGGCTCATTTATATTTATTTCTTTAGTTTGGGATAATGTTATTTTGGACCAGCTTCTCGAAAATTCTTCAAATATGGGATAATCGGGACCAGTGCTTTTTCCAAAATGCATTGCCAAACAGATTTTACAATAAGTTCGCCAATGTGGTGGCGGCGTGCTAAATATAATAATGATCTATTCAGATTTCTTTCTATATAAATGCAAGTTCCTTAGTTAATACCTGTATTTGAGGCCGTCCGTTGTGTCAAATGACATACCTCTCACCTTTCCTGTGACCTGTCAATCTGGAAGGAGCTTCAATGTAGCTTCAGACATTTGTTCACCAGTAGCATTTTGAATAAGAGGTATCCCAAAATTTTATCAATATCAGGAGGTCCAGTAGCAGCAACAGCAAGCCTTTCTAAGCCTAAAATCTGTTTTGAATCCCAATGGACAACAAGACGTTTTATATTGGTATTTTGAAATAATTCTTTGACATAATTTTCAGTTTTCACCCTATTTTCTTATGTTGCTTTATGAGTAGATGTTTTTGAAACTGCATAATCGTTTAGGTCTCCACCGCCGGCTCTAATTAAAGCAGAAATTATTAATGTAGCTGTTCTAACATACATTTCCTCTGTCTATAGCACTGGCTACAATAGACTCTTTAAGTATATTTTTCTAGGTAGGTAGATAGGCTTTTGTTCTTTAGTTGTTTTTAGTCTTTTATTGAGGTAATCATAATCGTTAGAACTATCTCCCTCACATTCTATTTCCTCTATTTTCACTTTAGATGGTTTGCTTATTCTCTCTTGTTCTTTCTGACGTAAACGTTCATTGGTTGCTAGTCTTTTTATTTTATTTTTTATTCTTTGCTCTGAAATCTTATCTCTTGAACCCAGTGTAACTTTATATCCCTCTCTCAGCATCTTTAAAAACTCCAGATCTTCCTCATCTTCAGCTTTCCCTAGCTTTCTGAAAGAACTTTTTCAGGAAATCGGTGAGCGACATCAAATATTGTTTCAAGTTTTTCATAAAATTTGTTTACTGAACTTAGATGCTCTTCAGTTTTTCTATATTTATGTTTTGTTAGAACATACAATTCCTGGTGCAACTAAAGAAGTTTTTTAACGGCATATTGTCTGCTACTAGTAGGTAAATTGCATTTATTCCAAAAGGAGAACACATGGTCTATTACCATGCCAGCTTGATGACTTACAAGTTTTCCTTTAACAAGGGACTGATTATAATGAGGATTGCAAGTTTTAATATGATGGAAATATGTGAGTACTTGCTTGTTTGTTGGAAGAGCTGTAGTCGTTATGGAGGCTATAGGTTGACCTAAAAAGGGAATTTCTGTTTTGCTTCTACTTAATGGTTTGCTTAGAGCCATTTTATCAATTTAAATAGGTATTATGGTACATAGATTTAGAAATTCCTGAAAAAAAGTTAGATTAGTTAGTAAAAATCGCTAAAAATATGAAATAAGGGGGCTAAATTGGGCCCTGTGGGGCCCACTTTAGCAGTGACATTTATAAAGCTAGTATACATTACCAGAAATGCATATAGAGTGGTAAATGTGTTTTACTTTTAATTAAAATAGTATATTTTACTAGAAAATGTAAAAAATGCCAATTTTTGGTCTGAATCGGGAATGTAAAATGTAAACTGCTGGGGATGCATGAATTGTTTAGATAGGACTTCAAAAACTTGTGTGAGCATTCATAGTAACACACCTCACGATATTTTATCGGTTAATGCTGTACCCGACCAACTTTGAGTTTAACGGGACACCCTAATGTACAATTTCGGAAAAAAGTTCATATTTAAATTCATATTTAAATTTAATAGAGGGAACAAGAGTATTTAATGACTGAAAGAAAGTGTCAAAGTTGTTCCAGTGGTCAGGCCAAAATAAGAAAATATCATCTTCATAATTTGGTTTCGTTATGTAGATGATATTTTCTCATTTTGGCCTGACCACTGGAACAACTTTGACACTTTCTTTCAGTCATTAAATAATCTTGTTCCCTCTATTAAATTTAAATATGAATGGGAGAACGACAAACAATTACCTTTTCTAGGTGTTTTGGTCATTAACGAAAGCAGAAAGCCCAATTTCATGGTCTATAGAAAACCTACTCATCGTAATTCGTACATTCATTATTTTTCATATCATGATGAAGGGGTTAAAAGCTCAATTATTTCTTCCATGTTTCTAAGAGCACTCAGGATTTGTAGCCCACATTTGCTGGACCCTGAAAATTGAAAGATTTGGAACATTTTGAAGGATTTAAAATATCCCGAGTGGTTTATCAGAAAGGCGTATTTTAAAGCCAGAAAATCTTTTTATGCCCCTCGGGAACCTTCAGTTAACCAAAAACTATGTGAGTTTGCCTTACATTGCTGGCTTAGAAAGAGTAAAACCGTTGACGAAAGATTTTAAGTTTGCTTTGGCGTTCAAATATTCGTCTACCGTGAAAAGTAAATTGGTTAGGAATAACGTTGCAAAAGAGGAACAAGCCTGTGTCTACAGCATTCCCTGTAAAAGTTGTGATTTAGTATACGTGGGAGAAACTGGAAGAAATATTGAAACCCGTATTAAAGAACACAAATATGCCTTCAGAAGTTGTAATACTAATAATGCCATTTTTTCACGCCAGCCAAAATAATCATGCTATAGATTGAGAATCAAGTAAGGTACTTTATAAATGTAATAATTATGTCAAAAGAAAAATAATAGAATCTGTGTGTATAGAAAAAGTAGATAATTTTAATTTGTGCGAAGGTACTTATAAGTTAGACCCTTTAATGAGATTCTTGGTCAAAAAATCCCTTACGGAGTCGGGGGAACGTGTTCTAACGTAAGTGTGAATTTCTTAAAGGTCTCTGGATTGTTTCCTTACTCGCTTTTGGTAAATGTAATAATGGAAGTAATAAATGTGGAAATAAATATAAATGCAACAGATGTAATAATAAAGGTAATATTATAAATTTAATAATTAGGGTAAAGGTAATAATAATAAATGTTAAAAAATGTAAATGCAATAATAAATGCAGTAATTATGTCAAAATATTAGAATCTGTATGTATAGAACAAGAAGATAGTTTTAATTTGTGCGAATGTACTTATAAGCGGGACCCTGTAATAAACTGCCCTTCCGATGTTGGGAGAACGGTATCTAACCTAGGTCCGAATTTCTCAGTGGTCTCTGGATTGTTTCCTAATCGCCTTTTTCATTCGTTTTTCGGTTTATAAGTTCTGTATAATAAACAACAATGTAATAACCAATGTAATAATAAATTTATAATTTCTGTAATAAATAATTATGCAATATTAAATGCAATAAATTTAATAATAAATGTAATAATTATGTAAAAAAATAAAAAAATAATGGAAACTGTATGTTTAGAACAGGAAGATAGTTTTAAATTTGTGCGAATGTACTTAATGAAAATGCCCTTCCGGTGTCGGGAGAATGGGATCTAACCTAGGTGCGAATTTCTTAACGGTCGGTCCCTGGACTGTTTTTCACTCTTGTTTTGGTTCATTCGTTTTTCTGTATCCACCCGAGGAGGATGCCAGTGGGCATCGAAACTGTTGTGGAAATAAACTCTGTCTATTAGAGTGGGTTTTTATTTTCATATTTTGACCTTCACGTAGAAAAAAGTGAAGTTTTTTTGCATTTAATTTGTCAACAAGTTGAATAATTCCTAGGATCTTGTTCACAAATACTGTACAAAACCAAAATTGCTTACTTTTAACAACAGTTAGTAAACCGGAGCTTTCCACAATGTTGTCGCCTTTGAGTTGTTTTATCTCTTTCACCATTTCTAGTGTATCAACAATTTTTCTATAATTATTGAAAATAACCTGTCACATCCAAATGTCCACTTCAGCGCTTTGGTAAAAGAAGAGAAAGCCTGACCTTCATACATTCTAGAAATACTTCCCTTTTTAAGAAAAACATACAGCTTGGAACATTGTTCGAAAAACTGTTTAATCTCAGAGATGTCATTTATAGCTTTCACAATAACCAGGTGTAATCTATGATTGCAGCAATTTACATATGGGACTTCTCTATTTAGAGTCTTTTGAATAGTGCTTGGACTCCACCTTTCTTACAACTCATAACAGAAGCTCCATCGTAGCACTGGCTAAGAATTTTAGAACTATCCAAACCACAATCATTAATATCTTTTAATGCCAATTTGACAAATGTCTCGATATCAAATTCAAAACAATTTTCCATCGCCAAAATTGATTCTTTTGGTTTCCTATTTATCACATATCTAACTCCGATAGCGATATTTTCCCTATTATTTTTACCGTGTGTCCCAGCAACTAGAACTGAAAACCAAAAAACATCAGCCTTATAAATATCATTTACACCACTTTGTGCTACCATTTCTTCCATAATTTGTATTATGTTATTTTGTGTTTCAGGAGATAAATATTTTGCGTATACTGGTACACTCTTTGCACAGTTAGCAAGTTTTCCATCTTTCTGTAGTGTGAACTCAAAAAGACTACGAAATAAGCTATTTTCCTCGTGTTCTTCAATATTATATGTACCACGGAAAACTAACTCATTAATGGCAAGAAACTGAATAACTTCTGCAATTCACTTAACACAGTACCTATGGCGTTTCAAAATATCACTATTCACCATAGTTGATATCATTAATCCCATTTCTCGACGTTGTTCTCTTTCATGCCACATACTCATAGCGGGTATGTGAACCTCTGATGATGTGTGTTTTGGAAAACATTTTCTTACTTAAAGTAACTTTCCAGCCCTTGAACCCAGTTGATGTAAATGCGCTTTCTTTCGTTCCAAAAGGACGAAACTGTCGACAGGCATAACAGAAAGCCGCAGCCATGCTTTTTGAATATTCTAGCCATTTAAACTTTTGAAACCAATCAACTTGAAAGCTTCTATTTTCAATGTTTTCAGGATAAACTGGCAGTCTGTGTTGTATAATACTTTCTCAGTTTCGAGATATCAGAAGGAGTGTTATCAACTTTCTGACTTACTTTAGAATTTTCGTTTGTAATACTAGTTGCATAGGAAGAATTGGGCGTAGAGACTGAACCTGAAGTTGTACATGAAGAACTAGGAGTAGAAACTAAAATATTTTTAGTTGTTTTGGCTACTTTAATTACAGATTTATCCATTATTAATTAATTATCCACAATTTATAAATTATTCTTCCAATAAATTAGAATGTCTTTATTCAAATACTAAATCATAAAAAAGCAATTCAGAAATTTATTGGAATGTCTTTATCCAAACACTAAATCATAAAAAAGCAATTCAGAAATCGTTAACATCAATCACGGAAATTTCACACTCACTACCTCACCACTCGAAGACTGGATGGTCACTAACCAACGTGCGACACAGCTCATTATAATTACTAGTTACTCTAGTGGACGGACGTCTTCTAGAAAATTTAGCACGTTTATAGAGCATGCGCGTGGACCTATCATACCGCCACGAACTTTCTAGAACTTTCCAGCCCGCTACAATTTTTAAATTTTAATTAGTATGTTCGAAACATTTTTCACAAATATTTTTATTTGGGAGGACAAAGGAAAATGTTATTAGTAGAATTAATATTAGTAATTATTACAATTAATAAAAATAATGATATTAGTAAAGACTAAAGTATCCTATATTGTCAAGTTAGCCGACAAGTTCAAAAAAATGACTGTATATTCTTGCCCATAACGGGGCAAAATTTGACACACAGTTCCTTTATAAGGAGCTGCTCGAGCACGAATCATCCGAGATATTCACGGGTGATCCCTTGAAAAGATGAAACAAACTTATACAGATATAAATAAGAGGTAATGTGCAATTTAAAGATACTTTATTATTCACGCCTTGTAAATTAGCAAAGCTACCCAAGGTGACTGGGGTACCAGCTGATGTATCAAAAGGTTACTTCCCTTACACTTTCCTCACTAGCGAGACTTTAAACTATGTAGGTCTACCTCCACCCAAACATTATTTTAACTATGATTGTATGAGTGTAGAGGAGCGCGAAGACTTTGATCGATACTACGGTAGTTTTAATGAATGTAATCCTTATAATATAGCTGCTGAGTGTGAACGTTATTGCGTGAATGATGTGCGCGTGCTTAGAGTATGTTTCCAAGCCTTCAGAAGAATGTACATAGTCCGTTTCAAATGCGATCCGCTGCAAGTCGCAACCACCATCGCTTCACTATGCTTTACAGTGTTCAAGAATAACTTCATGCCTAAAGCCACCTTAACCATTATTCACAGAAACAACCCCCGCAGTTACAGCCACAAGGCTATTTACTGGCTCACACACCTACAGCAACAGACAGGTGTATACATAAAGCACGCCCGCAACACGGGTGTTTTTTGGGTTGATGGACTAAGTGAAAACCGTGCCACTCGTGAGAAGACTGTGTACTCTTTTAACGGTTGCTGGTGGCATGGATGCCCCCGTTCTGAGTGTGGAATCACCGGAGATATCCACGGTAGATCTCCTGCCGACTGCCGTGCGTGGACGCGCACCCGTGATCAACTTATAGGTGCCCGGTTCACACACAGAATCTTGTGGGAGCATGAATATGATGCACGGATGGAAGCCGATGAGCAGTATCGTGAGGAGATAAGAGCCATCAAACGTTCAATGGTACTGGATCCTCTCAAATGCGGTGATAGCTTGTTCGGTGGACGCACAAATCCCTTCAAGCTATACTTTCCACCTACGGAGGGCGTGAAACTTCACTACTACGACTTCTGTTCTTTATACCCATACGTGATGAAGAACAACCCGTACCCCGTGGGCGCTTCTGGAAAAATAGTGGGGCCTAACCTGCCCTCCATCAGTGAATTTTTAAAGAATTTGAATGATCGCTACTTTGGGCTCTCTTTCGTAGACGTGCTCGCCCCTTGCGAATTATGGATGCCGATCTTGCCCGTCGTCATTGACCATAAGCTCATGTTTCCCCTGTGCGTGAAGTGTGCGGAAGAGAATAACTGTAGTTGTAACCATACACCCCACCAGCGTAAGATCAGAGGCGTATATACAAGTCCTGAGCTGTCCCTAGCCGTACGTCATGGGTATAGAATACTGAAGACACATGAGGTTTGGAGGTTTCAGAAGCTACCCAACCTTTTCACACCGTATATAAACGAATTTTTGAAGGATAAGGTTGAGGCATCAGGGTATCCGCGAGGAGTTGACACCGAAGATGAAAAGTCTGCCTATATTCAACGTTACCGCGACCACGAAGGTATGCAACTTGATCGCGCCAAAATTGTAAAGAATCCTGGCAAGCGCTTTAGTGCAAAGTTGTGTCTAAACAGTCTATGGGGAAAATTTGCACAGAATACTGGCAAGGGAAACGTTCATTTGGCACAAAGTTATAGCGAAGTCTGGGATTATGCCAACGCACCCGATAAAGAAGTCATGGAAATCGTGAATGTAGGTAATACTAACATAATAAAGTACAACAACACTGAATTGGCCACAGATACCTCAAGGGTTACAAACATTCCTGTAGCCAGCTTCACAACAGCCTACGCCCACATCAAACTTTGGGGTCTATTGCATTCTCTTGGGCAGAGAGTCTTGTATGCCGATACAGATAGCGTGATATTCACAGCTATGGAGGGTGAATACATGCCTGCTATTGGTGAATTCCTCGGCGAGCTCACTGATGAGATCAAGGATGAGTATGGGGACAATGCTTACGCCGACTCTTTTGTCTCAACAGGACCTAAAACTTATGGGGTACGGGTAAGGATAGGGAATGAAACGAAATATATCGTGAAGGCGAAGGGTATCACGCTTAACCAAGCGAATCGACAGGTCGTTAACTTTGATTCGCTGAAGGATCTAGTGTGTTTGGACGATGATGAGGGCGAACGGCCTCCCGAACTACTTGTAGGCACCCACAATTTTCGGGCGCAGAAACTGGGGTGTTTGAAGGAACTTAGGGGTACGAAAGTGTGCCGTAACACCTATAGGAAACGTTACCAGTTACCTGGTACCTATGACACTGTACCCTTTGGCAGTGGTGGGCACCGTTAACCAAAAAATTAACTTCGTTAACCGCTAATCCGTTAACCAAAAAGTTAACTTCGTTAACCGTTAATCCGTTAATTCGTTAAACATGTAACGGAAGTTACCGATAAACCGTTAACGTTAACGTTTTTTATAAAAAAAATGAAAAACACAATATATATATAATTTAATTTTCCCTCTTCTTCTCGTTCTCCATTTTGTCCATGAGATGCATGTTGCCCTTCATGAAAATTAGCATATCAAAGTTTTCATCAGACAGGGATGATCTCTTGGCCCTCAGGATGTCCTTGCCCATGAGAACAAACGCTCCACTGCAGCACTGGAGGGGATGGCTGTGTTGAACTTGATGAACAAGTCCACCAACACTTGCTCACCCAAGAAGGCAGCATCTGTCAGCAAGTCCTTGGAGTTGGTCTCCAGCCAGGTCTTGACCAAGTTCTGGGCCTTGCCCTTGAGTGACCTGTGGCTTCTGCTGCTCTCTTTTGTCTGGATTAGTGATTGTCGTTTTGAGTCATTTTGTTTATCCCGGGATTCCGGGATAAAATCTGTCTTCGTCCCGGGATCCCGGGATTTCCCGGGATTTTTATTTTATATGTATTTACATTTTTTATACTTTTAAAAAGGAATTAATATAAAAATTATAAAGATTTCATCATTTATTTACTTAAACATATTCCATTAGGTAACTATGAGTGTAAAATAACTAGCTTAAAAGACAGTTGAGTGCAACAAGACAGCTATTTGTAAGAAAATCAACACTTGTAAAGAATAATATCCTTGTAAAGAATAAGCATGCTCGTAAAAACACAAAAACATCTAAACATATGAAAATGCAAAACATAGCGCATTTAAAAGAACTAATTTGACTTATAATACGAACGTAGAAAACATCGACAATTCACACTCTTATCACTCGCCCGAGTTCTAAGTTTAGTTATAAACAGTCCTGCAGCTGAAAAAGCTCTTTCCGCTTCGACACTAGTTGGTGGTATAGACTCGAGAGCATTCATTATTTTGATTATGTTAACTGTTTTTTCACCAGTTGCGTCAAATATGTCGAACTCCTTGGAGAAGTTCTTTGCAATTGATTGAGCTTGTGATTGACCGCTGCTAGTGACAAATTCAGTTTGCTTTTTGATTGCACCCTCCAATTTCTGAGAGAGTGTCTGGTGACTCTGGCCTTCAGCTCCTTCTTCCTCAGATTGTGATGAATCAGACGAAGAAAATCCATGCTTTGTATCAACAAGGCGTGTTATTATTCGGCCACACTGGCGGCGTGCGCGCGTCTTCAGTGAAAACGCTTACACGCCGTATGTAAACGCCAGCTTCGTATGGCCACACTGGCGTCTTCACGCTGTGACGTAAGACGCGCGCACGTCGCCAGTGTGGCCGCACACTAAGGGTGTGTGACGACACTTGCGATTACTGTATGATCATGATACAACATGTATGATCGTGTAAACAGGGTATTTATACTATATATACTAATTATTATGTAAGTAATTAGCACCGGGATATCCCGGGATGAACGAAAAAATCCCGGGATATATCCCGCACATAAAATCAACCGGGATCCCGGGATCTCGGGATCCCGGGAAACAATCCCTAGTCTGGATGACAGCACTGAAGAAGTCATCCTCCTCCTCCTCCTCGTTGTTGCCTCTGGCGCCACACGCTCACATTTACTTCTCAACGCCATCTATTATCTCATAAAGAAACTAATTCACATTGGGACTTGAAAGTACCGGCAGGATCAACCGGGTAGAAAAATAATTATGGAGATTTTAAAGATGTGGTACCTAGAAGTACCGCCAGGACATAAAGGGTTAAGGTGAAAACGCTCCCATTGTAAGACATCAATTGACTTAATTTATGTCATCAAAGTGACATGAGAATTGAAATCTTACCTGATCAGTTTTATGGTTCTTGAAATGTATCAAGGAGACTACTAATAAGGTACTCACAGACATATTATAAATATACATGACTTACTTGACAACGATTATTTTTAAATATTCACTAGCACAAACATGTTGCGCAAGAGACAGACTGCAAATGAAACGAATGTAGTTATTTGTTGTAATGTTACATATATATTATTGAAAGTGCCTTAAAATGCTCGTGATATTTCTTGAAAGAAGTTGAAACATTCAACTCAAATGGCAAATCTTTCTGCCTGATTTTACAGTCGACCATGTTTTGCTCAAACCAATGCCATAAATAACTACCATATTTGGTAAGACACAAATTGTGGCGACGGAAACAAATATATCGCCTGATTTTGCACTGCGGAAATGGAAATTCGTTCATCACTATTAACAGTGGCGGATTAATTGCGCACCTGCTCAGCACTGAAAATAATATAAACTTTTAAACGTTTATTTATGAATTTTTTGGGTTAACGGACTTGAGTTAACGGAAGTTAAATGTAACGGAAGTTAATTAGTCCGATAATGATTTTCAAAGTTAACTTAAAAGTTAAATCGTTAACGAAAAAGTTAACTTCGTTAATTAACGATAAACGGATTAACGGTTTGTGCCCAGCTTTGCCCTTTGGTTACCATAATCTTTGATGGGTCTAATGCTAACTTATTCGTCACACGTATTTGTAACTTAATATGTATTGTGAACATTCTTTTATGTGCCTATTGTTAACTTATTTATTGCATGTGTTTCTAAATATATGCATGCTGGTTATTTCGTTTATTAAATAAATCTTGCATCGACTTGTGTTTCACTTTGCGTGTGTGCGTGTGTACGGTAAAGTTATGTCCCGCCCACTGTAAGACTGGGGACGTGATTCGCCCCGTAGCCTGAGCAGACCTCTGTCCACGCGTTCTCAGTTGATCTCTGTATACCCTTGAGCTCAGACGTGTATTCTCTCCCGCGTAGAAGAAAATGGCCACCTTTAATATCGCGTGTTCAACATTTATGAAGTGTATTCTGTAAAGGGCGTAGATGTAGTGGATACTGAAAAACTCCCTATCCCAGCCTCCTTTGACTCTTTTAAGGAAGCATTGAATCGTGCGAAAGTCAGGCTATTCAAATACTCTACGGATATTCTGGCGAGGGGGTTGTAGGATTTCGCAGTACAGACAATGTACTGAAGTATGTTGTAGAACTAAGCTTTATAAAGTCTCACATATACCGTGAAGTAAAAGAAACAACGCGTGCAGAAGAGGAGCAGCAGATATGGATAGTGAGCCTTGTGGATGAGTGGTGTGATAAACGGTATTATATTATGCTACACCATATCGATTACTCATACCCTACGACTGAAAATGTGAATCTCGTTATCATGGACAATCTTAAGTATTTTTACCACTACATTAATATATATCATGATGAGGTTTGTAGTGAGGTTGTGGCTAAAGGGTTATGCGAGTTTTTAACAGATTTTAGAGATGAGTATCGTCTGTTAAATAAAAAGCCTAAACATGAACATATGTTTCTCTCTAACAGCGCCCCGCAGTGTGAAGATTTTTAGGAGAGATAAAACATTATAAAATGTGCCCAGTTCATGAAATTTACCCTGAGGTAAACTGTCTGGTGCGTATTCTCAAAACGCCTACCCAGTATAATGGGGTACAGCAATTCGGTCAGCTCCGCACAGGTTTCATTAGATTACGGTGCGAATCGCACCTCACGGATCATACGAGTTCGAACAAACCCATTCACGTATCATCAGGGTGAGTCAACCCCCCGTCGAACCGTTCCTGCTTGCCTGCATGCCTCACGCGGCTCATAGTCTCCTCAGAGCTTGCACCGAGTGGATGTGCCATAGTCATCTCGATGAGTACGATGGAACTCCCTTTGAGAAGCATTCTCAACTCCTCGTACGACGTCTCCGTGACGAAGTCGTTGCGTGTGTTCAGGCGGGAAACCGGCACCATTAACTGTGTGCTTGAAACGAACAGTAGACCTGCGAGCAAGCGCAACGTTATTTATTTAAATCTTGAGGAGATGCATAAAATCTTCGTGGTAGTTGAGAGGTGGGCTGAGGACCGCTATAAAATACCAGCTGACGTAGGTATAATAAGAGAGGTAATTAGTGAAGCCTCCTCATATACCGTTGTTTGTACATTGAGTGTAAATAACAATCAACCATGCGTTGATATACGATTGATGTGGAAGAACACGGTTGATAATGGCGTTCTTGTTCCTACACGGAACCGTTTCATCCTCGACAGAATGTTTGAGATCGTTGGATTCCGTAAGCTGAAACCTATATTAGACACGCATCTCAGACATGATTTATTTTGATACAGTACTTGAGTACGCTTACACCGCTCTACTCGACGGATTTGTTGAATGTAGGAATGAGCAGGGAGAGAACGGGCTAGCTCTGCACGCGTATTTAAAAGGTTTAGATTCTTCGAAATTTCCTGAGCTTTGGTACAAAAAGCTTGAGAGGTACAGTGCAGAGCTCGCCTACACGGTTCATCCCGAAGAGCTGTATCTCTATATAGTGGATAGCTGCCGTTGCGACTTGGAAGCTTATTTCAATTGTAGCTATGTCGAGTGAAGAAGAGTTCACGATTGAAAAGCTCGGTACGTTAAGAAAAAAAAACCGATTGGAAAGGCATGATTATAAACATGTATTTATGGTAACGCCCGACGATGACGTTTTTGCGCGTGCTTTTGATAGCATTCTAGCAGCGCTTAAGGGCACCTTACCTGCCGAGTATAAAGTGGGTAGAAAAATAGTATTGAACGATATGAAAGCCTTTTACATTGAATACAAACCGCCGTATCAGTTAAACGGTGAGGTGATGCTTGGGCGGTTTTACCACATCGTGCAGAGTAATGGCGATGTTGATGTAGCGTCAATCACCTTCGAATTTAGCGTTTTGCACCCTAGGCGGTAAAGACAATATATATTTTCACTGTAATAATAATGTGATTGTTCGTTTTGTATATATTTTCCTGTACCAATATTTTATAATATAACTTTTGATCATATAACTATATATTTTTCTAAAATTTTTATTAATACTATGTTTTGTACGAGTATATATATATATATAATTAATATAAATATATTTTTCCTGTACTAATATTTGATATAACTATATATTTTTCTAATATTTGATTAATACTGTGCTTTGTATGATTATATATTTTCCATGTTTTGTACGACTATATATAATTAATATAAATATATATTTTTCTAATATTTAGTTAATACAATGATTTTCATGATTATATATTCACCGTTCTATTATTTGACCATATATATATATATATATCCTATTGTATATCCAATAATTAATAAACAGAACGTTGTAATGGTGTTTTGTTTATTCCTTGAACACGTTTATATCATTTTCTAAAACAGAGTAATTGAATAGATAAGTAACGATGCTGACAGCTCAGCCAACTGTAACATAAGCTTATTTAAAATAAATAACGAATCTGGCAACTCAGCAGCCAACTGGCTGAATAATAATTGAATACATGGCGTTGTCTGGCAACTCAGCCAACTGGTTGCTTAGGGCTAGTGTGGTGTGAAAACCTTAATATTTGTCAAAATGAGTAATTCGGTGGGTTGATGTGAAAGAGATGGCAATCATTCCCTGCTAAGGTGTATTTCTAATTCCATGTTAAGCTGTAGGTCTAGTCTGGTGTGAAAACCTTAATCTTTGTCAAAATGAGTAATTCGGTGGGTTGATGTGAAAGAGATGGCAACCATTCCCTGACGAGATGTATTTCTGATTCCATGTTAAACTGTAGGTCTAGTGTGGTGTGAAACGCAAACTGGTAGTTCAGCCTTCTATTGGCTGATGAATTAAATACATGGCGTTATCTGGCAACTCAGCCAACTGGCTGTTTGGGACTCTATAAAAGTCAGTGTATGGCAGAAGACTCTCATAAGAGCTCGGTCAGCCGCCCGAGCAAGGACCTCTGGTCCTTTCTTTTTAATGGCCCTTTGGGTGGTGAGGAAACCCCTTCCACCCCATAGAGGCCTCTTAGGTTAGGTATACCCCTTTGGGGGGTTCAGCTTGGGGGAGAACTCCGCCTCCAAGTTGCATACCCCTCTTTCTCTCTTCCTCTCGTGCTATCTCTTCCATTCTGCCCCTTTGGGGGGAATAGCTTGGGGGAGAACTCCGCCTCCAAGTTGCATGCCCCTTGCAACCCCATTCATTGTTGGCAACAAAGGCCTGTAGTCTCTCTCTCTCTCTTTTTCTTTTTTCCCAACAAAGGGGGGTGGGGGAGGTGGCACTCTTGCAACAAAAGGGGGGGGGCAATCTTGCAACAAGGGGGTTGGGTGCCACTCTTGCAACAAAGGGGGTTGGGGTGGCACTCTTGCAACGGTATGCAATATTACGTCGTCATGCAACATTACGTCATATTATGCAACTCGTCCTTTTTGCGGGCATACTACTAATCTATATTTAGGGCTAAGGGGAGAGTCAAAATTTTCCAAGGTAGGCTCAGCCGCCCCTGGCGGCGCCCAAGCTGCGGCCCTGCGTCCCACGCGAAGCAAGGAGTGACTGTTGAGATGGACGCTTTGGGAAGCGGGTGGAGAAGAGAATAGTGGAATCATCAGCATATCAGCATAGGAGTGGATAGGACAGGAAGTGCGACTTAATAAATCATTGATAAATAAAAGTATAAAAGTAGGTGACAGGACAGAGCCTGTGGAACTTCACTATTAATAACTTCAGGAGAAGAACAGTGGTCATCTACAGTATAACCGCAGCTATAGATTAGCCAGAAAGAAATCAAAGATGGAGGCACAGATAGAAGGATAGAAACCAAAGTAGGGTAGAATGGAAATTAAGGATTTGTGCCAGATTCTATCAAAAGCTGTTGATATGTCTAGCACAATACCAAAGGGTCCAACGAAATCCCGAAAGGAGGATGACCCATATTAACTATCTGAAAGAAGATTGTGAGAAGAGAAGTGTTTAAGAACTTCCTCTTCAGGATAGATTAAAAAACTTTAGAAAGGCAAGAAGTCAAAGCAATTGGACGATAGTTGGAGGGTTGACAACGGTCACTCTTCTTTGGACAGGCTGAATGAAAGCGAACTTCCAGCAGGAAAGAAAAGTACCAGATGAAAGATAAAGACGAAAGAGTTTGCAGAAGCACATTTTTTGAGAACAACAGGAGGAACACCATCAGGACCGTACGCCTTCCTAGAGTAGGACCCAAATAGGGCAGAAAAACATCTTTGGAAAAGACTAATTTCAGACATAATTGTAGTTAGTCAGAGGGAGGAGATCGAATAAGAGCACCGGAATCGTTCATGGTTGAGTTGGAGGGGAAAGTTTGAGCGAAGAGTTCAGCTTTATCAGGAAAAGAGACGGCAGCTGAACCATCGAACGGAAGAAAGGAGGGAAAGAAGAACTAAAGTTTTTGCAGAGGTTCTTGGCTAGATGCCAGAAAGAGGGAAAAGAATTACAATTGGATAGGTTTTCATAAATTTCTAATTAATAATTACGTCAAATTGCATTAATTAGCATTCACCTTAATTCCATTTATTACAGTGTGTCATATATCAAACTAACAACCGTTATTGATTATTGTGTCACTTAATGTAATTTATTATCTGTTGTTGCAATTTGACATTGTATTCTGATACTACCAGTACTAACTAATTCACAACATATCAGTTCTCTCGTAACTTTGATTTATATTTCTTAGCATTTTAATATGAGTATCAATCGTATTTTATTAATCATTACCCTTGTCTTTCATTGTAATGAAAATTAATTCCAGTAATTCAGTCACTTTATTATTGCACAATAAATTAAAGCGATTGTAATATTATTCGCAGTGAACATTTATTTCTTTTGTTAACTAAATGAAAAGATTTTTTTCTTCTTTTAAATGAAAGAAGAATGATGACTGGTGATCCTAAATATTAATCAACTAAATAATTACCTCGTTAGCCTAGTTCATTATTATTAACACCTGTTAATTACAAATCCAGAGCCAACCGACGTAGTGCCTTTAACTTGGGCACTACATATATATATATCAGGTCGTAACATAAATTCTTCTCGACTAGAAAACGGATGGTAGATAACACGCTGTAACACTAACACTGTGTAACACTAATTCTGTTTATAGAGAATTTTTTATGTTTATATGCATTTGTGGGCGCTGAGTCCAAATCTCGCCTTGGTTTGTGTGTATCATCAATGGTTTCAGAGATAATCCATTTTTCATGTTTTACCAGTATAATGTTATTATGGGCGCAGCAATATCAGAATAATCAGGAATTGTTGAGAACAATCCGGATGTTCGTTGACAGTTTCTTGCTCTAGAAATTGCCCGAAACTTCCACTGTGCTATATAAAGAAGAGCGCATAGTCTGAGAAGTCAGTAAGTGTGAGCACACAAAGAAAGCAGGTTGTTTGTCTGATGGTTACCAGCACTGAGGTACTGTCTTTCTGTGCTTCTCTATGCTGACGATTTGAATGTTATCGATCCTTTTTTATTGCGAACATTATTTCAGTGTTGTCAATACATCTTTTTTCTGGAATCTGGAATCTGTTGCAGATTTAATAACTCTTCTCTCTATATCTGCACGTTATGATTAGTGTAGTACAGTTTGGTAAAGAGAATGGCAACTTGAGCTTGTAAACACTCGCCAGATATATTCTGCTACGTTTATGGGTATTACATAGGCCCCAAGCAAGTATCGCACAAGATTGTGAAATGCACCAAGTTCTGGATCGCGTATCGGCTCTATTTTGGTATGCCTATGGGTGACCAAGATAAGCCCTGGGCACCCCATGTGATCTGTGGAAGCTGCCGCTCCACACTTGAAGGGTGGCTGCGGGAGTACGCAAGGCAATGCCCTTTGCGGTACCCAGAATATGGGAGAACCAAAGAGCCACCACGACGATTGCTACTACTGCATGGTAGATGTTTCTAAGTACAGGAAAGTTAAAGGAAGGCAGACTCTTCAGTATCCAAGCATAGCGTCGTCCATAGCTCCTGTACCACATGGCGAAGGTCTTCCAATATCACGTCCACCAGAACAGGTATCTATCCATTACTTTACCTTCTGTATTTACAGACTGTGGGTCATTATGTGTCGATTTTTCTTAGTGCTGATGCTCTTTTACATATATAGCTATGCCTATATTTTGTTTCTTTGCTTTGCAGGTTGAAAATGAGAATGCAGCTAGCTCATCTGAGATGTCGACTGGTGAGGACAGTCATGATGAAGAATATACAGTAACTTTCAGTACAAACCCTCACTTTCCAAATCAGAGGGAATTGGACGACTTAATTAGAGATTTGGGTCTGACGAAATCAGGGTCTGAGCTTCTGACCTCCAAACTCAAAGAGTGGAATTTGCTTGGAGAAGACTGCAAGAGCACTGTATACCGAAAGCGGCATGAAGAGTTTGCAAGGTTCTACGATGTCAATGGCTCTCTCTGTTATTGCAGCGAGGTTAATGGTCTATTCACAGCTATTGGGTTAACACATATACCCTCAGAGTGGCGCCTGTTTATTGACAGTTCAACTCTGAGTTTAAAAGCTGTTCTACTCCACAATGGGAACAAATATCCATCTATGCCAGTTGCACATTCTGTTCAAATGAAAGAGGACTATGAAAATGTCAAACTGCTCTCTCAAATCAGATATGAACAATAAAACTGGGACGTGTGTGGTGATTTCAAAATGATTGATTTCCTGTTAGGTTTACAAGGAGGGTTTACTAAATATTCATGTTTTCTTTGCCTGTGGGATAGCAGGGCTTCAACTGAGCACTATAAAACAGTTCAGTGGCCTCCACGTGAAGGACTGCAACCAGGAAAGTATGATACAATGTACTCAGGGAACCCCTTGTGAAGCCTGACATAGTTCTGCTACCACCTCTCCATATTAAGTTGGGTCTAATTAAACAGTTTGTAACTGCGTTAGATTTTGGAGGGGAAGTTTTCCAACAGATTCGGGTCATGTTCCCTAAACTCTCCGAGGCCATATTCAAGGCTGGCATCTTTGTAGGACCACAAGTCAAGGCGCTGTTGAATTCAAAGAACACTGAAGCCAAGATTACTCCGATCGAAAAAGAGGCTTGGTGTGCCTTCCGTGATGTGGTTCGTGGGTTTTTAGGCAACCATAAAGCACCAAACTATAAGGAGTTAGTGTCAAACTTGATTAAGTGCTATGGTAAAATGGGGTGCCGTATGTCTTTAAAATTACACTATCTGCATTCACATCTAGACTTTTTTCGTAATAACCTGGGCGATGTGAGTGAAGAACATGGCGAAAGATTCCATCAAGATATTCAAACGATGGAGAAAAGGTACCAGGGCCATAGGGATGCTTCCATGATGGGAGACTACGTATGGTCGCTGATCAGAAAGGATAAGAATGTTTATACGCGGAAGTCGCGTCCTTCAGTGCATTTTTAAGGAACGCACACTGCATAACGAGGCTTGTTATTCTCTTATCGGTTCTCCTCATGATATATATTATATCCTTTGCACCATTTTGGGTTTGTCAAACAATTTTGGCTCAATAAACATTAATTTCCAATAGTGTTTTTATTTTCAGAAAATATTTATGTTAGCCTTCTTTATATACTTTGCCATATGAAAAGTGTGATAACCTATATTTTTGAAACGGTTGATGATAGAGCAAAACCAATATCATTTTTGGAATCAGCGCCCCGAAATCATTAAGAAACGATGGGAAAAACAGAATAAACATAAATTTTTTCAAATTTTGTTACCTAGTGTAATAGAATAACCTCAAGATAATGTGAAATAGTTTTAGAAATGTTGAAAAATACACGCGGCGACAGGTTCGCACAGGTTTCATCTCGATACAGAATGATACAGAATGACTTAGGCTTGTGTAGGATTAGGCCAATGAATATTTTCTCTGGTTTTTTCTGACAGTTACAACGCCACCCCTACGATATTACAGTAATTGAAAAAACATGGAGCCCACGAAAGAGCATATTCGACATGTGATGCTGTATGAGTTCCATAAAGGATCTAACGCTAGTGAATCGCAAAAAACATTCAAGGAGTTTGTGGAAATGATGTTGTGAGCGAATGGATGTGTCGGAGATGGTTTGAGAAGTTCAGAAATGGAGACTTCAGTCTGAAAGATTATCAACGAACAGGACGACCAAATGAGTTAGATGAAGAGTTGCTGAAAGCAACAGTGGAGGAAAACCCAACGGTAACTGTAAGAGAACTTAGCCTGCAACTTGGCGTTAGCCATATGACCATTCATCGTCATTTGAAGCTGTTAGGAAAAGTAGTGAAGGTTGGAAAATGGGTCCCGCATGATTTATCACAAGCGAATCTTCAACATCGAATCGATATTTGCACATCACTGCATTCTCGGCAACTGCAGGCACCGTTTTTGAATCGGATCTTCATTGGGGATGAAAAATGGGTCCTCTATAACAATATTAAGCGTCGACAGCAGTGGCTTAGCCGTGAAACAAAGCCTGAACCTCAGCCACGGAATGGACCCCATCCAAAGAAAATTTTGCTATGCGTTTAGTGGATATGCAAGGAATTATTCATTTTGATCTTCTGCCAGATAACCAAACAATCACAACTGAAGTCTACTGCCAACAACTTCAACGAGTGAAGATGGCATTACAAGAAAAACGTTCTGCATTAATTAATCGCAGAGGTGTTCTATTCCACCAGGATAACGCGCGCCCTCACACTGCTCGAATGACCAGTGCCCAATTGGAGGCATTTGGTTGGGAAAAAATGCCTCATCCACCTTATTCTCCGGACATCGCACCTTCAGACTAACTACCATTTATTCAGAAGTCTAAAACACCACCTTGATGGACAAAAGTTGCAATCCAGGGAAGCTATCGAAAACGAAGTGATCGCTTTTTTTAATTCGAAACCAAGGGATTTCTTCGAACGTGGCATAAAAAAAACTTCTCTACAGGTGGGAGGAGGTTATAGAAAAAGAAGGGAATTATATTGATGATTAATTTGTCATTGTCATTTAATTTTTGTTCTGAATGAATTAAAAAATCGAGCAGAATATATGTTACAACCTTTTATATATATATATATATATATATATATATATATATATGGTGTCCCAAAAAAAACTATATACTCTTTATAGCATCATATATTTTATAATTTAAAAAAAAAATAATATTGTTATAGCAATTGCCAATGAAAGGTAAATTAGTAATCTAAGTGATCAAAATGTTATAGCGAGTTGTTTCCATATAAAATTTAATTAACTACGCCAAGTGCTCAAAATGTTCTCCGGCGGCATGAATGCACTTTTGAATGCGTCGACTAAGCCTGGCCTTGTTTTATGAAAGACCTTGTAATGGCGAAGCCTATGGACCGAACGTAGTCTAGTCACTCACTAGCTTGCTTCGGACTTAGCCTACGCACTCATTCCACGATACAAACTCTACAGCATTCAACTTTATTCAGTTCAGCAAAAGAACCCATGTTGCGTAAACGTTTGACACTGGAGCAACGAAAAGGTGTTCTGAAATGGTATTGGAAATTTGAGAATGTGTCCGAAGTCCAGCGGCAATGGATCCGGGAATTTGGTACAAAGCCACCGACACGTCTCGCCATTACAAGCATCCGTGACAAGTTTGAGGCAGAGGGATCTGCTCAAGATATGCACAAGCGAAGATCTGGACGACGCAAATCAAGTGCGATTGATGAAAACTCCGTTTTAGTGTTGCAAAAATTTAATCGATCACCACAGAAATCAGTTAGGCAATGCGCCCGTGAGACCAGAATCAGCAAATCAGGTGTTCACCGGATTTTAAAGTCGGCAAAATGGAAAAGCTACATTCCAAGTCTGTTACACGCCTTGACTGAAGATGACCCTGATCGCAGACTCGAATTTTGTGAATGGTTTCAGTCAGTGGAAGCCGAAGACGTACAGTTTGCCAACAAAATCGTGTAGTCTGATGAAGCTACCTTCAAGCTGAATGGCACAGTAAATCGACACAACTGCAGGTACTGGTCACTTGATAATCCACACGTTTATGTGGATAAACATGTTAATTTACCAGGATTAACAGCATGGTGTGGTTTATCATCCAGGGGTTTGGTTTGACCATTTTTCTTTAATGGGACACTTACCGGTGCCGCATATCTCGACATGCTGCGGACAGAAATTATACCTGCAGTTCGGAAGTTGTTTGGAAACGACGACTTTTACTTTCAACAAGATGGAGCACCCCCCTCATTATCATTGTGATGTCAGAAGGTACCTCGATGAAACGTTGCCTAACCGTTGGATAGGACGAAGAGGAAGCGTTGAGTATCCTCGACGTTCACCGGACTTGACTTCACTTGATTTTTACTTGTGGGGCTACCTGAAGGATGCAGTTTATGGTACAAAACCTGCAACACTCGAACACCTTAAGGATGCAATTAGGGAAAAGTGCGGGACCATCACAGCATCCACATTAGTCCATGTCTGCGAATCAGTTAGTGGACGCATTCAAAAGTGCATTCATGCCGCCGGAGAACATTTTAAGCACTTGGCGTAGTTAATTAAATTTTATATGCAAACAACTCGCTACAACATTTTGATCACTTAGATTACTAATTTACCTTTCATTGGCAATTGCTATAACAATATATTGTTGTTGTTTTTTAAATTATAAAATACAGTATATGATGCTATAAAGAGTATATAGTTTTTTTTGGGACACCTTCTATATATATATACACACACATATATATATATATATGTATAATATATATATATATATATATATATATATATATATATACTGTATATATGTAAAGAACGACGCTTGTATAAAAGAACGTTCCGCACAAGATGAGGAGGGAGAACGAACAAATGAAAAATGAGGTAACCACCAGGGAATCGAACCCGGGATCTTCCGATTGCCGGTCAGATATGCTAACCACTACACCATGGGCTTCGATTAATCAGAAGTCGTAATTCTCCTACATACGAGCAGAAGCCAATGCCCTGAGGGGGCACCTCCCGCATGCCGCAAACATATACATTTTAACTGCAAACAACACACAGTATAATTAATGTAAAGAACGACGCTTGTATAGAAGAACGTTCCGCACAAGATGAGGAGGGAGAACGAACAAATGAAAAATGAGGTAACCACCCGGGAATCGAACCCGGGATCTTCCGATTGCCGGTCAGATATGCTAACCACTACACCATGGGCCTCGATTAATCAGAAGTCGTAATTCTCCTACATACGAGCAGAAACCAATGTCCTGAGGGGGCACCTCTCGCATGCCGCACATATATACATTTTAACTGCAAACAACACACAGTATAATTAATGTAAAGAAAGACGCTTGTATAGCAGAACGTTCCGCTCAAGATGAGGGAGAACGAACAAATGAAAAATAAGGTAACCACCCGGGAATCGAACCCGAGATCTTCCGATTGCCGGTCAGATATGGTAACCACTACACCATGGGCCTCGATTAATCAGAAGTCGTAATTCTCCTACATACGAGCAGAAACCAATGCCCTGAGGGGGCACCTCCCGCATGCCGCACATATATACATTTTAACTGCAAACAACAGTATAATTAATGTAAAGAACGACGCTTCTATAGAAGAACGTTCCGCACAAGATGAGGAGGGAGAACGAACAAATGAAAAATGAGGTAACCACCCGGGAATCGAACCCGGGATCTTCCGATTGCCGGTCAGATATGCTAACCACTATACCATGGGCCTCGATTAATCAGAAGTCGTAATTCTCCTGCACACGAACAGAAACCAATGCCCTGAGGGGGCACCTCCCGCATGCCGCACATTTACCTCATTTTTCATTTGTTCGTTCTCCCTCCTCATCTTGTGCGGAACGTTCTTCTATACAAGTGTCGTTCTTTACATTAATTATACTGTGTGTTGTTTGCAGTTAAAATGTATATATGTGCGGCATGCGGGAGGTGCCCCCTCAGGGCATTGGTTTCTGCTCGTATGTAGGAGAATTACGACTTCTGATTAATCGGAAGATCCTGGGTTCGATTCCCGGGTGGTTATCTCATTTTTCATTTGTTCGTTCTCCCTCCTCATCTTGTGCGGAACGTTCTTCTATACAAGCGTCGTTCTTTACATTAATTATACTGCGTGTTGTTTGCAGTTAAAATGTATATATGTGCGGCATGCGGGAGGTGTTCCCTCAGGGCATTGGTTTCTGCTCGTATGTAGGAGAATTACGACTTCTGAGTAATCGAGGCCATGGTGTAGTGGTTACCATATCTCTCCGGCAATCGGAAGATCCCGGGTGGTTACCTCATTTTTCATTTGTTCGTTCTCCCTCCTCATCTTGTGTGGAACGTTCTTCTATACAAGTGTCGTTCTTTACATTAATTATACTGTGTGTTGTTTGCAGTTAATATATATATATATACAGGGTGTTTGAAAACTTTCTGTACAAATTGTAATGGGGGATAGGCAACACCAAGACAAACCCTTTTCGTCTATAAGTGTATGTCCGCTGACGTCACCATTCGGCGCGAGAGGGCGCCGCTGCAATTGGCTAAAAGGTGAAGTGGGCTAGATTCGCGCTTGCCGCAGGCATTCTTAAATCGGACGTAGTACGCGTAACATGTTTATTTAAAGAAGGCATGTTTATTTAAAGAAGGTGCTGAAAGTTGCGACCGGTAGCATCAATGCATGCCCGACAGCGTCGAAGCATTCACCGACGTACACGTCGAAAAATTCCCGGCATTTCGGGAACAGTTCCAGCGGCGACAGCGATTCTTGCTACGAGGTCTTCTTCTGAGTAAATGGGAGTCTCGTACACGAGGTTCTTCATGTTTCCCCACAGGAAGAAATCGAGGCATGTTAAATCGGGCGATCTCGGTGGCCAGGCTACGGGCCCACCCCGGCCTATCCATCGGTCCCCAAAAGTGGTGTTCAGATAATCCCGCACATCGTTGCTGGAGTGTGCTGGGGCCCCGTCGTGTTGAAACCACATTCTTCTACGAATAGCCACGGGAACATCTTCCAGCAGTTCCGGCAACGTTTCTTCAAGAAATATCGATAAACCCCCCCGTCGAGTCGGGCAGGCAGCAGGTACGGCCCATTCAACTTGCCATGGACGATACCCGCCCAAACATTGACGGCGAACCGTTCTTGATGAGCATGCACCCGTGTAGCATGTGGATTTGCGTGCGCCCACACGTGAGAATTGTGCATGTTAAACACACCCTCACGTGTGAAACAGGCCTCATCTGAGAACAGCACATAAGCCGGAAAATTAGGCTCCACCGCTGTCTGCTGCAGAAACCAGCGTGCGAATTCCACACGAAGAGGGTAATCCCGAGGTTGTAATGCCTGGACTCTCTGACGATGAAGCGGATGTAACTGCTGCTCGTGCAACACTCTCCAGACCAGGTCGTGGTTCACACCGAGGATACGTGCTACACCTCGCGTGCTTGCGCTTGGATTGTCTTCAAATCGCCGTAGGATTTCTTCTTCCATGTCAGGAGTGCGCACGTTTCTCTCCCGACCAGTGCATTGCATGTTTGCATGGATTGTTCCAGTTTCTCGCAGTCGCCGATGCAAATGCGCATACGTTTGGTTTGGCACACGTCTGTTTGGGAAGCGCTGTCGGTACAACCTCACAGCAGCTCTTCCGTTTCCATTGGCAGCCCCATACACCATATGCATGTCAGCCATCTCAGCAGTCGTGAAGCGCTCCATGTTACGCGTACTACGTCCGATTTAAGAATGCCCGCGGCAAGCGCGAGTCTAGCCCACTTCACCTTTTAGCCAATTGCAGCGGCGCCCTCTCGCGCCGAATGGTGACGTCAGCGGACATACACTTATAGACGAAAAGGGTTTGTCTTGGTGTTGCCTATCCCCCATTACAATTTGTACAGAAAGTTTTCAAACACCCTGTATATACACATATATATATACACACGAGCATATATTATATTAAGGTCCCCACTTCTGGTTTCCCTGCTGCCGATACCAGAAAAGCAGACCCAGGTAACGGGGCTAGATTTGCTGCCGCCCATTCCAGAAGTTTTGGGCCTCTGCCTGATTTACTTTTCATAAACTTCTGCAGTATTCGTGGCCTTTTCTCAAATTTTCAATATGTTGAACACCACCTCTCCTCCTCTGAACTCATCTTCTTTTCCTCACTGAAACTCAGGTGTCTGGGACGACTGACAGCAACCCCTTGTCTGTACCCTCTTACATTCTCTATACTTAATTTCACTCCAAAGGTGGATGTGGCGTATATGTACGCTATGACCTAACTTGTTTTCGTATTCCCGCACTTGAATCTTCCGAATTCTATCCCCTCTGGCTACGGCTTACATGCCAATCTCAAACTAAATACATCTGCGCTGTTAACCTTTCTCCTAATTCTCCTGACTATACAAAATTCTTTGATACTTCACTTCCAAAGTGGAATACAGTCTATATCGCTCTCCCTTTGCTGAAATCTCCATTTTAGGAGATTTCAATGTTCACCACTACCTTTGGCATTCCTCCCATTTCACTAACATCCCTGGTGAACTAGCTAACAACTTTTCTATCCTAAATGACCTAGAGCAGATTGTACAGCACCTGACTTGTATCCACTATTGCCTTGGAGACAGGCCCAACACTCTGGATTTGTTTCTTACCTCTCATCCTTCTTCTTACTCTGCGAAACTTTTTTCTCCGTTGGGCTCCTCTGGACAATCTTATATCTGTTTCCTCTCCTATCGCCCCAGTCAGCCTTTGGCACTTCGGCGCCGCTGATTGAGAGGCCCTTAGGCAGTACTTATGTGATTTCCAATGTAATGATTACTGGTTCCTTGGACGGAACCCTTCCGAATGTGCTGACCACATCACGGAGGTGATTCTCTCGGGCATGGAGGCGTACATTCCATATTCTATTCCTACTACTCATGCAAAAAAAACTTGGTTTAACTTTATCTGTTCTAATGGTATCTGCAATAGAAAGGAGTCTTTCAAAAGGTACCGTCGCCATCCATCTCATGACTCTCACTCAGCTTATATTTCTGCTCAGAATCGTGCAAAATCTGTTCTTCGACTCACCAAAAATTCCTTCATCCGACAGAAATGTGAAAATCTATCCACTTCTAATTCTTCTCGCTCTTTCTGGCATCTAGCTAAGAACCTTTTCAACAACTTTACTTCCGCTTCTTTCCCTCCTCTTTTCCATTCCGACGGCTCAGTTGTCGTCTCTTTTCCTGACAAGGCTGAATTTTTCGCTCAAATTTTCGCTTCGAACTCGACCCTGGACGATTCCGGCGCTGTTCCACAACCTCTTCCTCCCTCTGACTTTATTATGTCTGAAATTAGAATCTCTTCTCTCCAGGAAGGCATACAGTCCTGATAGTCTTCCTCCTGTTGTTCTTAAAAACTGTGCTTCAGTGCTGACACCCTGCCCAGTCAAACTCTTTTTTCTTTGTCTCTCATCTGGTGTTTTTCCTTCCTGCTGGAAGTTTGCTTTCATTCAGCCTGTCCCAAACAGGGATGACCATTCTCAGTCCTACAACTATCATCCAATTGCTTTGATTTCTTTCATTTTTAAAATTTTTGAATCTGTCCTTAACAGGAAGATTCTTAAACATCTATCTTCTCACAATCTTCTTTCAGATCGTCATTATGGGTTCCGCAAGGGACGCTCTACTGGCGATCTTCTTGCATATCTCCCTGACTCTTGGTCATCCTCCTTTCGGAATTTCGGTAAAACTTTTGTTATTGCGATACACATGTCAAACGTTTTTGATAGTTTGGCACAAATCTTTAATTTCAAAGCTGCCTTCCTTCGGTTTCTATCCTTCATTCTGTGCCTTCATCTCTAATTTCATATATATATATATGTATATATATATATATATATATATATATATATATATATATATATATATATATATATATATATATAGGCCATACAGGGTGTTTCCTAACCGGTCTGTCATACTTTTGGGGGGTGGGATTTGAGGGGTGATATCGAGTAAAAAAGTTAATACAACATAGGTGCTCTTTCCAACCGTTGCTGAGCTACGGACGTTTTAAGATTTGCAAACAACAAATCCCTACTTGTGTGTAATTCGATAGATAGCAGCACTGTTGGTAGTTGTGGTTAACGAAGTTACCACTACTAGTCCTCATTTTTTTCCTTTCATTTGGTTCTGATGTGTGGTACGAGACACTGTGTTGCGCTAAGGTGAACAATCAAAATAAATCAACAGTTCACACCCGCTGAATACGCTGATATCCATTTCATTTATGGATTCTGTGATGGTAACAGCAGGGCAGCAGTTGAGAAATATCGAAGACGTTTTCTTAACCGCTGAATACCGAACAGGCAAGTGTTTAGTAACACACACCAGAGATTAAGTGAAACAGAGACAACTGTTCCACGTAACCAAGAACATGTAACACGACGGCCCGTTGCTGTGGAGGAGCGCATACTGAGCCAAGTACAACGTAACCCAACTATCAGTGTTAAAAGGATTTCTAGATGAATTGATGAATCCACATCGCGTGTATGACGAACCATACATGATGAGGGTTTGTATCCCTATCATTTGCAATGTGTGCAAGCTCTTCAACCCGATGATTACGATAAACGTGTTCAATTTTGCCAGTGGATGGTTATGCATCGCCAAATTCTTAATCGCATACTGTTCAGTGATGAAACCAATTTATTCGGGATGGAATTAACAATAGACGAAATTCCCACTTGCGGTCCGCCGATAATCCCCACGGTATCGTTGAAGGAAACTTTCAACATCGATTCTCAGTGAATGTTTGGTGCGGTGTAACTGGAGATCAGCTGATTGGACCGTTCGTTTGGAACAACGATTAACTGCTGATATTTATCTGAACTTCCTGACGAACGAATTTCTGCTTTTGATGGAAGACGTGCCCTTGGAGACAAGGCGCAGGATGTTCTTTCAGCACGATGGGGCGCCACCACATTTTGGTCGTCATGTTACGGATTACTTGAATCAGCGGTAAGAGAATCGTTGGATTGGTCGTGCTGATCTAATATCGTGGCACCCGAGATCTCCGGACTTAACTCCTTTAGATTTCTTTTTCTGGGGCTTCATGAAAGAAATGGTCTACAAGACCAAAGTACCAACGAGAGAGGAACTCTTGCGTCGGATTATGAATGCCGCTGCTTACATAAGAGAATACCCCGAAATGACTCAATGGGCAGTGGACTCTTGTTTGAAACGAGCAAGGCTGTGCATTGAAAACCGAAGTAGACAATTTGAACATTTATAAGGTGTATCTCATAAAATGTAACAATAAATACGTAGGGAATCCAAAAAGTTTCCGGAAAATTCAAAAAGCTTTAATACAAAAACCCTTTAATAAAAGTTCCAGAATGGTCAAATAACTTTAATAAAAGAAAACAAAAGAGGACATACGTTTAGGAATGCTCAACAACGTTCGACATAATTCCCACCTATCTCTATACACTTTTCTAAGCGATGTTTCCAGCGTTCCAATCCATTTTTATAAAATTCAGAGTTTTTCGACTGAAACCATCTCAAAACTGCTGTTCTGGCATCTGCTATCGAGTCGAAACGCGTTCCTTTTATGTGATCCTTCAATTTTGGGAATAAAAAAAGTCGGAAGGGGCTAGATCCGGACTGTAGGGGGGTGAGGTATGATTTCCCATCGAAATTCCCGTAACACGGGTCTTGAGGCATTTGCAGTGTGAGCAGGTGCATTGTCGTGATGGAAAAGCACCTCGCGATGAAATTTACCAGGTCTTTTTTCAACAAGCTTATCTTTCAGCTTCCTCAAAACATTTTCATAATATTGGGCGGTGACTGTTTATTGTCCTTCAAGAAAGTCCACTAAAATTATTCCTTCACAATCCCAAAAAGTTGTAGCCATTACCTTTTTAGCTGATCTTTCTGCTTTAAATTTGATTGGGCCATCTGATCCTCTTGGGAGCCATTGTTTTGACTGAACTTTGCTTTCCGGATCATACTGATAAATCCAGGTTTCATCCCCTGTTACAAGTCTATGCATAAAACAATCTTCATGAACTTCCATTCGATTCAAAAGATCAACAGAAAGACTAGCCCTTTGGTCAAACTGTTCTTGGCGCAACGCTTTAGGCACCCACCGAGCAGAAAGTTTGCTAAGTTCTAAGGTATCCACCAAAATGGAATGAGCAGAACCACGAGAGATACCCACCTCATTGGCTATTATTTCACAGGAAATTCGACGATCTTTTTCGACTAGTGACCGAACAGCAGCAACAGTTTCTTCATTAATTGATGTTGATGGCCTTCCACTCCTTTGGTTATCATTAAGAACCTCTTGACCCGTTTGAATCTTTTGATCCAGTCATAAACGACTGATTTCTTAGGTGCTTCATCTCCATAAACTTCACGTAAGGCATCAAGTATTTGTGGGGTTTCCATTTAAGTTTTCTTAGGAATTTAATGTTAGCTCTCCACTCGAATTTTGAGATTTCCGTTGCCATGAAAAATAGGGTTCTTTTTAACTCCGTCTTAAAGCACTGTCACCAAGGTTGTGTAAGTCTTAGCATGGCCTAATATGTATGAAGGTCCAAATTCATGTCAAAACAAGAATTCATTAATTCTGATTTGAAATGATTGAATTATTAAACTTTTCCGGAAACTTTTTGGATTCCCCTCTACATCAGATTAATACTCTCGTATATTTTTTTTCCGTGCACCTTAAAACGTCCGTAGCTCCGCAATGGTTGGAAATAGCACCGATGTTGTATTACCTTTTTCACTGGATATCACCCCCTAAATCACCCCCCAAAGTATGGTGAGTATATATATATATATATATATATAGAGAGAGAGAGAGAGAGAGAGAACACATTATAAAAACATTCTTTATTGTGTACATAATGTTCATAACGTATAACTGAACCCGAGAAGAAATTATAAATAAAATTTTAAAATCGTGACAAATGCATCAATAAATTACAGGAGAAATAATTCGAGTTAAAATAATTAGCCATTTTTTGTTATTGATGATATGAAATTGCATATTTTTTATTTTTCTCTTTTCCGTTTTCCTTTTGTTTTAAAAACTAATTTGTGACCCCCTATTTCGTCGTGAAATGTCCCAGATAAACCATAAAAAGAACTTTCCTTCCTCAAAATAAATTACGACCACTAAGGAAGGCGAGAGTTGACAACTAAACAAAGGAAAGCGCCGAGGTCTTACTCCATTCAAACCATTTACGCCTTTTAAACGAATAATAAAAATTTCTTTTCCATAAATCCGTATTACTATTTCACCTTTGTAAAATTTATTATTATTATATTATTATTTTATACTGTTCCTGAAATTTCTCTTCCTCTTGTTTTTTCACAATTCCATCGGTATTCACTCTTTCTGCATGCCCATAGTAACGTGCCATTCTATCTTCAATTATCATTTCCGATAAATTTTCCCTTTGTCTTTTCATCGAACATGCTCATTTCTCAATCCTTTTATACCATACAAACTTCATAAATTATTCATCTCAACTGCTCTCACTTTTGACGCCGAACCGCTAAACTAAAGTGTTTCACATTCCTACATCAGAATTCGAACAAATACACCGTCATTAAACCTCTAACTACACTTTCTTCCAAACAGAGCATTTATCGGGCCCATAACTTGCTCTCCCTACTTCACTCTACTTTTAACTTACGATATATTCGTACATTTTTTACCAGTCAAACAAGCCAATTATTTCAATTCCTTCAATACCTCTAAATTTTATTCATTCAACAGAATATTACATGATGACTTTCTTGCGCTTTCAAGATCCTAACTTTTATTTACATTCACTTTCAATGATCTCCTTTCATTGTTCTCATTAATTCATTCTATAACTCACCCAAAAAAACATATCGTCAGCTTATCATAGATACAACAGACATCAATCAGTCTATTCCAGATTCAAATACCGTATATTTCTTTCCCAAGAATTCTTGTTTTCATATTAAGTATTACTGTATCATGCCCACATACACTCATATTTATATGGGTGAATGATGATACGTGAAGTACCAAAGCTTGTAAATATTAATAATTTTTCTCATAGAGAGCTTTAATTTTATTTTTTTCTATGTAGGAAGGAAGAGCCAAGGGCAAGCACCCACAAAAATACCGCCATATATAAGTAGGAGAGAGCCAAAATCAAGGTCTCCGAGGCCCATAATGTCATTTTTTTATAATTTTGAAAAGATTATGTAGTGTGTAAAATGCATGTGTGTGTAGTGAAGAATAGAGGGAAAAGTGTGTTTTTGAGAGCATGCTGCACTGCTCCCGAGGTAGATGAGATACGGAAAAAGATCAGCTAAGCAGGACAGTGACAGGAGAAACAGAAGTTCCAACACTCCCTGTCTCCTGCCTAACATCTCCCCTCCACTGGAGTACTTCCCAGATCGATTGGTGTCTACATTCTCTTCCTCTTTCAATTATTAAAAACGTGTTTATTACGTTAAATCACAATATATACATATATACACAGTGGTTAGCATCACTGACTACGAATCCATCCATCTGCCACGGATTCGATTTTCGCCGAAACCAGTTGGCACGCAGCTTACCCAGCTGTTCATCCTTCCAGAAAAAATTGGGTGGTAAGTAAATGGGTACCTTGGGTGGCCTAGTGATTAAGACTCCGGGCTGCTAATCGGGAGGTCGTGAGACCGAGTCCCGGCAAAGACTTTGTAATTTCTGACCACCCGTGGTAGGTCGTGGTTCGGATTCCACGTTAAGCTGTAGGTCAAGGTGGAGCAAGAAGCTTGACCTTCGTAAGAATGAACAATTCAGGCGGAAGCAAAACTAGGTAACCACGAAGGTGTAATATATATTACTGTTCAAAAGTTTGGAAATGCTACTAAAATTTACCAGAACACACTCCATATTCTAGTTTAAATTTAGACTTCGGCAACGAATTTTCTAAATAGCATAAGTTTACTTGTCAACGCTAAGGATGCGCAATATAAGCAGTAATCTGCAAAGTTAACGTTTAACTATCTGAAAGCAATCTTATAACTGCATAGCTCAGGTATGTTAGCCGATGTTCATTTCACTGAAAATCGATTTTAGGCCACCGACCTTTTTATTCTTTGATTAACTACAGTTAATTATTGAGTTTATATAATGTTTCCGATATAATAGTACGATGTAATTGTGTTTTATAAATGTTCCCAGTTTTGTACACCATATATCGAAATAACACCACCCTGCATTTTAAAAAGTTTGGCTCGCTGATTGCATTCAAAGCACTGATTATAGTTAATTTCAGGACACTGAATTCGAAACTACCTTTGGAATTTTCGTATCACGTCAAGTTATTTTACAAAACGCGTTTGAAAGAATTTCGGAATATGTACAGTAAACTTGAGTGTTTGCGTTTTAATTTATATACAAATAGATACACAGTACAGTAAACTAATCTTGTTTATTTTTGGCATGCTGAGTTAAAAAATATCATCAAAATCAGCATAGGATATGTATGATAGTTTTCACAAAAAACGGCTATCAAGCAGTGAATTTCCTCTTATTAGATCTGTTCCCATTATGAAATAAAACACATTTCAAACTAGCTTTTGAACTGTCGATAAATAGTCTCCATTCATCTTGAATATATGGACAACCCATAGCCTCAATCAGACCTTTGACATCACAGAATACCAGTTGATCGGACATTTTGAAGTATTTTAACGGATCACGCCCCCTGTTTCTGTAGAAAGAAAATTTTGTTTCTGGACAAAGCAGGTTCTTCTCGTTTAGTCTAGATCCTAGAAGTTCTGCAGATTCTTTTGGCAAATCCAAATCACGAACTAAATCGTTTAATTCTGCCTGTGTAAATAATATTGGTGTCTTTGAATCAGTCAATGTGTCTGCAGTAAAGTCATCGTGTTTATCGGCGCTTTCTGAAGTTTCTGATTCGCATTCATTCGATTCTGAATGTACATCCAAGCTAGTGAAAATAGGAATTGGTACTTCATCAGAATGAGGAACGGGTCTTGTAGCTGATGGTATGTTTGGGTACTTTATCAAAGACTATGTCTTAGCATTGAATCCAGAAAGGTTAATCATGCAAAAATAGTAATCGTTCACGTGATTATGTGGTTCTCTCCTGACCACTGGAATCCCGAAGCTCAGACTTTTTCTGGACCCTTTTGTCCATTGTCGGAGATTTTCCACGTAAGAGCGGCAGACAGTATGAGGAGCCCAGGTCTTGTCTTGATCGTCCAGTTTTACTCCAAAATACGCAATGTATGCTTTTTTCACAAATTCAGTGATCTTAGTCGACTGTTTTGGAGCCGTAAAACTTCTACAAATATAGCAGAAGATATGTGGTCTGTATCTGCATTTTCTACGAGTATCCATAATATCATATGCACCAATTAAATCTGGAAATAGAAACAACACAATCATTAATTAATGCATTTGCTAGGTTACTAGACGAGCAAAAACTACTAAAATGCGCAGAAAGGTACAATTTTGTTTTTGCGGTTTTGTGATTAAACTGACGCGATATGCAAATTTGGATGTCAGATTTGGAATCAGCACACATTATTCACTTATAAATAAGTATTAATAGCTAGTCAGCAAAATTGATGCAGACCAGTGTAATAGGTGCAGTGATCTCTCTTATAGGTGGATTTAGCTAATCTTTTTCACATGCACTGCAAGGGCGGACCTAGTGGGGGAGGTCGACGACGTCCGGACCCCCCCTCAATTTCTTGCAAGTGCCCTTTTTTCAAGTGCACGTGCCCTATTTGAATGATGTGTATTAGGGTGTGTCAATTTTGTCAACTTTTTAAAAATCAATTTTGGTAGTGAAAATATAGTCTTTTCATGTCAAAACTTCAAATTGGCCAACCAAAATGAAATAAAATAACCCTTACCTACATCAATTTTACCTTAAAGTTTCACAAATTGACTCTTTTACTAAATAATAGGACATAAATTAATTAACTATTCATCTGTCACAGAATTATCCCACTGATCGCATATGGAGTGTTTTCAAGGTCATATAGTTGTTGTACAATGTACAAGTCACAACATGAATAGAACTGTCCCTCACTCTCAGTCCTCAGTTGCCTCTTAGATGTCATAGACGGTGGTTTGCTGTTATTGCTCTTGTACCTACTTCATAGTTATTCTACTAGACGAATACTACAGTTTAACTGTAAGTATGGATTACACTGCCCAACACCAATTTTGCTGATTTAATTCTAACACCTGTTTTTAGGTAACTTTGGTGTGCTGATTTAAAAAAATCACCTTAGTTTTTGCCTATCACGGCAGGTTTTCGAGCAATCAAATACGGATATTTTGGAGATATCGCATTTTGGCAGGGTTATGCCCAATTTTTTTTCTTTTCAAAAAATAAGTTTTTACATACTCAGAATCAGCATGGAAAAGTAAACAATTGTGCAGGGAGTGAACTTTAATATACAATGGTAATATTGACAAATAAAGTAATTAAAAGTGTTTAAATAAGCAAAAAATGAATCCATATTAAAGCAAGCACGGGACCAGTTTTCTTAACATTGTCTTTTTCTTGTTTTCTTACTTTTCAGTGCTGATAAATTTTCTCTTATAGGACTTCCTAGAATGAGAGATGTCAAGACAATCTCTTTGCAGGCTCCAGCAGTAGTCAGCCATCATATGGGTATCCCATCTTCCTTGGTATCGTTCTTCCATCACTTTGATATCTTGGTGGAACCTTTCACCTTGCTCTTCACTAACATCACCAAGATTTTCTGGAAATTTATCCAGATGACTGTTGAGATAGTGAACTTTAATGCTCATGTTGCAACCCAACTGCTGAAAGTTTACAAGTAACGTCACTAGCGAAACTGGCTGCTCTCACTCCGCCAATGGGAAATCTCTCTCAGATCATGATGTCACGCTCACACCTGGGGAAATCACAGATACCCAAGATTTTAATATGTTGTACATGACCTTTAGATTTAATGCACAGATTTGCGTATTCCACAGATAAAATTATAACAGCAAAACAGCTGTTAACAGGTCTCAAAAATCATCAATTTTGATAAGCGCCCTTCATGGATCACCCAAAATAGGCATATGCATTGCACGAAAACCTGATGTGATGGACAAAATCTAAGGTGATTTTTGAAATCAGCACATCAATATTATCCAGAAACAGGTCTTAGAATTAAATCAGCAGCAAACATTTTTTTTGTTGGGCAGTGTTATTGATTATTACAATTATTTATTATTATCATATTCTTCTGTTTAATTATGTTGTAATCCCATGAAATATTTTTTTATTGAATTTTAGAACATCGAATGACTAAACTTTGAAACATCGTAATTGATATAAAGTACTTAAATGTTTTTCTTTCTTTTCAGATATCCTTAAGATGCCAAAATTGAAGACAAGAGGTCAGTCGTCATGCCACTTGAGCCTGTTAGTCGGTACAGGCAAGGAGCTTCCCATATCAGAACTACCAACAGTGCGAGACATGCTGAGACTAGGGTTACTCCTTCGTGAACAAAATACAAAGGATAGAAGGAACTACACAGAGAAAGAGCTCATAAGGGACATGATTCCCCCTCTTCTGCATCAGTGGAAAAAAGCTAAAGTGTTATTCAAACCACCTGTACTCAATCAGTATAGAACTATTGAGCTAAAATTAACAAAGCTGTGGCACAAAGCAGTTGAGACATCACTTGGTAAAGGAAAACTAGCAAAGAAAAATAAATTTCTGCACACACTTGATACTCTTCTTGACATTTTTAACTGCCAGTGTCCCATAGAGTTGTGTACTGAAGCCAATTGTTCTCCCTCATGCAGAAGAGAACCTCACCCTCATATTGCTTGTCGCTGTCCTCGTGAGAAGAAGATCCCTGTTTTGGAGCTGGCTTTCATAAAGGCGCAGAGAACAAAGGCAGGAGGCCAAGGAAGTATGCAGATTGGTTCGGCAGATTATTCAGAAACCAAAAAACAGATTGTTATTGCTAAGAAAAAAGAGAAAATCCGAGAGAGGGAAGAAAGGAAGAAAAAGAAGAGTGAAGAAGCCACCCAAAGAGATGAAGAGCTCTATCAAGAAGTTTCTCACTTCTTTGAAAGCTCTTCAGATGAACAGAAAGAAGCAACATCAGATGATAGCTCCAAAATGCCATCTGAACCTTCGCTGAAGAGAATGAAATACAACACTAAAGAGATCTCAAACACTGCCCTTGCCAGTATTCGCCACCATACGGGGCTACGAGAGACTGCAGAGATTGCCACTGCCGCTTGGATAGATGCAGGCCTCATCAGCCGAGAGGATACATCCTTAGTGATAGATCATAACACTGGGGAACACAACTTTTGGTGACTTAGAAGTTAGACCTGTTTCTCGGTATATTGAGGTCGCTGATTCTAAAAATGACATTAGTTTTTCTCCATCAGCTCTGCTTATCAAGATATGATATATATCTATATATATTTCTATATAATGTATATAATATTATATAATTGCTGACTGGCAATCACTGTTGTTGTCAATTGAATACAAAAGTATGATGAATGTCAGCAAAAATAGTGTATTAACATCAAACAAGCATAAGGTACGAAAAATATTTAATAAATTCAAACAAGCTTGAGACACGAAAGGCAAAAAAAGTTCTTTCATTGAGACATCTCACATAAACCGCGTTTCTGAGATTTCTTGCGATGAGATGTGCCAGGACATTCGCGTTGGATGCTCCAGCAGTAATCTGCCATCATGTGAGTATCCCATCGTCCGCGGTACCGTTCTTCCATGGTTCTTAGTTCTTGGTGAAATCGTTCACCCTGTTCCTCGCTTAGATCACCGAGGTTATCTGGGAAACGATCCAAATGACTGTGGAGGTAATGCAGTTTGATGCTCATTTTACAGCCAAGTTTACAAAAAGAAGAGAGCATATTCTCCACTAGTTCACCGTAGTTATCGGCCTTATAGTTCCCAAGGAAGTTCTTCACAACCATACTAAACGATGACCACGCACGTGCCTTAATGTTGTCCATTGAATCTTGGAAACGCGGGTCTTTCAGGAGTTCCCGGATTTGCGGTCCATCGAAAATACCTGCCTTCAGCTTTTCCATGCTCAGCGCAGGAAATTTTCTACATATGTAGCCAAAACACGTCCCATCTCTGTTCAAAGCCTTTATAAATTGTTTCATCAAACCTAGTTTGATGTGCAGTGGTGGCAATATGATCCTTTCTCTGTCAACCAAAGCTTCTTTGATGATATTTTTTTCTCCAACCACCATGTTTTCTCTCAGAGGCCACTGTCTTCTCACCCAGTGTTCATCTTTAGCTCTACTGTCCCAGAGACATATAAAGCACGGGTACTTGGTGTACCGGCTCTGCTGGCCCAGGAGAAAATTCACCATCTTCAGATCCACACAGATCACCCATTGGTGGTCTCGGTATGATATCTTTTCTAGGACTAGGGCGACTGTCCCGTGCTCTTCTCTCATACCGACTGAGTGACCAATTGGGATTGATCTGCATCTGTTGCCGTTGTGTAGAAGAACACATTTTAGGCTCCGTTTGGAGCTATCTATGAATAACCGCCATTCACTTGGTGTGTATTCCGATATGCCCATTTTCATCAGCAATCCGCGCACATTGTTGCAGAAAACTAAATCGTTCTCTTTTGAGAAGAAGGGCAGTAAATTCTTTTCTCTGTCGCGATATAACGTGATTTTGGTTCCCGGCAGCAGTAAATTTTTTTCTCCCAGCCTGGAAGCTAACAATTCAGACGATTTCTTCGAAAGACTTAAGTCCCTTATGAGGTCGTTTAATTCGTGTTGACTAAAACCTTCTGCAACTGATGACGGTCCTTCGAAATCACTGTCATTTTGCCCACATATGCTTTCTTTGTCAGTAGCAGATTCATCATCTTCTTGAGGGAGCTCTGGAAGATGGCTGAATGATGGGACAGGTATCTCATCTGAATGTGAAACAGGCCGTCTAGCTGAGTCTATGTCAGGATACGTCCATTTACTCCGGTTACGTCCATTGATGCCCTTTATATTCACCAAACGAAAGTAACAGTCATCACTGTGGTTTCTCTGTTCTCTCCATACCATTGGTATACCAAATTTCAGGCACCTCCTCTTTCCGTTGGTCCACTGCCGCAGATGCTCCGTACACGTTTTACACACAACATGAGGAGCCCATGGCTTATCTTGGTCCCCTAGTTGTACTTTGAAATAGGCAAAATAAGCTTTCTTCACAAAATCAGTAATAGTTTTTCTCTGTTCAATGAACGTGTACTCTCCGCAGATAAAACAAAACACATCTGGATGATTTAAACACTTTCTTCGTGTAACAGGAAAGAATTCACGTTAGTACATGTACAATACACATGCAAAACAGCAACATCAGCAAAATCATAGCTACAATTTAATTTACAGATGCATTTAGATTTACGAGCAACTCATAATACCGTTCCAGAAGGGTAATAAAGTAGGTAATGACGTATGCAATATCTCAAACACTAGAGCTGCTAGAACAAAATGGATGATATTTTCTGAATCAGTGGCATGAAAATATCCAGAATCAGGTCTAAACTCTCAGGCACCAAGAAAAAAATGTTTTTTTGTTCCCCAGTGATAATAAGATAAGAAGAGCACAAGAAAAAATAATGAAGGAAATATCTGATCAGCATGAAAAAGATTTGGAGGAGGAAGGGCTCTCTTGCCTTTTGTTTGATGGAAGAAGAGATGACACAAAAGTTCTCCTAGAGGTAGAGGGAATGAACAGAAAGTTTCCCGGTCTCATCAAAGAAGAACACTACTCTGTGTGTTCCGAACCTGGTGGCCGCTATTTGTTTCACTTTGTTCCTGAAGCAGAAGTAGAAGGCAAGAAACATGCAGAGGCAATTGCTGATCAAATAATATGTTGGCTTCAAGAAAGAAGACTTGACAGTTCACTGCAGGCCGTTGGTGGAGACTCAACTGCGGTGAACACTGGATGGCAGGGCGGTGTTATGACGCATTTAGAGAAAAAACTTGGAAGAAGGCTTGTTTGGATTGTATGTGATTTGCACACAGGGAAACTACCTCTTCGTCGTCTCATCCAGGAACTTCATGGTCCTACAAAGAGCAACAACAAGTGGTCAGGCCCCCTTGGCAACATGCTCGATGAAGCAACGGAATTAGAAATAAATACAAAATTTCCAAAGGTCGAAGTAGGCCCTCCCCTTCCAGTGTTGTCTGAAGAAGTTATCAAAGACCTCAGCACGGATCAATCTTACGCTTATCGTATTGTTCAAGCAATCAGATCAGGAGAGTTGCCTCAAAATCTGGCTCTCTTGGAGATTGGACCCGTAAGTCACAGTCGTTGGTTAACTACAGCGATTCGTTTCTGCAGGATTTGGGTTTCCAAACATGCACTGAAGGGCAAAATGCTACAGAATTTGATGTTGATTGTTGAATTTATTATTGGGTTTTATCTTCCTCACTGGTTCAATGTAAAACTTAATCCAATGTGGATGGAGGGGTCCAACCACATCTTGTTTCAATTACAGCTACTGAGAACCCAAAGGAAAGTAATGGTGGACATCGTGTTACCTGTGGTGAGAAGGTCCGCTTGGTATGCTAGGCCAGAGGCAGTTTTGCAAGCAATACTCTGCAGCCAATGTACCAAAGAGCGAACTGAGGCTGTGGAAATCATTCTAAAGCTTACAGGAACATCACTAGATGATGACCAGCTGGGAGACTGCTCTGTTCAGACAAGGAAGGTACCTCCGATAAACGTCAATGCCACGAAATTGTCAGAATTAGTTAACTTGAGTTCGGAAGTTTTGGAGCCACCACTGACAACATGTATAACAAACAAAGATTTAACACAACTTAAAGAGGCCCCAATGCATGTGCCAAAGTGGCCTTCTCACACTCAGAGTGTGGAGAGATGTGTGAAAATGGTCACAGAAGCAGCTAGTCAAGTTTACAGTCACGAGAGGCGAGAAGGTTACATCAAAGCGCAAGTAGCAAGCCGAATGCTGATGTCAAGGAACCGCAGCAAAAAGGACATGACTGCATTGGTTACTTTCAAATAAAGACTCTGAATGATATCTTATTGCCACTTTAAATGTTGCTAGGATGTTTGCGCACATTTGTTATTTTGTTACGAATTTACGGAAAAATGGAATTTTTGAATTAAAATTGATGTAGGTAGGAGTTATTTTTTGTTGTTTTTAAAGCAAGGATATTATTTTGTATGCCAATTGATTACATTAAATTGCTACCAAATCACATGATTTTCAATTTAGTCATTTCACCCCCAAAATTGACACACCCTAATGTGTATGCCTCTGAAAACAAATTTTGTTTTTGTAAATAGATCACGGTTATTTTATTTTATTTAAATTATATTTTAAGTCTTTATCCGTACATATTGTACTTCCAAATTTGTAGTTGCAGTGGTTTTCATAGGTGCCCTTAGTACTGGTGCAGCCATATCACTTTTTATTTTCATCTTATTCTGATAGCATGCCTGTAGCCATGGAGAGGGGGTTTGAACGACTTCCCCCCTTGTTCGATCCCCCTTGACAGAAAACGTTTACATTTGTAACCATAGTTATAACTTATGATGTGATATAATATATAACATCATTTAATAAATAAACACTCATTTTTTTCGCATTTTCTTTTGAAACTTCACAAACTTCTCTAAACTACTTTAAATTCCCTCCGCAGTGACTAGGTCGTTGCACCAAAAGATCCATCTTTCTACAATTTCGACCTCCCCCCCCACTTGGGAAGTTCTAGCTGCGGGACTAGATAGTTCTTTTAATTGATTAGACATGCAATTGTTTGAAAAATTTTCTGCGATAATTGTTGTACCCAAATTAGATTTTTATTTTGTCATATTTGAATGAGACTTATCTAACAAAACAATACAATTGATTTTACACTCACTCATTGACGGTCTGTTTTAAGAAACAATTTTCAGTACGGTGTCCTTTTATTCTAAGGGGTGCCCTTTTTCCTTTAGATCCCCCCCTACTTACTGAAATGCCTAGACCCACCCTTGCAAAGGCTCCAGTACGGCAGGACCAGAAGATATTCGCATAAAGAACATGGCTTTACGAGAAGAAGTATATAATATTAGGAAATTTTATAAAAACTTGGACATTTCTCTAAACTGGGTGTGAGACATTACCAAGCGCCATCTTGAAACAGAGTCAACTGAAGAAAAACAACGAGATAGGAAACAGTCGAGTCGTTGTTTTCAGCACGACATTAATTCCTCATAGACCACTAACGTTTCAGCTGTAACAGAACGGTGTCGACTGCAGGAGACAGAGTTGCACGGAAGTGTTACTGCTAAAAAACTGTACTTGAGACCAGGAAAGAACTCTAAGAGGGTAAAATATGCACGAGATCATGCCCACTGGATGTCGACTGATTGGGCAAAGATTCTGTGGACACTTGAGTCACAATATGAAATCTTTAAGTCTAAAAGAAGACAGTACGTACAACGGCGACAGGGTTAGAGGTAAAACATGGCGGATCTAGGCATTTCAGTAGGTGGGGGGGGATTCAAAGAGAAAAATGGCACACCCTAAAATAAAAAGGACACAGTACTAAAATTTTTTTCTTAAAAACAGATCACCAATGAGTGAGTGTAAAATCAATTGTATTGTTTTATTAGATCAGTCTCATTTAAATATGATACAAAATAAAAATCTAATTTGGGTACAACAATTATCACAGAATTTTTTTTAAACAATTACAAATGTTTTACCAATTAAAAGAACTATCAGAATAAGATGGGCATAAAAATAGTGATATGGCTGCACCAGTACTAAAGACACCTATGAAAACCATTACAACTACAAATTTGGAAGTACAATGCATACGGATAAAGACTCAAAATAGAATTTGAATAAAATAAGATAACCATGGACTATTTAAAAAACAAAATTTGTTTTCATAGGCATACACATTATTCAAATAGAGTACTTGTACGTAAAAAAAGGGACTTGCAAGGAATTGAGGGGGGGTTCAGACGTCGCCGACCACCCCCCTAGATAAGATGTACTTCTAACCAACAGTAAAGCATGGTGGGGGATCTATCAATGTTTGACGGTCCATAAATTCATCTGGAGTTGGCTTCCTTGTAAAAATCGGTAGTCGTCTAATTAAAGAGAAGTACAAGCGAATTGTTCAACTGCATGCTGTGCCAGATGAAAAACATTTGATTGGACATATGTTCAATTGTTCATCTTGTAAAAGCATGTGAAAGGAAAAGAGGACGCTGGAAAATAAAAATTATGAAATGGCCATTACAAAGCCGCAACATGAATTCAACTGAGGCTATATATAAATAATTTTTTTTATTTATTGTTGGGACTAATATTGGGACTAATATCTAATATTGAACAAATGTGGAAAGTCCTGTAAAATCTTTGGATAAATATTCCACCATCATTAGTACAGAAATACCCTGACGCATTATTTACAGACTCCAAACTATTATAAGGGCAAAAAGGGGACACACACACACACACACACACACATATATATACAGTATATATATATATATATATATATATATATATATATATATATATATATATATATACAGGGCGTCCCAAAAAAATGTATACACACTTTAAATACTTATAAAGGCAGTGTTTATTAAAATACATTTCATTTTCAAAATGTAATAGAATCTACAGACATTATTTAATTGTTTTGTCAACGCCTGTTTTCAAACTGACGTCCGTTCTGGTCCAGGCACTGCTGATAACGCGAAGCAATGGAATCGCAAACATCACGAAACATTTCGTTTGGTATTTGTGTGCATTCTCGTTCAATGGCTGCTCTCAATTCAGCGACTGTTGCAGGTTTTATAGCGTAGACTTTGTCTTTTAAGTATCCCCATAAAAAAAAGTCTAGTGGTGTGAGGTCTGGTGAACGCGGAGGGTATTCTACGAAACCCCTTCGTCCAATCCACATCCACATCGTGCCAAGTACCACTCGCAATACTCCACTCTTCGGTCCGGATCATCATCTTCATTAATAGCATGGACTAATCTTGGAATGTAACTTTTCCATTGACAGCGCTCAAAATGCGTTGGACAGACGATTCTGAAATTCCTACCTCACGACTCGCTTGCCGCACAGATTTTCTTGGACTTTGGTGATACGTTTCCAGTACTCTTTCTTGCTTTGTGGGGCTTGTCGATGTCCGTGGTCTTCCGGAACGCTTCTTGTGGACATTCTGAACAGTTCCATCGGCTTCAAACTTATCTCTAATTCGAGTGATGGTAAGTCGCGTTGGTGGATCTGTTTGAAACTCCCTCCTAAACTGTCTTTGCACTTCAACTGCGTTTTCACACTTCCAGTAGCATTTTAGAATGAATTTCCTTTGTTCAAAGCTTAGTCTGACTGCCATTATTAATTCTAATGGGTTTAACTTGGAAAGAAAGAAACATCAATTGAGCTATCAGCTGTTAAAGTGTGTATACATTTTTTTGGGACGCCCTGTATATATTGTAAATTGGGTAAATCTAATTTGTCTATAATCTATACATAATAATGTTAGTAGTAGGTCCGAAAAATGGCAGAGTGCAATTGCATGCAATGTTGATCAATTGAGTTCCAGTACCACCCCCACCCCTTTGTTGCAAGGTGTCAATCCCCTCCCCCTCTGCCCATGGTACCAGTGCCACAAAAAAAGGGTTATGCAAGCAAGAGGGAATTCCCCAAGCTGCCACAAACAAGGGGGAATCACCCAGGCTGCCACCCAAACCTAACCTAAGAGAGAGCAGAGGAGGAAAGAGAGAGAGAGAGAGCAGCCTTCGCCTGGGAAGCCCAGAAGCATCATAAAGCTCTTGGCCTCAGCACTTGGCTTAGAAGTCTTAATCAGCCAGTCTGCTTAAGCAGCCAGTGGTTTAGAAGACATAACCAGCCATTTAGCGTAGTGTATACATGTTTATATCTATATATATATATATATATATATATATATATATATATATATATAAATATATTTATTTATTTATTTATTGAAACATGCCTGCATCGTTTATATATTCCCATCATCCCAGTTATTCATTAATATCGTTATTTATATATATATATATATATATATATATATATATATATATATATTAGGTTGGTCCAAAATTATACAGTAAGTTTTAAAAGTATCTGAATCTTAAGTCTTACCCTCGGAAATTGTTACCTATATTAAAAAAACGTTACTGACCAAAACTTATAAAAATTAATAAATAGTTATGGTGCCACACTCGACTTAAATTTCTTAATTTTCTTGTTTCAAAATTCTTTGAATTCATATTCAAAAATTTCTTTAGTTTATCGCAGTCCCGCTCCATATTCAACTATAATGGAGTATTAACCACTCAGAGGTGGGGTTCTCATGGGTGTCCATCTCCCACTCATTGTTGTTGCATTCGCAGTTCCTGCTTCAAGTTTGATTTCTTTACATTAGGAAACTGCAGACGATGTTGCTCCACTACTTGCAGGAGAACTGCTTTTGACTTTCATTCTTAGTAAACTGTGCATTGAAATTTTTTGTTAATGCTATTCCTCTTTCGGAGTTATCGTTTGTTTCCATCATTGACTTGACATACTCAAGGGTCATTTGATAATCTTGTCTGTTCTTCCAGTTTGTTGGATCATCCTCAAGAAAGGCTATTGGGAGTCCGATTGGGAGTCAATTATATGGTGCCGGCATGCAGTATTTAGTAAGTCTTCTCCAAGTTTTTGTTCTGTTTGTGCAGTAGCTCCCTTTTTAGGACCCGTGTTCGTGGCAGTTGTGTCAAAGCACTTACCTTTAATGCGATCAATTAAGTTCCAGTCCTTTAAACATTCGACAACAGCTGTTGCAATGTCTACTCCTGTGCCAGACTCGAGTTTGGGTACTGCAAGCAACTTTGATTTGCCTCCTCCTGACACCAACACTGCTAATCTTTCAACTTTTTCATTTCCAGTTAAATTGATTAGCATTTTTCCATCCCAATGCACCATTAAAGAACATTCAGGATTAAAGAATTCTTTTAAATCTTTTGCGATTTTCTCACGTACATCCATTCTCTTTCGACGAACTGTACTTCTGCTTATAGACAAGTCATCAAGATCATGATCTAATGCAGAGGCAGCAGCTGATAGCACATATACGGCCTGTCCATCAGAAATATTCGATCTATCCAGTACAACTGCAACGTCTCATGTTGCAAGTCCCTTCTTACTTGGTTTGCTAGGAACCTTCTTGCCTGCATTATTTTTTGATGCCGTGTTAGTTTTACACAATATTGTTTCATCTTCACTACTCATGCTCATTGTTTCATCTTCACTACTCATGCTCATTGTTTCATCTTCACTACTCATTCTCATTGTTTCATCTTCACTACTGATGCTACTTGATGAAGTCAGTTTGGCAGACTTTGTTTCTTCCTCCTTTCTCTTACTTTCCCTACTTGCTAACCGTTCTTTAGCTGACTCTCTCTTCCTTTTACGATCTTCTTTCTCTGATAATGCTTTGTCAACGTTAGCCATATATCTTTTTCTTCCCTTCTGTTTTCAAGCTTGGAGGAATTCTCTATCTTCTTTAATCTTGATCATCTCGTGCGCTTTTTGGTGAGCAATATCAAAGAGATCGTTTGAACTGTCCTGAAACAATCTCTTTCTCACGCTGAGTTTCGGAGCACCGGAATTTAATTTTTAGAGCGTTCTATATTCCGTATATATTTTTTTAATCATTGGTATAACATTATAATCAGCTCTTGTTGGAATTCTAGCTTGTTCCCAAAATTCAACTACTTCTATGTAAACTGCTTTAGAAGCTTCTCTTAGAGTTTTCTTTTCCTTAAGTAAATAAAAAAGACGACGGAGTACATCACCTTTGGAAGGAAGTTTTCTCCCGCATATCATTTCAATTGGTTGTCCAGTGAGCCATATTTCGTATTTCTGCGATTTTTCATTGAAGAACTTGCCATTTCCAATATGATTATTCACTATTGCAACACTGCAAACGAACTGCAATACACTGCAAACAATACACTGCAAAATGACTACAAACGACAGGTTGGCAAAAGACTGAGGCTTTTGAACAAAAAATACGATTGTTATAGGAACGCCCTTTCAACACGTTTACGCAAGATGAGCACTTAATGGGAAAAGTGACGAAATCTATTTCATGGAAAAACGTGAATACAAGTATCAAAAGAACAGATGCGATTCTTGCCTCAACGTGTTCGGTACCGCTCATACAAGATGTGCTTCGGAATATTTAACCACAATAAGCATACAAAAATCTGTATTATGACAAAAAATTATATATACCGAAATATTTTTCCTAAAGACACAATAAATCTATATTATGGGGAAGAAGCGAAAAAGGTTTTTAAAAACATCTAAATTCAAATGCGATGTGGCACCACTTAGAATTTTTTTACCTTATTAAAATTTTATATTTAGAGTTTTTTCAACATAAGTAACAATTTTAGGGGGGTAAGAACTACGAATTTTCAACATTCTTTTTTCGACCACCCTAATATATATATACAGTATATATATATATATATATATATATATATATATAATATATATATATATATATACACTAGGGTGTCCCAATTGTTTTCTTAAGACGACCTGACCACTCGTGTCATGCCCGGATGTGGTTTGGGCTAAAGCATTGGCTGTGTGATTTTCAACTCGATCAGATGATATTTAGAGGTCCCGACGTTTGATGTCTTTATTTTGGTTTTCAGAATTGATCATTATGGCGTTGACAAGATCAAACATCAAGTTGTGGCTTCTTGAGAGGTCTCCGATAGCAGAGCTGGCTAAATCTCGATTACCAAGTAATATGGACGTGTTGCTCCTTTTCTTCTACCATCACCGCGACCAAAAGAAGGCAGATTCCAACAGTGTCAAGGCTGTAATATCGGCTGTATTAGAAATCTGGGCTAGAGCCAACTCGAATCTGGCAACAACCTCCGTTCATGCCTCGACTAAACTGAAAGATTTGGTTCAGAGGTATCGAAATTTGCATAAAAACAAGAACAAGACTGGAATGACTTACAATATGCAGCGGGATGTATTCTTGGCTGATATGGAGGATATTTTTGATGTCGCCCGCTCAGACGTTCTGGATCGGGGAGATATCCCTCTTGAAGACAAGGAATTCCTCATTTCCCAAAGGGCAGATCGACATACGAGTTACATGGGAGGTGAAGATAGAAAATATAATGCAGCCACAATGAAAAGACAGGAAAGGGAAAGAGCTCTTGAGCGGGCACACCGGCGTCAAACGGAGGAGGCTCTAGCTGTAGGAGTCACAGAAGAGGCTACCGACAGCAGTTCTAGCACATCGTCAGCTGACAGTGGAAACGAAGCCGTCACTTGTGGACTTAAACCTTCGAAAGCTCCCAAACATGACAGACTAAAAGAAAGTCTGAGTGATCTTGACCTGGCAGCAACTTGGGATCGCGAGGGCCGTTCTGTTCGACAGACAACATCAGCGTTTGCTGCGACTGCAAAATCCCTAGCTCTCAGTCCTGACAGTGTTCCATCAAAGAGCACGGTTCACCGCTTCCGACAAAAGGCCCGTACAATGATAGGGACCAATGTTATTGGCCACCTCGAGCAGCTTCCACCTCGACTGCAGATCCACTGGGACACAAAGATACTCACTGACATCGAACAGGAGGGTAAGTCAGTCGATCGGATTGCTGTTGTGGTGACTGGGGATGGTGTGGAAGAGCTATTAGGAGCACCGAAAATAATAGGCGGCACAGGACAGCAAATGGCAAGCGCAGTCCATCAAGCGCTCACCCTAGTCGGAATTGAGGACAAGATCATAGGCATGGTGTTTGACACGACGGCATCAAACACAGGGATAGTGCAAGGTGCGTGTGCGCGTTTGGAAGCGGCATTGGGAAGATCTCTTTTATGGTTTGCTTGCCGTCATCACGTTCACGAAGTGATTCTCAAGGATGTCTTCTTTGTGTGCCTAGGAACACCACCAATTCCTCAAATTCCACTTTTCAGGAGATTCAAGGAGGCCTGGCCATCAATGAACCACTGTCAGTTGGATGCATTTGACAAGGACGAGGTGGCTAAAGCCTTCATAAATGACAATGCTTGCCTTTCACAAATGCGACTTGAGGTAATAGACTATCTCCGCGATGCCCTAAGAAGTGGTAATCATCCTCGAGAGGATTATGAAGAACTTCTTCGACTGAGCCTCTTGTACCTCGGAGACGACGTAGGACGTTACAAGCTTCGGCCTCCAGGGACTTACCATCAGGCCAGATGGATGGCCAGAGGTATTTACTGCCTGAAAATAGCATTACTGCAGTCCCAGTTCTCCGAACTTCGTCTCCAAGAACTGCAAGGGGTTCGCCGTATGGCTCTCTTCGTGAGCCTTGTATACGTGCGTCACTGGCACGAGGCTCCCATCGCCATCAAATCTCCCAAAAATGACGTTAGGCTGTGCAATCTTCTTGTAGGTTACCCTGACAAGGACGTTGGAAACACAGCTTACCGGGCTGTGCTCCGTCATCTGTGGTATATCTCGGAGGACTTAATCTGTCTTGCACTGTTTGATGACAGAGTTGACAATGAAAAGCGTAACATGACGGCTAACCTGAAAAAGCGCCCTGGGAAAAGACTCAAACGGGTCCAAGGCAAGGGACTGCAAGTGGATGGCCGTTTAAATCCGTGGGTGACGAGTCGATCCACCACACTCTTCCAGTTTCTCCAAGTTGAGCCCACGTTCCTCACCAAAGACCCTGAAACATGGCCTACTGACGAAAACTACCGTCTGGCAAAGAGCCGAGCTGCAGAACTGATGGTGGTCAATGATGCAGCAGAGCGAGGCATCGCCCTCATTTAGAAATACACAAGCAAACCTCTGTGCCGTGATGGAGAAGACCTCCAGTTCCTCCTTCGAACTGTCCACTCACACCGACGGAATGTGAGCCGGAAGGGAACAAAAACGAATCTCATGAAACACGTGTTTAGTTAAAATGCATAAATGTGATGTTTTGAAATTGTTGTTTGTGTGTTAAGATTAAAATACATGTTTATTTTGTATAATCATCTTTGTGATGGAACTTTTGAGAGAAATATTTCAGTTAATTTGCCTTTCAGTTAAGAGGAGAAATAAAGTGTTCAAAGTTCGGGACCTTTAAATTTCCTTCGATCTCTCTGAAGTTTTACAGGAAGACTTCTAATGGGAAACATCAAAAGAGCGGAACACGAGCGGATTTGTATCCCGAAAAACAATGTGGCCCCCTATGAGTTTGGGACACCCTAATATACACTCAGGAAAGCACTTGTTTCGATCGTTTATTGGATAATAAAAAACAACTACATCATTCTGTTTATTTAGACGAATTACTGGAAATAATATAACATACATGAAATGTATAGGAAATAAATATACAATAAAAAATAGTTCAGAAGAATTCTATACAGCAAAAAACACACACTTTAAACGAAGGATATATATATATATATATATGCGCCTCGGTTGTGTAGTGGTTAGCGTCGCTGACTACGAATCCATCGGCCCCGGGTTCGAGACCCGGTGACGGCAGCCGGCACCCAGCAAAACCCAGCTGTTCATCCTTCCACACAATAAAGAAAGTGATTGGTAGCAAATGGGTACCCTGGATGGCCTAGCGGTTAAGACGCTGAGCTGCTGGTGGGGCGTGGTTTGGATTCCACGTTAAACTGTAGGTCTAAGGTGGAGTGAAAAGCTTGACCTTCGTCATAATGAACAATTCTGGCGGACGCTAACCAAAGGTTACCAAAGGTATATATATATATATATATATGAAAATTATTTCACGAAGGTAACACGTGAAAAATATTTATGATGAATAAAACCACGAAGGAAAGGAAACACAAAATGGTGCTCAAGCGCTTGAGCACCATTTTGTGTTTCCTTTCCTTCGTGGTTTTATTCATCATATATATATATAATATTATATATATATATATATACACTGTATACATATACATATATAATTATATATGTATACACTATGTACTCGTATGTATACCTCTTGTTGAGGTATGTAAGTTCAGTACATAGTGAACGGCGCCGGTTTTACGCCTGAACACACGCAATGACTTCGTCACGGACACATCGTATACGGCATTGAGAATGCTGCTCAAATGACGCTCCATCGTTTTTTATTGTGAGGAATGCACGTCCAGTCGGGTCAAGCTGTAAGGTGACGATGAGCAGCCGGTGTGAGGTTTGGCACGGTGGGAGGTGTGGGGTAACGAGTCATAGAAGCCTTAGTGATTCGTGTACGGGGTTGTACCAGCATGAAAGGGTCTTGTAAATACTTGTATCCTATTATGCCGTGCAATCAGAATTTTTCGATATATGAAATAATATTGGGTTTAATGTTTTATGATTCCCACTGTCCGGAATGCGCACCAGACATCTTCGTTGAGGGGTATTCAACACTGTATTTCTTCGAACTACGCACATTTTATTAACACTTCGGAGCTCTATTTGAGAGAAACATGTGCCCATATTTGTCCTTTTTGCTTAGCAAGCGATACTCATCCCTAAACTCTATTAAAACTCACACAGGCCTTTAGCCACAACTTCACTGCGAACCTCATCATGATATATATGAACGTAATGATAAAAATATTTAAGACTCCATGATAACAAGATTTACATTCTCAGACGCAGGGTATGCGTACTCGGTGTGAGGTAACATGACATAATACCGCTTGTCACATCATTCATCAACAAGACTCACTATCCAAACCCGTTGCTTCTCTTCTGCACTTGATGCTTCTTTCACTTCGCGGTGTATGTGAGCCTTTACACAGTTTAGTCCTATGACGTAGTTCATTACATCGTTTGAGCCACGAAAGCCCGCAATGCTCTCCCCATAATAACCGTAGAGTATTTGAACCTCCTGCTCCTCACTCTTCGCACTGTTCAATATGGCCTTAAAATCCTCAAAGGAGGCAGGACTATGAATTCTTTGAGTGTTCACCACATGTGTAGACTTTATCGAATACCACTTCATGAATGTCGAGCACGCAATATCAAAGGTAGGCATTACTTTTTCCGTCTACGTGAGAATTCTTTAAAATACACGTCTGAGATCCAGGGTTTGTTGAGTTCAACTGAGCAAGCAGGGCAGAGATATAGTCAGCTAGTGGCCGGAGTCAAGTGACCCCTTTCATCGGCCATAGAGTGGGCGATGCTTAGCCTTTTCTTGCACACACACACACACACTAGATGGAGAAATGAAACCCTAATTGAAACAAGATTTATTTTAAATAAATAAACATATCTACAAATAATTAGTCTCTAATTCATGGAATATATTCAAATACGCGTAATAAATAAATAAACATATCGTTAACAAGTAAATAGACACACATACACACACACACACACTCATTATATTATATATATATATATATATATATATATATACACACATTTTAACTGCAAACAACACATAGTATAGTTAATGTAAAGAACGACGCTTGTGTAGAAGAGTGTTCCACACAAGATAAGGAGGGAGAACGAGCAAATGAAAGATGAGGTACCTCCCAGGAATCGAACACGGGATCATCCAATTGCCGGTCGGATATGTTAACCACTACACCAAGGACCCCGATTACTCAGTACTCGTAATTCTCCTACATACGAGCAGAATCAAATGCCCTGAGGGGGCACCTTCGCATGCCGTATATATATACACATTTTAACTGCAAACAACACACAGTATAATTAATGTAAAGAACGACGCTTTCTTTACATTAATTATACTGTGTGTTGTTTGCAGTTAAAATGTATATATGTACGGCATGCGAAGGTGCCCCTTCAGTGCATTTGATTCCGCTCATATGTAGGAGAATTACGAGTACTGACTAATCGAGGTCCTTGGTGTAGTGGTTAACATATCCGACCGGCAATTTGATGATCCCGTGTTCGATTCCTGGGAGGTACCTCATTTTTCATTTGCTCGTTCTCCCTCCTCATCTTGTGCGGAACACTCTTCCACACAAGCGTCGTTATTTACATTAATATATATATATATATAGATAAAACAAAACAATCAAGGGCTATGGTACGCAAAGGGTACGGTATCGTAAGTGCCAGCACCTGATAAGGTTTCCTATATTTGTTACGACACACTTCGTCCCCTTAAGTTCCTTCACGTCCCCCCAGTTTCTGTGCCCGAAAATTGTGGATCCCTACAGTCAGTTGGGGTGGTTGGTCACCCTCATCTTCTAAGCACACTAGCTCCTTCAACCTTCGCCCTTCGCCTTGACGTTATATTTCATCTTCCCCACCCTCACCCGTACCCCTTTAGTTTTTGGACCTGTTGATACAAAAGAATCAGCGTATGCACTATCACCACACTCATCCTTGATCTCATCAGTCAAATCTCCAAGGAATTCCCCAATAGGCGGCATTTATTCACGTACAGAACCCTCCGCCCAAGATAATGCAGTAACCCCCAAAGTTTGATGCGATGTGCGCATGCGGTTGTGCAAAGCTGGCTACAGGTATGTTTTGTAACACGTAATGTTCTGTAGCCAATTCGGTAATGTTGTATTTATTATGTCCGTTTTACCTACATTCACGATCTCCATGACCTCTTTATCGGGAGTTGGCATAATCCTACACTTCGTTATAATTTTGGGCCAGATGAACGTTTGCCTTCGCCTGTATTCTGTGTGAAAAATTTTCCCAAAGACTATTTAGGCACAACTTTGCACTAAAGTACTCGGATGCTCTCGACTAAGGCCGAGCTTACCCAAGAAGGACCACCTTCGTTGGATTGTCGAAAGTGCATTAACCCTAAAAAGTCGCAAGCGGGCAAAGAGGTCCGCGAACCTATGTGTGACACAACAATATGTGTAAAATGTCTCCAATAATGTTAGTTTGTGTAGCGTTTATGGACGAGTCTTATGCTCTGTAGCATATTTAAAATGCAATAGATGCTAATTCTGTAACTAATTTAAGTTGGATATAAATATATAATGTATAAAAAATCGAAGCTAATGTCGCTCCTATATGTGTGAGAAACATTGAAGGACATATTAAGTAAAATTGTGTGTGTATACAGTAAACGCTATTATGTACTATTTTATAAAGCGCTCCTCATGGTCCTATCATTTAATAAATTGCTGAAAATACATTGCTTCTTATTATCCCAAAACACTCAAGAATAAAGAAAAAACTCACATCACTTCGTCGATGGTACAGCAATCACTGGACTGGGGTGCTGCAAAGCTTCTACTTCCCTGTTCACACCACTGTCCACGACTTGAGTTTCTTCAAAACTATTATGAAAAGTTTCTATAACACGATCGACTTCCTTATCGGTTGTAGGCAGAAATTTTAAAATTACTTTTGGGTAGTTCATACATTTTTCTGAAGAAAGTCTGCAGGCCTATATATTAAGAAATAACTAATACATAAAAGTAGAAATTTGAACCCCCTTTAAGAGAAAATGCCGAACAGGGAACCCAGGCAAATAATAAACAGTAAGCAATTAGCCTAATCGGGTCATTCACATATACTCTGATACATTCTTTATTGCGCGGAAGGATGATTAGCTGGGCATGCTACGCACCGCCTGCCGACACGGGTCTGGAGCCCGGTCGAATAGCTTTGCTTTTCAAAATGAGTTTTTCGTATGGGAAAAATTATTAAATGCTCATCAGGTAAATTGCATCCATATTAGACCATATATATAAATATATTCATAAATAATAACTTGCAAAGAGAGATGCAATTAGTAATTCTAAAAGCAGAGACTTTAACCCGAATTACTTTATTTTTCAGGGACCGTCTGTTGATACAACTATATCATTCTGCTTATTTAGTCGAGTTATTGGAAATAAATTCATTAATTCGAAATATATAAGTAAAAGTAGAAATTTTAATCCCCTTTAAGAGAAAATGCCGAATAGGACACCCAAGTAAATAATAAACAGTAAGCAATTAGCCTAATCGGATCATTCACATATACACACTTACAGGGACCGTAAATAGTTTTATACTCGAATTTCAAGGGTATCTCCAGCCGTTGCATCACAAATATTCGCAGTGGCTTGTGATAAAAGCAAAATTCCGCGGTCTGAAGCTGCAAAGATTAGCCTAGCGGCTTCAGCTTTGAAGGAAAGCAGGTTAAAAATCACTCTGTGTGTGTATATATATATATATATATATATATATATATATATATGTGGGGGGGCTTACCCAAGATCTCCAACTTCGTATAAGGCCGGTGACCAATATATTTCTGATTGGCTGGCACTGTCCATAACGGGGTAGGGTTGCGTGGTTATTCACTGAAAAAAATAACTGCTATGGTGCCCAGCTGAAAATGCCCCATTTTTATATATGGTACGCTGCTCCAATTCGAGTGACGAATAGTGTACACCAATCACAGGCTCGCTGACTTCCTAAATAGGCAGTGATACCTGTGTGGATGTTTAGAAATTTCTACGATATTCGATTCTGCGCATGCGCAGTACGGGTAGAGAGAGAGAGAGAGAGAGAGAGAGAGAATGAATGGAAATGAAAAGGTTCATTGGCAGACTATAGTCCATATGACATTATTAATTCAGTAACAGTTTACATACTAAGGATAAATGTTCAGAAAAGATTAGGAGTTGGTTTATTTACGACACCCGGATCCGAGCGCAAATTGGACGTGTAGTTTATATGCCACACCCGGAGCGAAAGAGTTAAGTTACCGGCAAGGCTATGCAATTAAAAGTGATATTGAAGAGAGTAGTGCCCCAAATAAAGTAAGGTTAATGGCAAGCAAAAACAATGCACTAAGAAGGGTTTTGACCTGTCACAAATTTAACTTAAACTAAAGTACACTGTTACTTCAACACTTAATGCTGAGAAACTCCGTGATTTGCAGGACCTGCAAATGGCTAATTATTTCCCGGATATTATCAAGAACCAGCAGGAAGGAAATTGTAGCACAAAATAGACAAATTCATCTTTCTAACAAAAAAAAAAGGTGTTATTATGTTAAGTCGTTCAAAGTTATAACAATTTTTAGGTTGTCAAACTTTGATCGCGTTTTTCTCATTTTTTAAAAAATGGTGCGTATATCCTTATTTATTTTAACATATATTTAAGGGAATTTCGAAAACAGCAACAGCAATTCATAAGGTAAGGTTGTTTTTCAAAAAACTTTAAATTTTATTTCAGTTTTCCCTATGAAAAATTATTTAACATAAAAAATGTAAAAATATTTAGGGGCCCAAATATAAATATAATTAGCCTTTTATAATGTATTAAATAGTAATATAATTGATAGTGTGTGCAACTACTGATTTAGTCATTGAAATAATAATTTAGAATATTCTAATTATTATAATTGTTTTAGTTCAGTTTAAAAATGCTTTGTCTGTCAGTAAAAATAAAACTTCTAAAATTTAATTCTATATAAAACGAAGTATTTCACCGCTGATTCTGGTAAATAATGTTCTAGGAGTTAGCGCAATGGGCCGCATTCATGTGGGTAGTCGAAATATTATGTGGGTAGGCCAAATATCTCGTACGCAACTTTTAAAAAGATGAAGATCTGTAATACTTAATTACATGGACAAGAGCAAATGAAGCAAAACCTATCCAGTTCCTTCAAATGCAGTGTCTAGGTACCTCAATCCTTGTTTTTGGCCCTTCTCCCTGTATGGGCGGGGCATTTTGCAGGCAGTCGTCCTTCGCCCCGCCTTCCAGCATAAAAGTCTTGCAAGTTTTTGGCCTTTCAATCATTCTAGCAGTAGTAGAAAGCTGATTAAAAAAGTATGAGATAAATCTGTAGATGTAAAAATGTTGGCCTTACCCGCAAAATCCACTGTATAGTTGTATACATAAAGAAGGGAGTTTTAGCACAGACATTTGATGTTGCATTATTAATTATTTCATTTCGTTATGCCCACGAAAACTGAGATCAGTCAGTTAACTACTCACACTGTAAAAGTATCCTTATACAATGTTAGTACAATTTGCTGCCAGAAAGTAAAATCGTATTAATTTTATTTACTGAACTGTCGAATGTGCAAATAACTGAGTTATACCATAAATTCCATTTTTTATAAATGTGGGTAGAAAATGTTATTTACTGGGTATGCCCTACTAAAACGAAATCTATAAAGCTATACCGTAGCATTACTACGGCAAATAAAATATTTTAACGGTATGCGTTAACTAATTACTGTTTTTGATTAAAATAAATTGTATATTAAGGTGAAAATTTGTTTAAATAATATGTTAGTTTCTGTAACATGAATACAGAGGAGATGTACTGTGTTAAATATATACAAATTAATTAAATAGCTCAATCTTGCAAATAATCTTTAAATATAACGAGGATAAAAGGCGAAATATTAAATAGTTAGCCCTAATTCAATTTCTATTTTGTTTTAAAAATTATATTGAGGTTTTATATGTTATAGTTTAAGGATAAATTTGTATATTAAGATGAAAATTTGTTTTTGTATTAAATTTGGGTTATCATATTCGATTTTTTGTTTAAAAGATGGCCCATCAAACATCAACTTGGCCTTATGGTGGTTTTCTACAATGAGAAGCTCAATATGATAAAACAATTGGCGTTGGCCTTTTTGTGAGACCTTGTCGGTCTACCCCTGGTCCAATAAACGTATTTGTTTATGCTTAATAGCTCTGTCTATTAGTCGGGTCGTATTTAGAAACCTTGTCGGTCTATCAGAATCTGGTAAGTAAAAGCCGTAGGTAAGTCGGCTTTGGTCAATCAAGTGCTGGTAAGTAAAGCCGTAGGTAAGTCGGCTGTGTAGTACTGTGTTACTGCTGAGAGGTCTTCAGGTTTAGACGATTGGTTGTAGCCCCATCTTGACCTCGCGCTACTGATAGGTGGGCTCCTAATGTCTATACTGGAGTCATAAAGTCTATACTTAAACGATTGGTGTAGCCCTCATCTCGGCTACATGTTGTTGATAGGATGAGCTCCTAAAAGTCTATACTTAGACTATTGGTGTAGCCCTCATCTCCACCATGTGTTGTTGATGGGATGAACTAAAAGTCTATAGTTAGACGTTTGGTGTAGCCCTCATCTCCACAATGTGTTGCTGATGGGACGAGCTCCTAAAAGTCTTTATTTACTGTGTGTTACGGACATTTATACTGTGGCGACATTCTAAGGTAAGTAGCAGCTTAAGCCTTCTAATGGCTGTGATGCTGAAGCATACTACGCCAAATGGCTGGTTAAGCCTTCTAAGCCAACCTGCTGCTTAAACCGACTGGCTGATTAAGACTTCTAAGCCAAGTGCTGAGGCCAAGATTTTTATTATGCATCTGGGCTTCCCAGGCGAAGGATGCTCTCTCTCCTCTCTCTTAGGTTAGGGTTGGGTGGCAGCTTGGGAGATTCCCCCTTGCTTGCCTAACCCTTTTTTTTGGTGGCACTGGCACCTTGGAGGAGGAGGAGGGGAGTTGGCACCTTGCAACAAGGGGTGGCGGTGGCACTGGCACTCAACTGATCAATATTGCATGCAATTGCACTCTCCCATTTTGCGCACATACTACTATTGTTGTCCACTAGTTATTGTACTTCCTTAAACTACAAGGTTTCAACAAATATGATAATTTTCCAGTGACAGCTAAACATAAAAAGTTATTTGGGTGAAATAAAATTTAAAACTCTCAGGTTTTACTCATTTTAAATATTATCAGTTTTTATTGCCTAAATTTGTTTACGACATAAATATCTTCATTTATTTTATGAAAATTAATTACATGATGCATTCAAGTGTTGGATCTTTCGTCCTAAAAAAATACCACAATATTAAATTGACTTAGATTCTTTGAAAACATTAAATTGACCTGGATTCTTCTTTCAAAATAAATAAATTTATTAATTACTATCATTTTACTGTTATTTTATGTATACAAATCACTATGTATATTTTCTAAATAAAATTACGTTTTCCATATGTGAAGAGTTAGTGAGGCCCTTCTGCCCCTTCCCAAAGTTCCAGTGAGTGAAGAAAGCCTTTCCACATCTGCTATAAAGCGGGAACAGGAATGTACTTCCCTACGAGAGTAGTAAACTTGAGATTGTCCTTTCGATTTCCCTTCAATAATCTAATCTATCTCCAGTAATCTAAAACCTGAAGATATCGTTCAAGTTCTGTTGAAGTGTTGTTCGTTTTCGCTTTTTCAGTTTCACAAGCAATAGAGAGCCCTAGGCCAGGATGAAATTCTTAACTTAGGACAAGATATAGTTCTATCTAATAAATTAATGCGAGACTTTAATAATTTCCTTCCCAAAATCATAAATTCAAATTGGAACATTGTCTTTCATGTCACAAATATTTTGCGCAAATACATAATTTCGTACGTAAAAAAATAGTGGTTTAAATAAACATGCACTCGAATCAAAGTGTCAGCTAATAGCCAAGTTGGAATGTTAAAAAGGGAGAGCTTGTATTTGCAGCATTCCTTGCTTCGTGGATGGATTATAGCTGCGACATGTTGAAGTGCTTGGAGCGAATACCGGACTCCATCTTACACTGGAGAACCACAATTACCTATGAGAGATAGGTATACAAGATTGTAGTTTATATCAGTAAAAGACGTCAACCGTAGGTTTCATGCGTTCAGAGCATCTCTCTGATTTTTTAGGAGTTTTTCTTTTCCGTTTTAAGTCTCGAGGTGACGTCCGCCTCTTCTTCTTCTTCTTCTTAACAGGACGTGAGGGTTAGATAGATGCCATCACCCCATCGTTGCTAGGAGAGATGACGCCTTCGCAATGCAATCATCACAGTAGAGTCGAGGACTCCGCACCATTTAAAAAAAAAACCGTGGGTGAGATAGATGTACCTATTCGGAGGAGGGCTAGGGCAGTTTCCTACTGTAGGGACATACGGGTATACCGCCATGGACATGCTGCAGAAGCGAGCTGAAGTATCTTATTGGGGCCACTGATGACATTCCAACGACGTTGCCAGGCTAGGGGGACTGTAGCCCGAATCTCCGGAAGGAAGTTCACATAAGAAAGTGAACGGCAGGCGCAGGGGGGCGGGAGGCAGCGGAATTTGTGGACTGGTCCGCATCTTCATTCCCCATAAATGCAGGTGCCCAGCAAAAGGAAACCTGCCCCTAACTACGACCAATTAAAAGGAGCCATTTTAAAATTTGAAAAATTATGGGATGAACAGAATTAAAGCACTTCAGTATTTGCAGCGCGCTTCTGGAGTCGCTAAAAATACAAAAAAGAGGGGAGAGAATTGGGGAAGGGAAAAAATTACTACGAGTGCCAACAAAATGGCGGAAACATCCGCAGTAATAATGGATGTAGTGGCAGCTACCACTGCAGGTAAAAGTAGGAAAGACGGCTGCAAATCCGACGCCACCATCGGATTTGAATCCGTCGGTAAAATTTGTAACCAACTCTGTATGTAGGGAAAAATGCTCCATTAAGAGGTGACAAAGTCCATCAACTGGGATATCGGGGATATCAACGGGGATGTCAGAATTGACACCCGTGAAATATCGGCGGAAAGACGACAGGTACGGTAATCCCCTTGGCAGAACCGCGAAACACCACAGGCGCAATCAGCTCACGGGAAATCTCATACCCGTCCACCAAACAATGTGCCCAATAACCGAAAAGCTGGGAAGATGAGGGTGACGTTAGTAATGCGGGAACAGGTCCCCCATAACGCACGAGTGCAGGTGAGTGAGTTCGGAAGTTGCTGGACTCTGCACCAGTACCGAACGGTTAATGACTGACTGCACAAATCCAAAGGAGCCTCACAAACATCACTCATAAGACTCAGTATAGGAGAGGACCTGAACACCCCTGAAGCCAAGCGAATACCGGCAAGATGGACCACATCGAAAATACGAAGCCGAAATGGTGTTACCGAAGAATAGACCTAACAGCCATAATCAAGCTTTGACCTAACCAGTACCTGATATAAAACCTCGTAACCTCGTACCAGTTCAGCGCGTTGGTCTCTCTTCACACGAAGGTCAAGCTGGTGGCCCCGCCTCTAGGCCTGGCTTGGTGTAGGAGCGAGTTATTCTTTTGCGCTCTCCACCGCACACAGCCAGGTATACCCGGCTCATCTGGTACCGTCCTGAGACAGGCATCTAGTCCTCTTTTGAATACTTCAAATTTGACCCCTGTAACGTTTCTGAGGTCCTTTGGAAGCTGAGTTAAACGTCTTAGCCCCCTAACAACCAAGTTATTTTCCATTAGTGTTGAAGAAGTCCCTTGTCGAGCCTTAATTTGGGAACATTACAAATCCTGCCTTTCCTATTTTCGAGTGTTGTTTCGGTGGTAATTGGGTTGAATTTGAGGTTTGGTACCAGTTTTTCGATTATTTTCCATATGTAGATTACGTGTTTTTTTTTATGCAGGAAGGAGGGGCAAAGAGCAAATGCTCGCAAAAGCGCCTCTCCTATAGAAGAAGAAGAGAGCCAAAATCAAGGTCCGAGGTTTTCGAGATGCCAAGACACTCTGCGTTTGAAAGATGGGAGGTCATAGACAGGAGGAAAGATGGATTGAGAAAGATTGTTCCAGAGTTGACCAGTTGAGTAGATGAAAGACTGAAAATACCGATTAATCCTTACATTAGATAGTTGGACAGAAAAGGAATGAGAAAGTGTTGAAAGTTTCGTACTCCTTGCTCTCCTTAAAGGAGGAGGCAAGCAGTTAGAGAGTTCAGAAGAGCAATGTCCGTTATGATAGCGGTAGTAAAGAATGAGTGAGGCAACATTGCGTTGAAGAGAGAGAGATTGAAGACAGGTAAGGGGATAGTCGTGTGGAAGATTGTGACGAGTAGAGAGATAGAGGAACTGAGTTTATGAGGCATTGAAAGCCATAAGATTTTCTTTGCCTCACTCTGAATGAGTGAGGCAACATTGTGTTGAAGAGAGAGAGATTGAAGACAATCAGTAAGAGGCGGGGAATTGATGAGACGAAAAGACTTTGATTCCACCCGATCAAGTACGGCTGTGTGGGTTGACCCACACTGAGTTTATGAGGCATTGAAAGCCATAAGATTTTCTCTGCCTCACACTGAATGAGTGAGGCAACATTGTGTTGAAAAGACAGAGATTGAAGACAATCAGTAAGAGGCGGGGAATTGATGAGGCGAAAAGACTTTGATGCCACCCGATCAAGTACGGCTGTGTGGGTTGACCCATCCCACACATGAGAACCATACTCCGTACAGAGGCGAACAAGACCTCTGTACAGAGACAATAACTGAGTGGGGTTGAAGAAACCGCGGAGGTAGTACAGCACACCTAACCTCTTAGAAGCTATTTAGAAAAGGGAAATACAGTATGTGATCTTTCCGGGAAAAGTCACGAGAAAAGGAAAGGCCAAGAATGTTAAGGGAAGAGGAAGAATTCAGTTGTGTGTTGTTGAAGGTAAGGGGATAGTCGTGTGGAAGATTGTGACGAGTAGAGAGATAGAGGAACTGAGTTTATGAGGCATTGAAAGCCATAAGATTTTCTCTGCCTCAATCAGAGATAGCAGAGAGATCAGCGGTCAGGTGCTCCATAGCCGTCCTACGCGAATCATGAAGTGACTGTTGAGACGGATGCTTTTGGAAGCGGATGGAGAAGTGAAGAGTGGAATCCTCGGCATAGGAGTGAATGGGATAGGAAGTGCGAATTAAACGATCATTAATAAATAAAAGGAAAAGAGTGGGTGACGGACAGAACCCTGAGGAACACCACTGTTAATAGCTTTAGGAGAAGAACAGTGCCATCTACAATAGCAGCTATAGATCGGCCAGAAAGGAAATTAGAGATAAAGGAACATATAAGAGGTTCCAAAAAACCTTAGCCCCCCCATTTTCAGCTTACATGTTTACTTATATTGAAATAGTTTTTAGTGATTATAAAAATATATAAAATTCTTTATTTATTGCAGGTATTAAAATTACTCTAGCTGATAAAGTGATAATATAATGGCTTCTCAATTAATTGGTGATTCGGAGAGGCAACGTGTGATAGATCGCATACAAGCAATAACATTTCGGGAAGCTCGTGATGCTGGAGCCACCTTTATAACACGTTCATGGGTTGCCAAAAAGTTGCGAAGAAGTGAGGACTTCGTCAAAAGAAATTGGAATAAAACTTTGGATGAATGTGAAATGGATACAACCAAATCTGGCCGCACAAATTTGCCACTCTCTAAGGAAACAAAGGACATCATTGAAAGCGGTACGTGTAAGCGGAAAAACAGCTGTGCTAAACTTTCTAGAGAGATCGAAGTGTTGACAGGAAAGATCGTTAGTGGTGAGATCATTCGACTGTACCGTCATAGGCAAGGTTTAAAGCCTTGGTATGAACTTCCAAAGCCAAGAAAAACTCAACTTAACATCGATGACAGAATGTGGTTTGCCCATTATCTTGAAAACTGGGATGTGGATGATTTCATGCATTTAGCTGTCTCCGATGAATTTTTTGTTTACGTAACACGTCGGCCTAACTACCAAAATTATCGAGTGTGGGACACAACACCAGATGAAATCGATGACAATGAACATTATCGCAAATTATTAAAAGTTCAGACTGTGTTGGTGTGTTTGTTTTGTTCACTGCAAAGAAGCTCATGTAGGTGCTGAAGCCAAATGGCCAGAGTTGGGATGGACAGTATTTTCGTGATATTAATCTATCCCAGCATGTCATTCCTTTTCTAAGAAACCCAAACAATGTTATGGATGTCGATCAGGTCACACTTCTGCACGATAAGGCCCCCTGCTTTAAGGCATTAGCCACTCAACAGTTGTTGCGGAACCATGAGATCGATTTCTTTGGAAATGAAGAATGGCCAGGAAATTCTCCTGACCTGAACGTCTGTGAACACATTGGATCAGTTATAAAGGACAAGGTTGAATGTCTCTTGTTTCAAGAACCTGGAGCAAATCGATTTTCGAAGGATACAATGACGCAACACATTGAAATTGTTTTAGTAAATTTGCGTAGCGGTCAAGATCTATTCACGTCACTTTTGGCAAGCTACCCAAAGCGAATTCAGGCTGTCTTCGAAGCCAATGGCGGGAACACCAAGTTTTAATTGTTTCTCATTAAATGCAGAATTAAATTCTCTTTTGTAAGGTATGTTTAGTTTTACTGTACCTCTAATGGTTTGTGCCAGACTCTATTAAAACCTTTCCCTATGCCTAACGCAATAAAAAAGTAGTGACAGCAATTCGTCTGGACCATCCATCGTGTTCCACCTGCCAAGGATGGACCTATAAAGTACAGCAAACGACTTCATCGAGACACGCAGTCTCTTCCAACACAGAAAGGTGACTACCCACGGGGGAGTTAGTAAGATGACAGCCGTACACGGTACACGACTAAAGGATTTTGCATCATACTGTAACCCGCCGAAGGTGAAGTTTCACTGTTAAGCCTCCGTAACCGAATGGATAGTTTTGACCAACAACATTTCTTATATGGATGACTATACTCTTTAGCATGTTAGATTGTTAGAAGCAACTTTGACGTAATTAGGGTTATCATACGTTATGCTAAAAGATTTTCTTCCATGATCAGGTATGTGCACAATGCGTAGCAAACGCACCTGACTGTCACCCACAAACTGATTTTCCACGATTTTACTGTAAATTCAGTACAGTGCATAGGAGACCTGTCTTGTAATCTTTCCAATTTCAGGTGGTATAATAAACTAGACTTATCATCCTTTATTTCGTGAAAAGTATTTCTTTGAAAAGCAAAGTTCTGTTTTTCATTAGGTACTATCTTGAACACTCTTTTGCTCGTAATATTTGTTTTCGTCTCTGAGTTTAACAATAGGGCATGTTCCGGTCCCGCAATCCATGCTACAAGTATGATTTTCCAAACTAGATCATTTATAAGTTTAGATTTATCCAAGTTCTTATTTAGGTCTTTTACAATGCACTCCATGCTGTCACAATGGCCAGGGCCTAGTGTTATTTCTGTGTTTTAATATTGTACACCACCGAGGGTGACGAGGGAAGTGTGACGTAGAACTGGTGAGAAGTCATGTTGTATGTATACTACCAGAGTCGCACTAAAACTAGCTTTTATCGAGTTGAAACTCTCTGGGTAACCAAGGCATTTTACCAAGTACATTTTTTGTTCACCCCAAACCCTAAGATTTTCTGTTTTGAAAGTATTTTTACGTAAATTGAACGTAACCCGTCTGAAGTTCCTCGCCATAGAAACCACCCAAAAATTTTTTCACCATTTAGATCTTCAACCACCCTCCTTTAGGTTTGATGGACCAAACTTTAAAAAATTCCCGAGTCCATTGTTGTTCAAACCCTTTCTTGAATCTTCCTCCTAGTCGTGAAATAGTATATAATCTTCGATTTTTGAAATATTTTACTAAGGGTAATGCTCCGGTCCTTTTTTTTCCGTTTCTGTATACACATCCCTTTAAAAATATCATTAGGAGATGTTCCAATCATGCGATGATAAAAACGATTGTAGGGTAATGCTAACTGACTCAGAATGTCTATGTATGTGCAAGTATTTTTGTGCGTAAAATAACGATGCATGCGCTCCGTAATTGTTCGCTGTACTCTTTCAGCTAAAGATACCTTATGCACTGAGTTCCTCCAATAATAACTAATGTTAAATTCTGCCAACATGTTTGAAAAGAACCACCTATAAACTTTTTTCCTAAATCTGTACAGAAATTGGATGGAATTCTATTTTCCTTTAACATCAAAGACTTTGTAACTTTAGCACAACAGCGTCTGGCGTTTTATTTTTAAGAAGTACAAGCCACAAGTATCTGGAGAAGACATCAAGTACGTAGAATATACCTGTTACCATCATCAGGCCTATACCAGCTATGCTTCAAGTACCTTTCTGCCATACAAACCTCAAACCTCTCTGCCATACAGTATCCAACAATGATGTGTTTGTTTTAGCAGTTTTAAACCTTCTTCGCACAGGCTTATGGAGTGTATAAGTATCCTGTTAACACAAGAAGTTCTCACCATCCCTTTTTCTTTACCCCAACGTAAGAAACGGGGTTAGAAATAACGGAATATAGATTCACTAATACGTCGGACTTTTACGTATTTCAGAAACGTGTGGATAGGGCCGAGTGTTGATGAGTCTCCTCTTTTCAAAGGATTTAAACTGGGTTTACCTGGTGGAGAGGTGTGAGCTTTGAGTTGCCTGTTCCAGAGCTTTTATTCTGTTTTGGTTATCAATCAATGTTTTTGGAATGTTCAACTGCTGTAACATTGTTTTAATATAGTCCCACACTGGTGAGTTGGTCTCTCCCACTTCCCCACCAAATCATGGATGATGTTAATAATGTTCAAACCCTGAACAGTTGACTCTTCAGCAATAACTTCAACTGTGTTAGACCATTGTATAATTGAATTACAACTCGATAGATTAAAAACACTGATGCCTATATTCCTCAATGTATTAAGAAGACTATTTTTTAACACTTGTTCGAGGTTATTGGAGTTCACCCCATTGTCTTTGGGTTGTTCGTTTCTCGTCTCAACATGTTCAGTGTCGTTATTATGTAGTACCGTATGTTTCTTATAGTTTTCTTATTCTAAGAAATTTCGTAAGAGCTACTTGGTTTAAAATTCTTTTCTCATCAAGGTGAAATTGTTTATTTAATATATTCAACAATTTGCTCTCCATTCTTTTAAGTTTGTTTTTACTGTGATCAAGAGATGTTTCATCCTTCTGTGTATTTTGTAGTGAAGCGTGAACCTCGTGAGGTAGCAGTACAACCTTCTTCAATACTGTATATAAAACCAGATAATAAAGGAGCTAAATCTGAAAATATGACAGGCAGGAATGATCCACCTTTTTCTACAAGACGTCTTTGCTTTGACACAGCTTGTCTTTTACGAGCGAATGTTCGTATTATGTTCTTCTAACGACATAAACGCCCCGCAGTAGGTAACTAAGGGGACGTTTTTATAAACTCGAGATATGTTTTTACACGTTTCATCATTCTGGTATATATACTGTTTCAATCTCGTCAGGGAATATATCTGTTCTTAGAAGTACCCAAAAAATGTTACGCGGGTGAAGGTCATAGAGCAAAAATACCCGTATCGCCGATTCGTTGCTACTTTATATACTTCCAAAAAAGCCTTACGTTTTCCCGGAAACATTTGACTTGCTAATAGACCAATTTGCGATACATCTCACCGTTGATCGAATAAGACATTAATACTGCGTGTTTAAAGCTACATCCCGCATAAACTTGTTCTTGAAAAATAGGTTTTGCTTGAAGGAAAACACGCTTATATCAAGATGGTGGGAGAATACTGTAACCACCTCAGCAATCGTTTTATTTACTTCTAGCATAAGATCATCAAAAACAATCACCGTATGTTTATCACTCTTCAATGATCCAACATCATAAATCCCTTTATGAAATAAGACAACATCTTTGTAATCGTTAAAAATAGGCTGGTAGGGTGAATAGCACCATATAACGGTGTGTACAGGTTTTGAGAACAATGCATCTTTATCTTTGACAACTTTAAACATAAACACATTATATATTCATGGACTTGTTAACCTGAATTTTTCTAGAGATTCCATCTTTTGTGTGACACGCTCTTAAGCGATGCTTTTATAAAATGTAAAGATTTTTAAGAGTCTTTCTTTATATTCATCAATCTTTTCTTGTTCTTCTTTACCAGAATGGTGAATGAAAACTCCAACAAGCAATCGTAGCGACTGATAACGATTCAGAAGGAGCTCAGCAGATCTCACCGGAACCTTCAACTTCCGTGGCTGATGGTGGGAGGGATCGTGGGACCAGATTGGAACCCTTCGTCAGTGCTATTGGAAGACCAACTCGAGGATCCAACCAGGTTCCTTCTCCCTCCGCGGGAGTTAAGCGACCAATGGCGGAGGACATGAAAAAGCTATCCACATTAGGTATGTCATCAAATCGCCCAAGATTAGAGTCGTACAGCTCTCAGGATCTAAAATCCTACAGTACAAACAATGTTAATAACGGATTACTGCCTACCCGTTACCGATTCACCTTCGATAGACTATTTGAAATAGCCGCTTTCATCAACCTGAAATCTTTATTAAATGCGCGCGTTAATGATATGTGTCATTTTAACACCTAACTCGAGCATGCTTATACATTTCTAATTGACGGTTTTATGAAGTGTAGAGATGAAGAAGGTGAGAACGGTTTGAAGCATAGACACTATTTAGAAGACACTTCCCCTGAGATGTACCAGTCACTTTGGGACGCTGGTCTAGAGCTTTACAAACCCTCCATCGCCTTCATCGTTTATCCGGCGGGGCTGTATCTTTATATATACTCCAACTGTCGTAACGATTTAAAGGGTTTCCTTATGCATCGCTGTAAAGTGAATTGAAAAAGCAAGTAAAAAGAGAATAAGTGCTCGCTTAGAGCACATTCTGTATACTTTGACATTTCATGATAATATTGTAATAGACGATTGTGTTCCCGAGCATGCTTTTGAATCTACATCTTCAAAGATTAAGAATTATGAAAATGTGACATCAAATTGTAAAGTAGGAACAAAAATAATCGTAAATGATCTTAAGGCTGTGTATATTGTATATCAAGTATAGAAAGCCTCATACATTAAACGGGTCATTAATTTTTAAAAAAATTGCTTGTATGATACAAACGAATGAGGATGTAATTATTTCCACCATTATTTGTGAGTTCATTGTACTAATAAAAAAATTATCTCTTGATATTTAATAAACATTTTATGTATATGTAACGTATTATTATTATTATTATTATTTGTAAAAATAAATGTGTGTTTTAAGTATTTCCACTATTATTTGTAAATTTACTAATAAAAAAATGATTGACATGTTAATAAATATTTTATGTATACAGTATGTGATGTATTATTATTTCTAAAAAGAACGGTATATACTAGTGGCACTCAATATATCTTGCCCCACCCTTTTTGCTTAGCTAAATAATAGGTCATGGGGCTGAAATGTCTTTTGGGCCGTAAGTTTGAACTTTCTGCGCTTCACATAACCGGATTTTTCCAGTTTGAACCTCGCCTCCTTGTATGAAACCACTTTTAAAGGCGCTGGTATAAAACCAATGGTTAACGCAGTTTCGAAAATGGCGTCTGACAGTGATGTCGTCGTAAACAGAGAGCTGTTATCGAGTTCTTAACGGCAGAGAAGGAAACAGTTCGAAATATTCACAAACGTCTACGGAGATGCTGTTGTTGATCGAAGCACAGTTGGACGCTGGTCTAAACGTGTGAGATCATCGGAGAGAGGGAGAGCCAGCCTCGATGATGAGCCACGCAGCGGTCGCCTGGCGCCGGCTGTGACATCTCACACTGTGCAACGTGCTAACAGCATCAATTGATCAAATCGGCGCGTCACATACAAGGAGCTATCACTCGAGCTAGGAATTAGTGAAGGAAGTGTGAATACGATAATTCAGCTACTGGGTACACAAAAGTGTGTTCACGATTTGTTCCTTGTGAACTGACTGAAGATCACAAGGCCCAAAGAAAAGAAATTGCTTCTGAATCGTTGGTTCAATACGAAACAGAAGGGGATGACTTCCTTTCACGAATTGTGACTGGGAATGAGACTTGGGTACACCACTTTCAACCTGGAACAAACCGCCAATCCATGGAGTGGCATCACGCAGACTCCCCACGCAAGAAAAAGTTTCAAATGGCTCCCTCAGCAGGAAAGGTTATGGCCACCCTCTTCTGGGACATGAAAGGTGTGATTCTATGGGACATTATGAAGAAAGGACAAACAATGAACTCAGAGGCATATATTGCTACCCTACAGAGACTCCACAGACGTATAAAGCGAGTTCGACCGTAGAGAAAACTGGAAGACGTCCTTCTTTTGCATGATAACGCAAGACCACACAACAGTTTTCAAGCAAGAGAGGCCATCACAAAAATGCGCTTCACTGTTTTATCCCACCCTCCATACAGCCCGGATCTGGCACCAACAGACTTCCATTTATTTGGGCCAATGAAGGATGCTATTCGTGGAAGAAAGTTTCAGAGTGACGATGAGGTTGTTGAAGAGGTTAAGAGGTGACTCCAGCGGAACCCAGCGGACTTTTACCAACAAGAAATAAAGGCCCTTGTTTCGAGGTGGAGGAAAGCCGTAGAGAAGGATGGAGACTATGTGGAAAAATAAAAACTTGTAAAAAAGGTATGTAACTACTTGTGTACAAAATTTCTGGCACTTACAAGGAAACTTAGAAAGAAAGAAAAAAAGGTGGGGCAAAATATATCGAGTGGCCCTCGTATTAACTATTTGTAGCAATATTTGTAAGCTTACTAATAAAAAAATAATCTCTTGCTATGTTAATAAATATTGTTCGTAAATGTGTTTCTATTTATTCGACATTCATTTTTAAATTATATCTATGTATACGTGTTAATAAGGTTGTTGACCAATATGGATGGAATGCGAGAGCTGTCGCTTGAAGATAAGGAAAAATAAATACAAAGTGAGAATATATATATAGCGGGATCTATTTTTACTGTGTTGGTTGTAACGTTACTACAGTTAATTCACAAAGACTAGCGGGTTCTGTGCTAGAATCTGCTTAAGATGAGAGTGTACACATACGCTTTAGCCTCAGCACTTCTTTTCAAATCTTTCTGTAGCCAATATACTGGCGACCTTTGACCGCTCAAAATTTCAATATCTATTAAGCAAGGAAAGTGAAAATACCTTAATTTAAAGGAAAATAAAGCTAAGTTCGAAATAAATATATTGAACTGATAACATACATAATAATAATAATAATAATAATAATAATAAAAAACACTTCATGCTAATGGCACCAATAAGTAAACGTACACTGAGTAGAGCACTGGGGAAGAACAGGGAACAAGCTTAGTTTAGAAAAACAGGACAGGTTCACGACAGTGTACTTGACAAGCTAAACGTACGAAGCCTAAATATAGTTACTGAAGCAGTCTGATCCTTCTTGTTAGAACTGGGCCTCAAATCCGTAGCTCCCAACTCGATTGCCTTCTCAGGCAGAGTGACTTATGCTTCTCAGCATAAATACAATACATAAATAAATACAAATTGGCTTAATTGAGAATATATATATAGCGGGATCTATTTTTACTGTGTTGGTTGTAACGTTACTACAGTTAATTCACAAAGACTCGCGGGTTATGTGCTAGAATCTGCTTAAGATGAGAGTGTACACACACGCTTTAGCCTCAGCACTTCTTTTCAAATCTTTCTGTAGCCAATATACTGGCGACCTTTGACCGCTCAAAATTCCAATATCTATTAAGCAAGGAAAGTGAAAATACCTTAATTTAAAGGAAAATAAAGCTAAGTTCGAAATAAATATATTGAACTGATAACATACATAATAATAATAATAATAATAATAATAATAATAATAATAATAATAAACACTTCATGCTAATGGCACCAATAAGTAAACGTACACTGAGTAGAGCACTGGGGAAGAACAGGGAACAAGCTTAGTTTAGAAAAACAGGACAGGTTCACGACAGTGTACTTGACAAGCTAAACGTACGAGGCCTAAATATAGTTACTGAAGCAGTCTGATCCTTCTTGTTAGAACTGGGCCTCAAATCCGTAGCTCCCAACTCGATTGCCTTCTCAGGCAGAGTGACTTATGCTTCTCAGCATGTTAGCTCGATTCACTAATTCCAATTAACTCTTACTACAGTAATTGGCGAATCACTTCAACCTCTTACACGTAAAACTTGATCAACCTATAAGTTAAATGTCTATGTTTCATAAAATGAATCTTTAATATTATATAAAATTATAATCACTTTTATTGGAAGGAACACTATAAAGAAAAAATACTTACTATTAATACAGTGACGAAACTTGAATTAATAATACATAATTTTCAAATCAGGGAACAAATGCTTACTTGAATTCCACAACAAATAATAATCGAAATTTTAAAATACAAAACCTTCACGCTTGAATTGATAACACTAGTCAACAACAATTTTGTCACAAGGGTTTTGATGGGTGTTCTAAGTGTACTTTTTCATGCTGAATCTAAATATGAAATCAGATTTTTTCTATGAGGCTTAGTTTACTTGTGACGCTATGTTCATTTTTTCCTCATTTAGCATGATCACCGGATAAAAAAATAATAACATATTATATATAATTAAGTATATAACAATATTATAATATAAAACATTATAAAAATAATAAATATAATAATATATTATATTAATTAATATAACTATAATAAAATATATTAATATTAATATATATGTTGTATTAATTTTTCTGTAAAATTAGTATAATTTATTCATTTGGGGAGAAAGTTCTGATAATGCTGGCAGGATAAATTTGGTCGGAGCAGCAGACTGTGCACGTAGGGTGGATCGATTTTACATTTTTTTCGATTTCCATATTCTAATAGAGACAAACACTTGCGCATGCATGAGAAAATAGCCTCTGCAAAATCTTAGCTTAATAGGTAATCATCTTCTGCCCCCGGCAGAGCGATGAAGATCATATTTTACTAGTCAAAAACGTATTTTTCTTATAATTTTTAAAATATTTCAATATGCATCAAAATTATTCCTAATAACTATAAAGTCGATGAAAAAGACCTCATATGATCGTTTTTCCAAGCGCGTTGTTCTACGTTAATATCTTTTGCCCCCGGCAACAACGTCAAATGTTGAAAAAATAGGTAATTTATATACATATTTTCAGATCGGCTCTTTGTCTTAAATAATGCATTTATATATTTCCCATAGCATTTATATCGTTGCTTAGGCATGAAATAACACACACGCAAAATTTTATGACTCTAGACTAATATCTTCTGTCCCCGAGAAAAGTCTAAATGTGGATTATAATTACGTTAATGCGATGTTATAAGTACGATAAGTACTAAGTACAGCTCCTCGCTTGCTAATTTTATAAAATTAGCAACCCAGAACTCAGCACGAGGAGGTGGCTGTACGTCGAGTTCCACCCTATCCAGCCCCAACCACCCTTCCTTTGGCTGCATGTCGATTTACATACGGTAATCTTTCTTAGAATCAAATCGTGGAATTTTTGTTCGGGAGTGAAGACGGGAGCGGATGAATCCGTCCCTCTCTTCTATTCCACTTACACTGGCAGAGGCTTCGGTTACTAATTTGATGAGTCTCTCGACCGCTTGAGTATGACAAGGGAATAGTGGGATCAGTCCATCAGGCTGGTCTCCCGTCTCAACAAACTCTTTTATTCAGGTATCAGGTATTGTTTTTGTAACGGGGGGTTCGGTCACCTCAGCCGTTTGCCAGTTGATCATTTCGTAATAGTTTTGACTATCGTAGAGCAGCTCAGGCATGGCGAAGGCTCGAATTTCCCCCGCTGGTGATTGTTTTGGTCGTGCTTTTAATATTCTTCTCCATCCCAATTCTCTTATGTGTTGCTTATCGGCATGTAGCATGGAGATCAAAATATTTTCTGGGTGAGCAAAGAAAGAATTTCTACGGAGGACTTTGTTGGCGATTGTCTTAGATCTTTGAGGCATGGTCTGAGAGAGACGCATCATTTCGAAAAAATGTTTTGCGCCCTCAGTGAAACTGGAGTTTTTCTTTATCTTAAACCAAATTGGTGCGTAAACTGTCATAATGAATCGCACAATTTCGTTGAAGGTGCTGGAGGGTTCACTGGTTGAAACATAGAGGCGCAGAAATCTATTTGCTGTTGTCAGCCACCTGGAATGCGCCATCTTACCTGGATTTCGAGCCGCGAGAGCTGAAGAGCAGTTACCGCTCGACACTGCTCTGTAGATGCCTAACAATTATTTTTGGTCAGTGCTCAACTCGGCATCATCTATGTCAATGTCGGGAGATGGAATGGCATCGAATTCTGTAATTGGACGTTTTTCGCAGTCGTTCACTTGTTTTCCAACTGGTCCAGCAAAGCCCATTGGCCCAGTTGTTTTGCCGTCCAAGTCTTGAATGAGGTGTCGCACTGATAATTCATTACCGTGTAATAGGCATATGATCCACTGAACTGGCCTTTGTAGTTTCATTTCAATCATACGAATGGATCCACCCTTTCGACCCGTGTTCACTGCGGTACCATCACAGCCGATAGCCACAATGTCGTCCGTGCTAATATTGTTAGTCTGCTGCTGCTGCTGGCAGCACTCACCAGAGATGACCTTTAAACCCTAGCCTAGAGTCATAAAATTTTGCGTGTGTGTTATTTCATGCCTAAGCAACGATATAAATGCTATGGGAAATATATAAATGCATTATTTAAGACAAAGAGCCGATCTGAAAATATGTATATAAATTACCTATTTTTTCAACATTTGACGTTGTTGCCGGGGGCAAAAGATATTAACGTTGGACAACGCGCTTGGAAAAACGATCATATGAGGTCTTTTTCATCGACTTTATAGTTATTAGGAATAATTTTGAAGCATATTGAAATATTTTAAAAATTTTAAGAAAAATACGTTTTTGACTACTAAAATATGATTTTCATCGCTCTGCCGGGGGCAGAAGATGATTACCTATTAAGCTAAGATTTTGCAGAGGCTATTTTCCCATGCATGCGCAAGTTTTTGTCTCTATTAGAATATGGAAATCGAAAAAAATGTAAAATCGATCCACCCTACAGTGTGCAGGTTGAAACATGTTTGTACCTGTTCAGACATGAGCCTAGTTTCTGTGTGTAGAGCAGCTCCAAGTCAGTCTGCTTGTAAATGTCACAGTGTTAACAGCTAGTGTCTGTTGCTGATTGTTAATTTTACACCAGTGTTGTATTCATATAGATGTTTTGTAATGCCGCGGAACTGTCTGAATCATCCTAATTCCTTTTGTTATGTATGTGGTGATCTAACTTTAAAATCCCAGAAACGTAACTTTACACCATTAGTAAAAAAATGCTATGAACTTTATTTCGGATGTAAAGTAGGCGATCAGGACAAGAGTTAGGCCCCTCACATTTGTTGTGTGACATGTGTAAGACTACTTACAGGATGGCTAAACGGTTCACGTCACATGTCATTTGCTATTCCAATGATTTGGAGGGAACCCAAAGATCACACAACAGACTGCTATTTCTGCCTGGTAAATACAAAGGGGATCACTTCAAAAACAAAGAGCCTTATGAAATACCCTAATCTACCGTCTGCAATGAGACCAGTTCCCCACAGTGCTCAACTTCCAGTACCAAATCCTCCTGAACATGTAAGTTTAAGTGATGAGGAATCAAACGTAGCTGTAGCATTTCACGAGGAAAAAGATGAAGACATTTCTGATCCAACATTCCAGGCTACCTGTTCCTCCAATGAACCACATTTACTGTCACAAGGAGATCTAAATGACCTAGTTCGTGATTTGAAATTATCTAAGAAGCAGGCTGAACTTTTAGGTTCAAGATTAAAGGGTTGGAATCTACTGCAACGTGACACTAAAGTTTGTTTTTTCCGCAGCCGCCATGATGAATTCAAAGAATGGTTCTTCCATGAAGATGGACTTGTGTTTTGTAAAGATGTTAATTCAGTCATGGCGGCTCTTGGTCATGAATATAACGTGGATGAGTGGCGATTGTTCATTGACTCCTCAAAAGTCAGCTTGAAAGCAGTCCTTCTTCAAAACGGAAATAAATTTCCTTCTGTACCTATTGCACATGCTGCAAACATGAAAGAGTCATACGACAACATGAAGTTGCTTTTAGAAAAGTTTCAGTATCAGAAATATAAGTGGAATATCTGTGGAGATCTGAAGGTCATTGCACTTTTGCTAGGGTTGCAGCTAGGTTACACCAAGTACTGTTGTTTTTTATGTGAGTGGGACAGTAGGGACAAGCAAAACCACTACGTTAAGAAGGATTGGCCAAAACGCACCTCACTTGTTCCAGGCAAGAAAAATGTTGTGAATAGTTCACTTGTTGACCCTGAGAAAGTGTACCTTCCTCCTTTGCATATCAAGCTTGGACTTATGAAAAACTTTGTTAAAGCGATGGATAAAGCGCAAACAGGATTCACATACTTGAGAAATAAGTTTCACCGGATCAGTGATGCCAAGATTAAAGAAGGCATTTTGTAGGCCCTCAGATCAGAGAATTGTTAAGAGATGAGAGATTTGAAGGAGAGTTGAATGAAGTTGAGAAAGCTGCGTGGCAGAGTTTCAAAAGTGTCTGCACAAATTTTTTGGGAAATCACAAGGCCGAAAACTATCCTGAAATAGTAGGAGATCTTCTTAAGTCTTACCAAGCAATGGGGTGCAATATGTCATTAAAGGTTCATTTCTTGGACTCTCACTTGGACTTTTTTCCGGAAAACCTGGGTGCGGTAAGCGACGAACATGGTGAGCGTTTTCATCAGGATATTTCTGCCATGGAAAACCGTTACCAAGGCAAATGGAGCCCCAGTATGCTGGCTGACTATTGCTGGACTCTTAAGAGAGACATGCCTGAGGCAAAGCACAGCAGAAAATCAAAACAAGCTACTTTTTAAACTACAGGTATGTCTTTTCGATCATATTTTAATAAGTATGTAACTATATGGGTTTTTAAAAATTAAATTGCATGTCACACAAAAACCAGACCTGATAGAGAAATTTTACAAACTTATTTGGATTCAGCACAGAAAATACTATAAGAATAAGGTATTTTCATTCTTGGGACACGAAAAAAAATTTTTTTGTTGCCCAGTGTAATTTTACTAACCTTGCCGATGACTTAGAACTCCCTAATTTAGTGACGTCAGCAACGCTCTACCACACTAAATTGATGATTAAAACATTTTAACAGGGGAGATAATTTATTATATTACAGTATATTTCATTTTGTGTATTGACCCTTATCACAGTATGGAGTATGTCTACACAGCTGTTAGACCTTTATCTTATCAAGCCCTTCCTTCTTATCAGATTCCACCCCACTTTGTGAAATTAAAAAGTTTTTGCCTTTTCCTCTCACCCTTTTTCCTCACTTTACACAAGCACTGGTACCTTGCACCCCTCTACGTTTTGCGCCCATCCTACTGATGGCTATGGTGCATCTGACCTCTGACATTCCTACTACCTCTGACTGTGACAGAGAAAACCATGTGGCTTTCAGTTCCTTCATCCGTCTACTCGTCGCAATCTTTCATGCGACTATCCCCTTAACTTCAACAATACACAACTCAGTCTTTCCTCTTCTCTCAACATTCTTGGTGTTTCTTTTTCTCGTGAGCTTTCTTGGAAAGATCACATATACTCTCTTTCTAAAACAGCTTCTAAGAGGTTAGGTGTACTGCACCGACTCCGCAGTTTCTTCACCTCCACTTACAGTAGTTACTCTCTCTGTACAGGTCTCTTGTCTGCCCATGTATATAGTACGCTTCTCATATGTGGGGGGTGGCTCAACCCACGCGGCTCTACTTCAACGGATGGAATGAAAGTCTCTTCGTTTCATCAATTCACCAAGCTTATTCACTGTTTTCATTCCCTTTCTCTTCGTCGATCTGTTGCCTCACTCTCTCTTTACAATTATTAGAACGGACACTGCTCTTCTGAAATTTCTAACTATATGCCTTCTTTTATAAGGAGAGCTTGCAGTAGAAGACTTTCAACACATTTTCATTCCTTTTCTGTGCAACTCTCTAACGGAAGGGTTAATCGGTATTTTCATTCTTCCATCTACTCAACCGGTGAACTCTGGAACACTCTTCCTCATTCCATCTTTCCAACTGTCTATGATCTGCAATCTTTCAAACGCAGAGTGTCCAGGCATATCAAAGACCCTAGACGTTGATTTCGTCTTTCTCCTTCTTCTATAGGGGATCATTTGGAGCAAGTGTAGTTTACGTCCGCCTGACGCAAAAGGGGACACAAACCACACCAGGTCAAAGTTGGGGACGTAAACTACACTAGGATCTTTAGGAGACATTTTTTGGAGTAATCCAAGAATAAGCACCCCAAATCAATTTAGGGTGCTTTTTCTTGGATTGGGGTCGAACGAGGGTGCTTATTCTTGGATTGCTCTGAAATGGAGTTAAAATGGAGTTAATTACTCTAAAATGATTAATTAAATGCCCGGTTAGGTTAAGTCGTGATATTTAACGAAAATATCACGACTTAACCTAACCAATCGGCAAGGGCGTACAGTTGACCTAACCTGGCATTCAATTAACCTTATTTCAATATTTTTATTTTAATTGTGTTGTTCTAATTGGGTTGGGGTCTAACTGGTGTGCATTTTCATAGATTGGGGACTTTGGGGTGCTTATTCTTGGATTGCTCCCATTTTTAAATGAATCCATCAAATAAAACGTTAAAACTAACGAAAATATTACGACTTAACCTAACCAATCGTCAATATATATATAAAATTGTGGTTCGGAACCCACGTAATATTGTAGGTCCCCTCCGCCACCACGGAGGACATGCACAATACACAATTATGAGCACAGTTAGGTAGACCAGCCATGAGTGGATCCTAGGGTCTTTGTTGGTCTGAAACATTATAACATTATAAACATTATATATATATATATATATATATATATATATATATTATATATATATATATATATATATATATACTGTATATATATATATGAAGGGTGTTCCAAAAGTCATCACCACATATATTTTGCTTATAACTTTTGAACCAATAAAACAACAAATACTGTAGAAAGTGGAAATAATTTATTTTATTTAGAATTATGTTAGAATTATGTTGTGGTGTGTAGTGTTCCATCTTCAAATTATTGGGGTTGATCTTCTACAATCTGGAAAAAAATTAGGTTAATATTTGGTTGGACACAGGGGCTAACGAGAAATGAGAGGTTGTGTTTCAGTAGCACTATTTTTCATGCTCTTTACGATGGTACTAATCATTTTTTCTGCTAGTGCGCAGTTATAAAATTCATTCAATATATAATTTTTACGTGGAGACTCCGTGTGTATGTATGTATGTATGTATGTATGTATCCATGTATGTATGTATGTATGTATGTATTTATCCATGTATGTATGTATGTATGTTAGCGCTCCGTGTGTTTGTATGTACGGTAATGCTTTTCGTGGACGTATCACTTGTTTTCAGATTGTCACATGGCTGGATTGGGCCAATTAGACACTTTTTGTGTAGATTTAGCCAATTAGACACTTTTTGTGTAGATTTAGCCAATTAGACACTTTTTGCGACGTGCGCCATAGGAATTTCCTTTGCTTCACGCAGTTTGAGGACAATGGCTGAAGCTAGTGAAGGTTTTGAATGTGACGGTTGCGAGATTGAGTATTACCACGCCATTTCTAAATATTTTGAAAATAACGAAGCAGCGGTGGATTGTTTTAAACGCCACGGAGTTCTGCCGCTTGTGTGCAATGCCCGAAATGTAACAATTCCTGTTCTTATCGCGCGGACCAACATATATACTATTGTCACCGGCAGGTTAGGTTAAGTTAGTTAGGTTAGGTTAGTTAGGTTAGAATAGGTTAAGTTAGGTTGGTTAGGTTAGGTTAGTTAGGTTAGAATAGGTTAAGTTAGGTTGGTTAGGTTAGGTTGGTTAGGTTAGTTAATTTAGTTAGGTTAGTTAATTTAGTTAGGTTAGCTAGTTTTTTATCAGAATTACATTTTCCTGGTGTAGTTAGGTTGGTTAGGTTAGGTTAGTTAGGTTAGAATAGGTTAAGTTAGGTTGGTTAGGTTAGGTTGGTTAGGTTAGTTAATTTAGTTAGGTTAGTTAATTTAGTTAGGTTAGCTAGTTTTTTATCAGAATTACATTTTCCTAGTGTAGTTTTCTCTGCTTTGTTGGAATTTGACACACATTTTTTGTGCAAATGAGTAGAAACACTCCGTATTTTGGAATGGAAAAAAAATAGTTTATATTCATTTGCACAAGAAATGGGTATCAGATTCGAACAAAGCAGAGAAAACCACTAGAAAAATGTAATTTTGAAAAAATGTAACCCCTGTGTCCAGCCAAATATTTACCAAAAATTAAAAAAAAAAAATAATTAAATTAAGGTTACAGCTACTTCAGATGGGGTGATGACTTCTGGAACACCCTATATATATATATATATATATATATATATATATATATATATATATATATATGTTGACGATTGGTTAGGTTAAGTCATAATATTTTCGTTCGTTTTAACGTTTTATTTGATTATGTTACGCGGACAAAGTTGGGGAACGTAAACTACACTAGGATAATGTAGGGGAACGCAAACTACACTAGGATAATGTAGGGGAACGTAAACTACACTAGGATAATGTAGGGGAACGTAAACTACACTAGGCACCACAGGGGGACGTAAACTGCACTTGTCCCGATCATTTTTGCGGGCGCTGGGCGTTGGCCCATCCTTCCTGCGTGAAAAAAACTCGCTTAATACTGCATGTTGACATATTATAGTATATAGGTCAAGCCAATATTTAAATAAAAAATAATCACTATTCACTATACAACACCAGCTGCACTCCTTTAGAAACAAATAGATATTGAAAATCAGTATCAAACCGTGTGGTCACACGCCAACGTAGCAAGTTAACAGCGTAATTTCCAAAAGTCAGTCACAACTTACAGACGAATAATGTGATGCTGTTCAAAGGTGTAACTGAGTTTATTTTGCATTAGTATTTTTTTCGAAACACAGATCATTATTGATTTATAAGTGTCACAAATACAGTAAAGAAGAGAAAAGATATTTCTGTACGTATATTTTCAAAATATTCCTTTTCCATACTTACACATTTATTTGTATATATTTCTATAACTATACCTACACCTACATCCCTAATTGTGACATAGCATTAGTTAGTGTCTAGGCTTCGTAGGGAGCTGAAGTGGATGAACTTTTCATTCAAAGCGTTTCTCTTTCTTCAATTTTAATTCTTATATTTAAAATCATAGATTTATAAGTTTCAGTGTTTTAGATTTTTAAATATTTTTCAATGAGAGTATACATATATATATATATATATATATATATATATATATATATATATATATATACCACCGATCAAGATTGCACCACTGAAAACCAAATAAAAATAAGATTTTTTATTTACCTTCGGCGATAAATTAATTACACTGGCCAACAAGTATTTTTCATCAGATATAATTATGGATGGGGTAGATAGCTGTTGGGACGCTGATTCCAAATCTGTTTTCGGTTTCCCTCTAGCACGTCTAGTTTTCGAGATGAGACCGATCATAATATATATAATAAATATAATATATATATTATATAATATATAGTACAGGGTGTTTCAAAAGTCCCTCATTATTTTTAAAATTTTATTAAAATAGCAATTACAAGAGGAACCAAATGACAATTTGGTTGCTGAGTCTACGATTCATGAGAATTTTGGTGGCATCAAACTTGGCTTCATAAGTCTACTGGAAAGTCACTGGTACACCTCAACGTGGGCACCGTCTTTTTCGAAACAAGCGAGCCACCGTTTTACGCATTCTTGGCCGACATTGGACAACATTTCGGGAGTAACAGAAGCACACGCATTCCTGATCCGTTCTTCTAGTGTGGGGAGGACTCGCGGCTTGGTGGCGTACACTTTGCTCTTAATGTAGCCCCACAAAAAGAAGTCGCATGGGGTAAGATCAGGCGAGCGAGCAGCCCATTCGATGGGACCACGGCGACCAATCCACCGATCCGGGAACTGCTTATTCAGAAATGAGCGAACCTCACGCGAGTAATGAGCAGGGGCACCGTCTTGCTGGAAAATGACTTCTTGCATGTCAGCTACAGCTGACAGTTGGGGGCTGCAGAGCTCCTGAAGCATACGAAGGTAATTGTCTCCGTTGACGTTCACGGAATTTCCATCTTGATCCCGGAAGAAGAACGGACCAATCAGCCCAGCTGAGGAGATGGCACACCAGACGACCAATTTCGGCGTGTCCCTTTCATGTTCACGGATCTCCGCAGGATTGTGAGTTCCCCAGATGCGGGTGTTGTGCCGATTGACGCGACCAGAAAGGTGGAAGAGAGCTTCGTCGCTGAACCACATGTGCTCCAGGATCGATGGGTCTCTTTCGTAGTGATGCAGCAGTGTCTCACACATCTCCACCCGGCAATCGTAGTCTTGAGGTTCCAGCTTCTGAACCACCTGGATCTTGTACGGATACAGTTTGAGACCACGCCGCAAAATCCGTTGGATAGATGTCGCGCTGATGTTCAGTTCCGCAGCAGCTCGCCGAATGGACTTTCCTTGACTCTGAGTAAACGCCTCACGGACAGTTTCGACATTCTCCTCACTCCGCCCACTTCGAGGTCTTCCTGATCGTGGTTTGTCCTTTACGGATCCGGTCTCCATAAACTTCCGGTGGGTGGCGACGATGGTGTTCCTATCCGGTGCATAATGCTGTCCGTAGACTGCCCGGAATCGTCGCTGCACTTCGACCACAGATTGAAAAACCTCCTGCCATGCAGCGATTTTACACCTCTGCTCTAGAGTCAGCATGGTAGCAGAAGAAAACGGAGCAAAACTTCAAATGTAGACTCAAAAAAATTCTCAACTACTGAGTAAGAGTTTACCACAAGATGAACGTCGTTGGTCGATTAGCTGCAAAGAAAATTGAAAATCAAATTAGTGAGGGACTTTTGAAACACCCGGTATATAATATGTATAATATGCATATAATTATATACAATATAATATAATACTATATATACTAATATGTATAATATGCATATAATTATATACAATATAATATATAACACTATATATACACAATATAAGTCTTATAATATGCGTCCTTTATACATGTAGCGGAGTATTTTGTCGTTGCAGCTTAGGTGTAGGTTTTTGCTTTACCTTTTCTGTACCCTCATGTATGGCATTTTGTTGTTTCAACTTAGGTTTTCCCAGGTTGTCTTGTGGGATTTTAGGTGAGAGCAGTTGCTGGCCACAAATTTGAAAACGTTGCACATGTACGCCCTTTTATTCTTTGGCTCACAGTCACATGTCTAGTTGTGTGTTGTGTTTTGTTTTGTGTCGCCCACTTACACATTTTATTTTTTTAGGTGATTTACCTCAACCCCCTCATCGATCATCGTATCGTGCCTCGAAAGTGTAAAAATCACCCGTTCGCGACTAAATCACAACGGCATACAATCACGATGGATCTTCGGAAAACTTACCGATTACACTGGGCAACATGTATTTTATTGAATGATATCTGACACTTGATTCTAGGTAATTTGGGTGCGCTGAATACGAATTTCAACTCGGTTTGGCTCTATCAGGTCCTGATTCTTGTCGACAGCCTATGTGCCATTTTCCAGATTTTTCAAATTAGGACTAAAAAATTAAGTCATGTGTTAAATTTTTTTTTCAAGTTTCATGAATACAAGCAGTTCAAACTACAGTAAAATTACATTATAACGATAGAAATGACTTAAAAAAAAAACAAACAGATATGAAGCTTTCACTGTGGCAAAAATTTTCTTTTGTAAGACTTTCTAGCGTATTTGCTTGTTGATGGCAGGTCTCTTTTCAAGCACCAGCAGTAATCAGCCATCATGTGGGAATCCCAGCGGCCTTGGTACCGTTCCTCCATAATTTTTATATCTTGGTGGAATCTCTCCCCTTGTTCGTCACTTACATCACCTAAATTACTTGGAAATTGGTCAAGATGGCTATTCAAAAAATGCATTTTTATGCTCATATTGCAACCTAACTCTTTGTAGTCCCTTAAAAGTTTTTTTACGATTTCTTCGTAGTTATCTGCCCTATAATTGCCTAAAAAGTTTTCTATCAACTCCACGAATGAGAACCAGCCATTTTTTTCGCGTTCATTCATGACATTAGGAAAATTGCTGTCTTTAATCATTGTTCTTATTTGTGGACCGTCGAAAATTCCCGCCTTGATTTTTTCATAACTTAAACCTGGAAATTTTGAAGTTATGTATTTGAAACACTCGCCGTTCGTATCTAAAGCTTTTACATATTGTTTAATGAGGCCTAGTTTTATATGCAGAGGAGGAAATATGATTTTATCTCTGCTCACTAAAGGTGGATTAATTACGTTTTTTTCTCCGACAGTAAGTGATGTTCGTGCTGGCCAGATTTGTTTGAAATAATGTTCTTCCTTGGCTCTGCTGTCCCATAAGCAAAGGAAGCAGGGATATTTAGTATACCCTCCTTGTTGTCCTAGCAGAAAATTAACCATTTTTAAGTCAACACATATGATCCACTCGTGCTCCCTATATTTGATAAGATTTAAAACCTTTTCTATATGTTCATACTTTTCTTTTAATTTTGTTGAGTGCCCAATCGGTATCGAGCCGTATAGATTGCCATTATGCAACAACACACACTTAAGACTTCTTTTCGAACTTTCTAAAAACAAGCGCCAATCATTTGCATCGTAAGACTCAACCCCCATCTTCTTTAACAAACCACCTATGTCGCAGCAATATACTAAACTATCCTCTGTTCTAAAATATTTAACAAGTTCTTCTTCTCTTTTTCTGTAAAATGAAATGTATGTGTTTGAAGTAAGCAAGTTTTTCTCTTTAAGTCTTGAAGCTAAAATTTCCGCAGCCTTTTTTGGCAAATTTAGATCCCTTACAAGATCATTCAACTCGGCCTGGTTAAACTTTTGCGGATCGTTTTGACTTTCAAATACGCTGGGGTCAAAATCGGTGTCTGACTCCTCAAAGTGCATAACAATATTTTCAGGAACATCTTCAACTAATTCTTGAGTTGGCAGACCCTTAAATTTTGGAATGGGGATCTCATTTGAATGTAGCACAGGTCGTATCGCGGTGTCGAAATTTGGGTACTCGATACAATGTTTATTTTTCTTAGTGAAGCCCGAAGTCTTGACAAAGTAAAGGTAGCAATCGGTCTCGTGGTTAGTAGGCTCTCGCCACACCTGATATGGAAAAAAAATTGTAAAGCGTTAACAAAAGCGACGAGAGACTTGTTTTTATGAATGTTATCAAAAGTTATCACCCAAACATTTAACATTTCTATGTGTTTCAACCTTATGCAATATTTGAGATTCTTATAAACATTTTCTGTAAATTTTTGTTTATGTACCTAAGTTACAATTACATTTAGGTAAGTTACAGTATACTAGTGATTAAATTACTAGTTTTATGAAATCATAAACTTACCATCGGAACTCCAAAAGGTTTTTGAATCCGAACCCTTCGTCCAATGTCGCAGTCTTTCAATGCATATAGTGCAGGCTTTATGTGGAGCCCACGATTTATCTTGGTCCCCCAGTTTTATGCCAAAATAAGCTAAGTAAGCTCTTTTTACGAAGTCAGTTATATTTGCTCGTTGATGTGGAAGTGTAAAATTTCAACATATATAACAGAAGGAATCAGGGTTGTTTTTGCATTTGAACTTTCTAGTGCTTGATGACATATTGCTTGATTGTTCTGCCAATTTGTAAAGGTATTTAAAGCCCTTAATTCATATAAATTTAAGAAAATCTGAAATATAAACACAAAAATTAGTTTAAATAGGTACTTATTATGAAATAGGTACTTACAATCTATGAAATTAAACTAGAAACACGGATGAGTAGGTACAATATAAATTACGTCTAATTAAATCAACTATATTAAATCACGATGACAAAATTACTCACTAAATCATATGCCAATTCAAAATTATGTTAATGCCCAAACTTAGTTAACTAACTCGACTGACTGACTGACTGACTGACTGATTGAATTGACTGATTAACTCTGGAAACGAGTCGCTTTTATATATTTTAGTTGTCCCTCTAGAATACTCTACAGAGAATAGGAATGCTCGAGAAAATTTTAGAATTCTATGATATTTTTAGCTTAATTTACTAATATTAAAATGGGTTAAAAATGACAAAATTAAAAATATTTTTAGGGTGTTACATATAAAAATATACATAATACAACAATACCATAACAATAGGTACAAATAGCTAGATAAAAACCTAGTTGCATAATGTGTAACTGCAAAAAGACTTAGCGAGTATTGAGAAAAAAACCTTTTTAGGAATACGACGAAAGAGGAGGGGTGTTGAGCAAAATCAGGACCTGATAGAGCAAAACCGAGTAAAAATTCGTGCTCAGCGCACCCAAATTACCTAGAACTAACTGTCAAATCTAATTCAATAGACAAAAAGTTGAAATTTGTTCCCCCAGTGTTATACTTCGGCTGTCCACTAGGCAACCAAGATAAGGGGTGGGCGCCACATGTTATCTGTACCGCTTGTTCGAATGGATTACGTGACTGGTTGAACCAAAGGAAAAAGTTGATGCCGTTCGTTATACCCATGATATGGAGGGAGCCGAGAGACCATCATGGCGATTGTTACTTTTGCAATGTTAACATAACTGGATTCTCCGTGAAGAACAACCATAACAGCGTTTATCCGAACGTAGACTCCGAGATCAGACCGATCCCTGACGATGACACGATCCCGATTCCGGTACTTCCACAGCATGGACTCGATTCTTTAGAAGACATGTGAAAAAACTATATAGGGTTATGGGTTGATTGCCTGTTGCCCTCATCCGTTGGAAATTTTCATCAGATTTCAGTGGAGAGTTAACGACAAAAGCCCTACGTTTTTTCGTTAGAGAGCTATGTATGTGTAGATCTTCAAAGGACCTCTTTCATGTATTGTTTTTAGTGGTTAATGTTAAATTTATTTGCCTTCGGTATTTTAGCGCTGCCTAATGATAAAGAAAGGAATTGCCTTACCTTATTATTTCGTTGAGCTTCGCTTCTGCTCGTAGGACGCGACGATGTTTTTCGATATAGGGCCGCGGTACGATGGAGTTACACAACGAGTTGATTTAATGTAATTAATATAAGCAGTCACTATATTTAAATTCCTGAAGGTATAGGCTTATCCTTTTGCGTTATTAGGTTTATATCACGTTATTCACTCAGAACTTATAGGAAGATAAAGTACATCTTCCTTGCTTAAAAGCAGGGCTTAACATAAGCAAGCTCCGAGCGAGCCGCTAATATAATATATAAATTGTCGTCTTTTATTATTTGCTGATTTTGCAAAGTTCGATGACTCTTCTCTCGAAGTAATTTTCACGAGTCAGCAATGGAGAATTTTGAATACGAAATAATAAATTTGGTTTTCTTCTTGTCATGCAGACCCGATGCCTACATATGGGGTTCTATGTATGTATGGCAATTATTTTCATTCCCAACAGGCTATGTCGCCAACCCCGAGGCAATTTTGTATAGATATTTGATTCAGTTAATTAATAATTTATATTTAATTAAGAAGAAAAGGTACCACATACGATACCATGTTGTAAGCATATTTAGTTTTTCCATATACTGGGGGGGTGGCGGAGAAAAATTTGTGTTATAGATTAAATTTTTTGACAAACAGTGTGTTTTAAACCATGTGAAATGAGTTAAAAAGAATGAAATAGGAATTTAGAAAGAGAAAGGTTACTCAAGACCTATTTAAATATAAAAGTTCAAGAGGTCAACTTCTCAAGTTTAGTTAAAGTTATGTCAATCAGTTTGACTCTCCGTAAATATAGGAAATTTATGGAATTAAAGTAAAGTTATTAAGCATTTTAACTTTGCTCATTACTTGTGTAAGTTTTATAAGTCACCTGTTTTTAAATGCTGGTTTACTAATGTTGTTTTGGAGTTTTGTCATGTTTTGTTTTGTTAACGATTTATGTTTTAAAGTGACTTCTACGTTGGTGAGTTAATTGAAATGTACTGTACTTCCATGTTGTGTTGTTTAGTTAAAAGAGTTTGTACTCTATTCAAACCTCCAACCACTTCAGACTAGTCAATACCCGTAGTTTTAGTAGAGTAAATGTTACTCCTCCACAGGTAGATCTGGAGGGCTTGGGGCTTTGAATCCTGTACTGTTTTTATGTTGTTTGGTCTCTGACCAAGGGAGGCCATAAGACCCTTGTTGTTTGGCCCATGGACAAGGTAGGCCATACGACCCTTGATGTTTGGCCCATGGCCAGGGGAGGCCATAAGACCCTTGATGTTCGGCCCATGGCCAAGGGAGGCCACAAGAACCCTGTAATAGCTTGGTCTCTGGCCAAGGGAGGCCATAAGACCCTTGTAATAGTTTGGTCTCTGGCCAAGGGAGGCCATAAGCGCCTTGTTGAATAGTTTTGGCTATGGCCAAAGTAGGCCATAAGCCCCTTGTTGAGTAGTTTGGGCTACGGCCGAGGTAGGCCATAAAACCCCTTAGAGTAGTTTGGGCTATGGCCAAAGTAGGCCATAAAACCCTTTAGAGTAGAGTAGTTTGTATGTGCAACTGTCAAACCATATAATTTTTGGCACAAAATTATGTGCACATAATCAGAGCGCAGCAATAAAAGCTTTACTCTCCGATCCTTGTTTATGTTCAGACAGGTTGTTGTGTTTGTGGCATATTTAAAGAGTACAGTGTGTGTGTATATATATATATATTTTTTTTTTTTGCATTCCTCTGAATTCAGCTGGTCTTCAAAACTTGGGTTCACCACTCCAGTGAAGTCAATACCCGTAGTTATGATTTGAGTAAATGTTATGTGTCCTACAGGTAGGTCTGGAAGGTTTGGGGCTTTGAAGGAATCCAATCTGTTTGCAAGGAATGCATGTGTCTGTTGATGAAATCTGTTGAGTGATTCTTCTTTAAAAGAAGAATTGGATGCTTGGAGGTGCATGTATATATTTATATACTGTATGTATGTGTGTAAATGTATATTTTGTTGTAGGGTTTTATTTTTGAGTTTTGTGTTGGGTTAACCAATTTGGCTCAGTAAAGACCCTCAAATGTTGCATTCGAGATCCTTATATCAAGCCTTGTCTGTTTTACGCCCATATGTCAAATAGGACTTAGAATAGGTTGCCCCCATATGTCAAATAGGACTTAGAATAGGTTGCGCCCATATGTCAAATAGGACTTAGAATAGGTTGCGCCTATACGTGAAAGAGGACTTAGAATAGGTTGCGCCTATATGTGAAATAGGACTTAGAATAGGTTGCCCCCATATGTCAAATAGGACTTAGAATAGGTTGCGCCCATATGTCAAATAGGACTTAGAATAGGTTGCGCCTCTATGTCAAATAAGACTTAGAATGTGTGTTAGGTGGGTGTAGGTTTGAGTTCGTGCAATTGCTTTAGGTCTGTAAAGTTAAAATTCTGAGTTTAATTTTGTGATGTTAAAGTTCTGAGTTTAATTTTGTGATGTTAATGAGTCTTATGTAGTTAGGATAGGCCTTGAGTGTAAAGAGTAGGACCTACTTTGTGAGGTAGGCTTCTTGTATATTTATATTTCAAATTGTAGTGTTTGACGTAGGCCTTTAGTGTACGAGTATATTAGGCCTATTATGTAAGGTAAAGTGGGCCTACTAAGTAGGCTTATGTTGTGGGCCTACTAAATTGGCTTAGGTTGAAATTTGGCCAATTTTTATAGGACCTAAACTGAATTAAGCCTGTTAAATGAACAAGGCTTTGTTTTGAGTTTAAAGACTAAGGCCTACTAAATAGGCTTAACGTGAAGTGGGCCTACTAAATAGGCTTAGGTTGAACGTGGCCTATATTTTGTAGGACCTAAAATTAATTAAGCCTGATAAATGAACAAGGCTTTGTTTACGGCTAGTGTAAAAAGTAAGGTTTGTGTTAGTGTAAAGGTAAAGGGATCAGGTTTCCCACACGGACCACCATGTGAAAAAGTGAAAAAAATATATAGGGTTGTGGGTTCATTGCCTGTTACCATCATCCGTTGGAAATTTTCAGCAGATTTCAGTGGAGAGTTAACGACAAAAGCCCTGCGTTTTTTTGTTAGAGAGTTATATATGTGTAGATCTTCAAAGGACCTCTTTTATGTATTGTTTTTAGTTTAATGTTAAATTTATTTGCCTTCGGTATTTTTAGCGCTGCCTAATGGTAAAGAAAGAAATTGCCTTACCTTATTATTTCGTTGAGCTTCGCTTCTGTTCGTAGGACGCGACGATGTTTTTCGATGTAGGGCCGCGGTACGATGGAGTTACACAACGAGTTGATTTGATGTAATTAATATAAGCACTAAGCAGTCACTATATTTAAATTTCTGAAGGTATAGGCCTATCCTTTTGCGTTATTAGGTTTATATCACATGTTACTCACTCAGAACTTATAGGAAGATGAAGTACATCTTCCTTACTTAAAAGCAGGGCTTAACATAAGCAAGCTCCGAGCGAGCCGCTAATATAATATATAAATGGTCGTCTTTTATTATTTGCTGATTTTGGAAAGTTCGTTGACTCTTCTCTCGAAGTAATTTTCATGAGTCAGCAATGGAGAATTTTGAATACGAAATAATAAATTTGGTTTTCTTGTTGTCATGTAGGCCCAATGCCTACATATGGGGTTCTATGTATGTATGACAATTATTCTCATTCCCAATAGGCTATGTCGCCAATCCCGAGGCAATTTTGTATAGATATTTAATTCAATTAATTAATAATTTATATTTAATTAAGAAGTAAAGGTACCACATACGATACCATGTTGTAAGCAAATATAGTTTTTCCATAAGCCGGAGAGGCTTACCCAAAACGAGTTGAATGACCTCATTACAGACCAAGCCCTCTCCAAAGAGAAATCAGAACTTCTCTCCTTGAGACTCAAGCAGAAACACTTACTTGAGAAGAACGTCCGAGTTTGTTACTATCGAAAACGAAACCATGATTTGGCGACATTCTTTACAGTAGACGGTCCGCTCTGCTATTGCCATGATATCAATGGACTCTTCGGGAACTTGTCACAGGTACACACACCCAGTGGCGTATCAAGGGAGGGGCGAGAGGGGCGACCGCCCCGAGCGGCACTTCCCGAGGGGCGGCAAATTACTGTCAGGCGGGCGCAGTATGCAAAATTTTGGGTTTTTATGTTTTAAAATGCAACCCTCCAAAAAATTATATTTCATCATTGTCGCGCGTTATTTGTGTACAAAATATCCATGGTTTTGATGAAAAATCATCATTAAATGCTATATATGCCACCTCAATGCCACTATTTCCACAAATAGTTGCGTTAAATTTTCACATCGGAAAGGTTGCCAGCCCTATTTTTCAGACTTTCCCTATATTATTTAGGTTAGGCTTTGCATTCTTTGAGCTTTGATGATGTTAATAATTAATGGTTGTTTTATTTTGCAGATACCCTACTGAATTAGCAAACATGAGCAAACGACAGAGACTGAGTGGTGCTGCATACAAGAATCTTCGCGAAAAAAAAGAGAAGGAAGGCAAGCGTGCTGCTAAGCGATTTCATCAGTTAATGGGATTCTGAGACACACCTTCAGTGCCTTCTGGGAAGCAAGGAGATCAACCGCAATGTGATATATCTTTAGAGATAGATGTTCAAGAGGCAACTTCAAGTGAACCCCCAAATAATCAGGATCAACCCTCATCTACATCACAAAGTCACCCACCCACCCCCACCCATCACCCACAGAGTCTGTTTAACGATTCTGGCAACTGGCCCGTTCCAATGACGGACAATTTGAGAATCGAACTCATTAAACGTGGACCATCACATTTGAAAAACATGAATGGACCCTTTCCAGCTGATTCAAACAATAGGTCAATGTCAAAAGTTTGGTATTTCAAAACTTTGGAAGATGGCGAAAAAATTGAAAGGTCATGGCTAATCTTCTCACCTTCAAAATGTAGCTTGCATTGCTTTTGCTGTCGTCTCTTCAACAACATCTCCAGTGCATTTGGAAAAGAAGAAGGATTTTTTGCCTGGAGGAAACTGAATCCAAGAGTACCTGAACATGAAAACAGTCCATATCATACCCGATGCTTTGAACAATGGAAAGAGTTGTCTATGCGCCTTCAGTTGAATGCTACAATAGATAATGCACATCAGTTGCAAATAAAACATGCTACTGCTAATAAGGGAAAGAAATACTGAGACGAATTATGACTGCATAATGTTCTTGACAAAACAAGATCTTGCATTCCGAGGGCACCGAGAGAACTTAAATGAAGAAGCTGGGCTAGTGGCAATTCTGGAAACTTTTTGGAGTTAATAAAACTAATGGGCAAATATGACCCAGTAATTAGGGAACATCTTACAAAAATACGAATGACTGACAAGATATCCACTACGTATTTGTCACCTAACATTCAAAATGAGTTCATCACACTAATCGGCTGTAATGTTCGAAAATGTATAATTGATAATGTGTCTAGTGCAAAGTACTTTGCAATAATTTTCGATAGTACACCAGATATATCGCATATTGATCAGATGTCTCAGGTAATTCGCTATGTGTCGATTAAAGATGGTAATGTAGAGGTGAAGGAATCCTTCGTTGGTTTTATTAAATTAGAGGGGAAGACTGCTGAGGCAGTTACTGATCTCATTGTCACTAAGCTCTGTGGGGATGGGCTGGATATCCAGAATTGTTATGGTCAAGGGTATGACAATGCTGCTACGATGGCAGGTATTCATCTTGGAGTTCAACGCAGAATTTTTGATGTTAGCAAACACGCTGTTTTCATTCCTTGCAATAACCACTCGCTGAACTTGGCTGGAGTTCATGCCGCGGGACTGATTCCTAATGCTGTAACTTTCTTTGGAACAATTGAACGAATTTTCGTCTACTTTTCTTCCTCTACTCATCGTTGGGATGTCTTAACAAAACATTCCAAAAATCACTGTCAAGCGAGTCTCTGATACGCGGTGGAGTGCTAAGTATGATGCTGTTTCTAGTCTTAAGAAGAACTTGACTCACGTTGTTAGTGCCTTGGAAGAACTGAGTGAAGGGGTCTCCGAAAATCTGGACACAAAGGGCGATGCTGAAGCTCTGTTGACCTCCATCATGTCATACATATTCATTGTGTACTTATTTTTCTGGGATCCAGTGCTGAAAGAAATCAATGATGCTCAGCTATATTTTCAAAGAAAAGGACTTGCTTTGGACCAGTGTGCATTAAAAATGAACTCTTTATCCGTGTTTTTAACTACTGAACGAGAGGCAGTAGTATCAAACGCTGCAGATGCCGCCGAAGAGTTCTGTAATGAAATGGATATCAGTATAGACCGCAGAGTCAGGAGACGGAGAAGAATGCCTGGCGAGCAAGCTCGTGATGCTGGATTGACCGTGCAAGAGGATGTACGCAGAGAATTTTTTGAAATCATGGATCGTTTATTAGCAGAAATTGAAAAAACGCACAGTTTGTCTTAAAAACATGAATGATCGCTTTGAATTTCTGTCTCCTTCGTACCTTTTGAATCAGTCCAAAGATGAAGAAATTAATACAAAGTCAATAATTTTTCTTCCATCTACAATGACATTAATTCAGGAAGTCTACTGGAAGAAATAAAGCGTTTGCGCAGACATTTGCTCAGTTTCGAAAGCATAAGCGTCGACGATGATCCAAAGAACTGGGATATGTTAAAACTACTTCAGTGGATCGTTAAATGGGATCTAGTGGAATCTTTGCTTCATATAACAATTGCCCTCCGGATCTGTCTAACTACATGCATGTCCGTGGCAAGTTGCGAACGAAGTTTCTCGAAACTGAAACTTATAAAAACTTACCTCAGGTCAACTATAAGTCAATCTAGACTTATAGTTCAATCAATTTCAATTGAACGCGAAGTTGCAGAGACAATGGACATAGAAAAAATCATTCATGAATTTTGTTATGAAAGTCCGAAAATTTAACTAGGCATTATACATTATATAGTTATTGTTAAAATTATGTAGTGTATTATGTACGGTACATTATGTAGTATTGTTAAAATTGAAGTTGCTTTATTTAAGTTTTTCTTCCAATAAAAGTTTTGTTTAGAAGTGTATTTTTGTAAAGGAATTGTTTTTAAAATTGAAAATTGTTGCAGGGGGGGGGGGGGGCGTTGCGTTGGCATTTTCGCCCCGAGCGGCAAAAAGTATTGGTACGCCTTTGCACACACCATCTGAGTGGCGCCTCTTCATTGATTCCTTACAGCGAAGCTTGAAAGCGGTTCTCCTGCATAACGGGAACTTAAAGCCGTCCATCCCGATCGACCACTCCGTTCATCTAAAGGAGACATACGATAACATGAATACACTACTCGAAGCAATCCAATACACCACTCATCAGTAGAATATCTGTGGTGATCTCAAAGTCATTGGTATGTTAATGGGCATAAGAGGAGGGTTCACCAAATACTGTTGTTTCCTATGCCTATGGGATAGCCGTGCTACCGCGGATCATTACCTCAGATATGACTGGCATCAAAGAAGCACATACGAGCCAGGAACGGGCAGTGTCTAGAGCAGTGGTCGGCGAACAGGGGTAAATTACCCCAAATGGGATACATTTAAACATTTTGGGGGTAATGCGTGCGGTATGAGAGACACCATATGCAACAATTTTAAGAGCAATTGGCTTGTTTTTGTTTACTTTGAAGTCTGGGGGTAATTTCATTTTACTCAAATAGATTTGTGGGTAACACCCAAAAAGGTTCCCCGACCCATGGTCTAGAGTGTTCCTTTAGTTGATCCAAAGAAGATTTTCCTGCCACCTCTCCACATTAAGCTCGGCTTAATGAAAAATTTTGTGAAAGCGATGGGTAAGGCGAATTCGAGAGGGTTTCGATACCTTGTTCGGAAATTTGCAAACATCAGTGCCGCGAAATTGAAGGAGGGAATCTTTGTGGGGTCCCAAATTAGGGAGGTTCTGCAGGATGAAGGCTTTGAAGAAAGCCTCAATGCCTTAGATCTAAAAGCATGGCAGGCTTTCAAATGGATTTGTGGAAACTTCTTGGGTAACCACAATTTTCCCGCATACAAAGATGGAGTTCAGAAACTGCTTGATGCATATCAAGAAATGGGCTGTCGCCTGTCCTTAAAAATGCATTTTACATTCGCATCTAGATTTCTTTCCCGAAAACCTTGGCGCGGTGAGTGATGAACAGGGGAAAATCAATGGAAAATCGCTACCAAGGTTTCTGGAACGAAAGTATGCTGGCAAACTACTGCTAGATGTTGTACCGCGACAATCAGGACAAGGTTTACAAAATAAAATCGTAGTCGCAACGTTTTTAGGTTGGTGTACATTTCTTTTTATGAATAAAGTTGTACTTTACCATAAATTGTGCTGAAATTAACACGAGTCATATTTCGATAACTAGATGTGCTAGAGGAAAACCAACCGAAAACAGATTTGGAATACATCTTTGATGAGAAAAAAAAGTTCGATTTTGTCGACCAGTGTTATCGGTTCAAACAAAGTAGGATATGTTGCCGCATAGCATACCTTGTCAACTCCTCATCTGCCTCTGGTAAATAGTGAAAATTAAAATAGACAATGCCACCTTTCCGTTCCGTGGTGGGGAACGTTGCGCGTTCTAAAGATATTGTGTGCCGTACTTAACAGGGCTACCCCTGCCAAGAGGGACACGAGTGAAAGGACAGACTAAATTTGGGCTGGGACCATATTCCCATGTGTTTTTCTGTGCATGGCCCATTGGCCCTGCATGAAAACCTGATACTCCCCATTTCCCTTCATCTCTGCGGCTGCGGTTACTTGGCAAGCAACACTTCTTCGATTGGAGATAGAAGTAAAATGATAGGTTCAGTGTAACCGCACTGAATCAATGGGCAGATTTTGTGTAGTTTAGGGTCAAAGGGTCATTTAGCAGTCTCGACACCCCTTTCGATGTAGGGGCTGCCATGAGACGCTCTGAAGGTTTCCTTGGGGGTGACGGGAAACTTAAGTTATTATTTTTCATATGACGCATTCTTCTTTCTCCTCTCCCTTTTTGACCTCCGCTCTCCGAGGATCAAAGCGTCATTCTGATGCCCTTAAGGGCGCTCCTTCAATTAGCTATTTTTCTGGCTTCCGTCAATGAGATCGACTTTGGCGGAAGTCTGCCTCGAAGATCACTGTTAAAAGCTTGCTGGGCGATTTTCAACGCACGTCCTTCGAGAAGCTTCTCGTAATCCGTTCGGTGGATAGCATTGTCACTGAGAGGAACTTTTTTATAGGCACCATACTATAATTGCTTGCACCCACACTCCCCGAATAATTTTCCAGTCTGATGGGAGTCTGTTAATTTTATGTGACTTCCTGCAATACCCGAAGATCTTGCCTCCTAGGATGGCGGACCAACAGGTGATTAAAATGGAGTGTACCTAGAAGGTCGAAGGTGTTTCACTTTCGATCCCACCAGTTCGGAGTTCTTCGGGATCTGGATGGAATTTTGGGTCCTTGAAGATCCCAAAGATACCCGCTTCCGAAATTGGCTCTTCTCCCTCCAATCAGGTCTTAATGAGTACGTGGGAGAAACTGCTTTCGCCTCTTAAGACTGTCTCCCTGAAGAGGTAGGGTGTTCGCAGCCATATTACAAGAGAACTTTCGTGGATTGAGACAAACTGAAAGGAGCTTGATTTTTTATTTAAAGTTTCACAAGGTTGTGTGTTTGCAGGAGACGATGGGCGGAGGTGTCGCTCCTTCCTCACCCAGGGGTTTCTCTTCATTCTTCTCTCTTCGTCCCCTATACGGGTGGTTATCATTGGAGGTGTGCTAGATATACCAGTAATGATGTCCCCACTTGCCCACTTCCACATTCCCATTTCTCTTTGGCTAGAGGCCAACCCTGACGTCGTTTTCTCGTTGGCGCCTTGACAAGGCTGACTGGTCAAATTTTAGGGATCTCGAGACAGTGTCCTCAGTTGTTATCTGTTGATAAAACTGTGGAATGTTTTACTTCCACTTTTCACGCAGCGGACCATTTTTAAGATACCTGGTCCCACGGTGGTCATATGACTGCTGAATGGCTTGTCGGATGATAAAGGCTGTGTACACCCTTTTCATCACCACAAATGTGACCACTAGCTAGTCCTCTTTTATCAAGCAAACAATCGTGGCTGTCGAGTGATGAAGTAGACTAGCCGTCGGTTTTCATCCTTTGTGACAACGATAAATTCCATGACTCCCATGTCAGATCTGTTCGCCATTTCCTTTGCGTGTATGTCAAAATGGAGTGGAGTTTCTTCCTCGTTTGACATATACTACCAAGTGGAGAAGTCATGCGTCGGACTGGACTGGACTCATCGGGTGGAGGGGAATTACAATCTTCTCCTTCCCCTGTGGGAGCTCCAGAATGCATTCTCTTCCTGTGGCGACACATCTCCTGACCCAGATAATATTCCATATGTGATACTCCGCTATCTCTGTGAAGGGTCTCTGCGTTCTTGCTTGTCCTCTTTAACAGGGTTTGGCTGGAGGGTGCCCTTTCCTCGGGTTGGAAGGAGCTTTTTCCTTGGGTTGGAAGAATCACTGAATCCTAAGAATTATCATTCCACAGCAATTACTTCTTGCCCTTGCAGTCTTTCGGAGAATATGATAAACGCTGGGGCCTCTCTGATATCTGGAAAGACGAGGTTTTATCACTCCTTCGTAATGTGGCTTCCAAAGGTTGCGCTCTACCACTGATATCCAGTTCAGCTTGTAGTTGTCCATCCGTCATCAGTTTTGCCGAATCAGAGGAGTTCACCCGGAACCATATCTCTTTCTTAATGGTTCCTGATTCTATGCGTTAATAAGACATAATTCCTCGGGCTGGCATTTGATGGAAGGTTGTCCTGACTTCCTGCTCTCCAGTCCTTTAAAGTTTCGTGCCTCCAGGCACTGGACCTTCTGCGAGGATGGGTTCACACGTCCTGCAGTCCTGCTGTACCAATCTTCTCTGCTTGTATCGGGCACTTTTTACGCGAGTTCGAACCATGGGTCGCTCCATAATCTGGACGTAGAGGCCGGCCTCCCAGCCAACTACCTTCCAAATCCACTGTCGTTCAACTTTGATGATCGACAGGAAGCTCTGTTACGACTTCGGCCACGACGTAGCGCTATTTCATTTTAATATTTTATTGTGAAATGATGGGGTTGTTTAGCTGAAAAGTTTTTCATTATTTTATTGTGCGGGTATTTCATTTTACTAAAGTGCGGTTATTGCATTTATTTTCTTTACATATACAGAGGAGTGACAAAAGTAATAGACACCACAATGGTTGTCCTCAAGAACAAATGGCAAAGTTCATCAATGGCATGCGAGAACGTGTCTCAGCTTTACATAATACAAAAGGGAAATTAACACGATTCTAAATATATTGATTTAATAAATTTATTATTTTAATTTTCTTATCAAATCAAAAACTATGGAAAAAAAGGTGTCTATTTACTTTTTTCAACACTGTATAATATAAATAAATAAAAATGAACACCACCAGCAAAACTGTCAACATAGAGGATGCCAGTATCATGTATAAATGAGAATATAAACGGAAGAAGAAAAAGTGTACACCTGACCACAACACACAACTAGAAGAAAAAATTGAGCAGAGAAGATCAGTATGGCAAAACTAATTAACATTAAAATACGCCAACGCCAACTGGGAAAACGCCTAGTCTGCCCGGTTCACCCTCACTTCTTACAAAACACAAACTCAAAGGCATAGAAATAAAATCTTGTAGAGCCAGTGGTAGAGTGGCTCTAGAGTGAAATTAAAAACCAGCGCAGCTAAACTTCGTCTTCAGTAAACGAAGGACGGACGTGAAATTACTGTACCTACTGAGATAAACTCCAGAAAATCTTCACGAAGAATCCCATCCCATAATTTTGAGGGCCAGGTTCTTTACTGGTAAATATACTATTCAATTTGATGTAATAACATGTTTTATAGATTTAATGAATCACACATGTTGTTTATAGCCTCATGTAATCGCAAGTTTCTTTAAAAATATCATCTTATTTATTAAATTTGGTTCAAATCCACTAGTATATAAAAAGTTGTATTGTGGTAGCTGTTCATATAGACTTGCAGTAATCATAATGGGACCTTATTACTGTATAAAACTAATGAACTACATGGAGTTCAACGCTGTATCCGATCATATTATTGTTTATCTTTATCAACTCATACATTACATTATAATTACCTGTATGTCAATGACTTCAATTGTCCTTTAGATATATTAGTCCGTGGGCCAGAAGGGTTCATCGGTACAACTCGGGGGAACCAAACGTCCCTCATACCAATGATGAAGGATGCTAAGTAAATGATAATAAATAATGCTTGCTGGACATTTCAAAAGAGTAGCTTTATTGTTTTATCAACATTTAAGTTTGCGCCCAATATTAAAATATTAGGTGCCTACGTTTGATGAAGATTTACACTAAAACGCTACCAGATACATATGTGCTTTCCAAAAAGCATTGTTTCATCTGATTCGCCTTAGTGGTACCGATTGGTCAAAATTTGGGGTCTGGCTCACGGACTATATATGCCTGTGTTATATGTTGTTGGACTCGGTTGTCACCCTCCACCCTACCTTTCCCCAGTTGGGGTAACTTGACCATCACTGTGGCGTTGCCACATGTACGGAGTCGCCTGTGAAGCGAGGAACATTACATATGCGGGCAACTGTACAATAATGTACATGACAGTGAAACTATAACGTAAGCTAAAGCTCCTACAATTTACCATAAAACAAATTAAACGAAGATAGATGTGCATGGACCTGCTGTAGAAAGTAAGGGCCGCTTCACACGAGCATATTTTTGTCGCGCGCATAATTATGCGCGCGTCTGTTTTTCTAGAAGGCATGTGTTCACACAAACGTATACTGTATATTATATGCTATAATAACAACAAAACATACTATTTAGTTAAATATATCCAAAATTAATATTCATAATACACAATTACTTAAACCTTAACTGGTATGGTGCGGTTTAGTTACATAAGTGGTATGGTGCGGGTCCATACCACCAAACCAGTTAAGGGTTAAAAATACGTACCAGATAAGAATAATACAGAGGCACTTGCAGTAGGGTATTGACTCTGCCACAGCTGAAACACAACTGACGCACGATAAAAAATACGTTCGTCTGAAGTACTCCATTGCCACACGAAGAATTCTAGAACGCTGGGCGCATTTTTATGCGTCGCGTTTTGGAAGTACGGGCGTCTGGTGAACGTCTGCGCCGCGGATGTGTCGCGCGTACGCCGTGTGAACGGTCCCATTGAACTCCTTTGATTTCTAAAACGCGCATTAGGAAACGCGCGACAAAAATACGCTCGTGTGAAGTGGCCCTAACAAGTAATAAAGATGTTTGAATGGTGAATAATGATTATTTAAATGCGGTGTTGGATTTTAGATGGATGATCCTTTAATTTATATTACTGAAGAATATATATAATATTACTGTATGACATGTATTATTTTCATAATACTGCTATTGAAGGTACGTTACCATTATCTTATTAAGTATATGTTAGAGTAGTATGGGTGCAAAGTACCAGTCAGTGCCATGAAGACGGGGGCGAATACCCGCAAAAACGGCCACCGATAGAGGAAGGAGAAAACCAAAGTCAAGGTTCATGGCTTTCGAGATGCATGGATAATCTGCGTTTGAAAGATCGGAGGTCGTAGACAAGGGTAAAGAAGATTGGAGAAGATTGTTCAAGATTTCACCGGTTGAGTAGATGAAAGATAGAAAATACCGATTAACCCTTGCGTCAGAGAGTTGTACAGAAAAAGAATGAAAATGTGTTGAAAGATTGGTACGGCGTGCTCTCCGTAAAGGAGGAGACATGCAGTTAGATAGTTCAGAAGAGCAGTATCCGTTATAATATCGATAGTAAAGAGAGAGTGAGGTAACACTGCCGCAAAGAGAGAGGGATTGAAGAGAGTAAGGGGCGAAGAATTGATGAGACGAAAAGCCACCCGGTCAAGAAGGGTTGTGTGGGTTGAGCCAACCAAAACATGAGAAGCATACTCCATACAGGGGCAGGCAATACCCCTGTATAGAGATAGCAACTGAGTGAGATTAAAGAAACTGCGGAACCGGCACAGCACACCTAGCCTCTTTCAAACTGTTTTAGAAAGAGAGTATATCTTTCCAGGAAAGATTACGAGAAAAGGAAACGCCAAGAATGTTAAGAAAATAGGAAGGAGTTGTGTATTGTAGAAGTAAGGGGATAGTTGTATGGAAGATTGTGTCGAGTAGACAGATGAAGGAACCGAGTTTCTGAGCCATTGAATGCCACGAGTTCTTCTCTGCCCCAATCAAAGATGGCAGAAAGTTCAGAGGTCAGGTGTCCCATTGCCGTCCTACGCGAATCATGGAGCGACTGTTGAGAGGGACGCTTTGGGAAGCGGGTGGAGAAGTGAAGAGTGGAATCATCGGCACACAAGTGAATAGGACAGGAAACGAGGCTTAAAAATCATTCATAAATGAAAGTAAATGACTGGGTGATAGGGCAGAACTCCGAGGAACACCACTGTTAATACCTTATGAGAAGAACAATGGCCATCTACAACCGATAGATCTATAGATCTGCCAGAAAGGAAATTAGAGATGAAAGAACAAATAGAAGAATATAAACCGAAGTAGGGCAGTTTCGAAATTAAGCGTTTGTGCCAGACTATCAAAAGCTTTCGATATGTCTGTCGGAAGAGCAAAGGTCGAAACCCTGAAAAGAGGACCTACAGATCTACAAAAGCTAAGGCTAACAAAGACCCTAAGATCCACTCTAAGGTCAGCCCGAGAATAAAGATAGAGTAGGGGGTTAAAAGAAGAGAATAAGGGGTGAAGTAAGTAGCAAAACCTATCATTCGTGGGTTAATATTCATTCAAAAAAAGAAAGAGAAAGGCTCACCATCATCATCCGCCGGTCACTGCCGACAAGTCGGGAAAATAGTCGAAGAGAATAGGAAAGGGGTGAAAGATGGAAAGAAATAAAATAAGAACGCTTACAAACCATGCAAACACAGTCTTAACTCAAAGAAACAGTCATACCATGCAAACTACAGACATGCAAGTAAAGACAGGATGAGAAGAATATAACAAAAGGTGGGTTAGTTTACGCTAGGAGCTACATCTAGATTCGTGTTAGTTTTTTTTTTTAATATAAATATAACGCCGGCATATCACACGCTGGCATGTTACAAGCTGGCATCAATCGTCAAGACTCAAACCTCGACTATCACCCCCAGAGCTCCTGTTGCTAATTCTTTTATTATTTTAAGTGACGTTAATATTTTCAAAATGCCTATCTAAACGGTTCTTACATATTAACGCAGGTAGAGTTCACGACGGGGGAGGGAAGAATATTCTATTTATTAATTACTTTAAACGTAAAAAGGTTTTTAGCGATATTAGTAATGAAACGTCTATCACGTAACTTAAATCCTTTATTACGAGTATTGCTATTATCAACAATGAAAAATGTAAAAATTTGCGTTATCGATTTTATTAACGATTTGGAAAACTTCAATAAGCTCCCCCCCCCCTTAATCTCCTAGTCTCGAGTGAATGCAAGTCTAACTCTTTAATTCTATCTTCGTAAGACTTGTTGCGTAGTGAAGGAATTAGTTTCGTGGCGCGTCGCTGAACCCTTTCCAACCTATCAATATCCTCACGCAAAGACGGGCACCAAAATTAAACGGCATATTCTAAATGAGGCCTGACGAGGGACTTGAAAAGGGGCAATATTATAATCTTCGATTTAAATTCGAAATTACGCGCTATGAAGCCTAACATTCTATTAGCTTTTGCGCAAGAATCCAGGTACTGGTTCCTAACTTTTAAATCCTTAGATACGCGTACGCCTAAATCTACTTCCTCGTCAACGATCGCTAACTGTCTATCGTCCATCGCGTACGTGAAGTTATTGATACGAAAACCTATATGCAAAACTTTACACTTGTCTACGTTAAATTGCATCTGCCACTTATACGTCCACTCCATAATCCTACCTACATCGTCTTGGAGCCTATTTATATCGTCCACGTTAAGAACTTTACCGCCTATTTTTGTATCGTCCCGAATTTTGCCACGTTACTGGTCAAGCCTATATCTATGTCGTTAATGTAGCTTACGAATAGCAATGGGCATAACACTGAACTCTAAGGGACACCGCTACCTACATCCAGCCACCCCGATTCTCTACCATTAACAACGACCCTCTGTTTCCTGGCACGAAGCCATTCCTCTAACCAGTTAGCTACCTGACCGCCAGTGTTGGGCACTAAAGCGTTAATCCGATAACAGTTAATTAACGAAGTTAACTTTTTTTAACGGACTATTAACGGAAGTTAATTTCCATTTATTGTTATCGGACCAGTTAACTTCCGATAACTCGATATTTAGTCTGTTAAAGTCCGTTAACACGTTAACTGCGAGGAGTCATTCACGAAAGATCACCGCTCCGCGAATGAATTCAAACCGCCATAACTTCAGTCTGCCAATTCCGTCCTCTGCCGCAGTGGAACGGCTCTTCTCTCTCGGCAAGGACATCCTGAGGCCCAAGAGGTCAAGACTGGCAGTTGGGCCTAACTTTGAGAAGTTGGTCTTTCTGAAGGGCAACCAGCACATTGTGTCATAGTCTTTAATAAATGTGCCTAAAATTTAATTTTTCCTTTCAGTTCCCGCCATAATAATTCTCTGGTAAATTAAAATTTAGTTAATGGTTAGTGGTTACAAGGGTTTCAAAACATGTAATCAGTACATTTTTTATTAAAAATAAAAAAAAAAGTTATTAAGCAAAAAAGTTGCAAAACTTGATAAAAATACAGTTAAATACCTATTTATTGTTGGATTTGGCATAAATAAACATTTTCTATGGGTTGTAAAGCTTTTTTCCTTGATTTTTTTAAATGTTAGTAAAGAAATAGTTATCGTTAACGGATTATCGTTAACTTCCGTTAACTTTGTAGTAAAATTATCGGATTATCGTTATCGGAGTTAAAAATTGGGGTTAACGGATTATCGTTATCGAAGTTAACTTTTTGGTTAACGGTGCCCACTACTGCTGACCGCTTATACCGTGCGCTTTAACCTTCGCAATTAATCTTCTATGCCGAACTGTAACGAAGGCTGGAGCCTTGCTAACTTTTAGCTTATTGATATAATACGCAATCTCACCCTCGTAAACACTTATTTCATTCAAAATAGTCTCGCTACTAAATGGAACGATATCGTCCATGTCGGACATTACGTCTTCTACGGTAAAACTATCGCAAATTTTTTTTTAAAATACCCGCCATCGCCTGAGCGTCGGAAGCCAAAGCGCCGTTAGCGTCCACTAGAGGGCCTATGTTATCTTTTATCGGCTTACGATTATTGACTCAAAAAATTTGTTCGGATTATGTTTACTATCTGCAGCTACAAGTATCTCAAAATTACGCTTAGCATTCCTATCTTCCATGAACTATCTTCCCCAACTCAATCAGTCTCAAACTCTCATCATTACCAGTAAAAGTCTCGTAATTAACATTAGGGCAGTTAAAGTCTCCGACAATTATACTATCCCGATTAATAATAAAGTTACCAAGAAGTGAATAAAATCTAGTATCGGTAGCGAGGGGTTGAACGGTAGGTCTATAAACAACAACAAAATTAAAGCTAATACTGCGCGCCCTAACTTCAACGCATATCGCATTAATTGCTGCCGGAAAATCTATCTTAACCTCGATAGCCCTAAAGGAATTACGAATGTGCAACAAAACGCTGCCACCAATCCTACGTAACCTATCATTAGTAAAAAGTTTAAAACCCGCTTATCAAGTTCCCCCAACAAGTCCCTAGTTGCGGTATTTAACCACGTTTCGGTTACAGCAACTATATCGTAATTCCCGGAATAAATTATCGCCTTAAATTCGTTCAATTTATTTTTAACACTACGCGCGTTACAATAAAAGACGTTTAAATTATTTTTTACCACGGGTCGGCGTTTTAAACTATTTTTCACGTCGGACCGGCGTTTTCCGGCCACTTCGTTTAAGAGGGCTTCGGCCTATACAGCTTTCAAACGTTCTCATCGATTAACTTACCTAGCCTAGCATTCCCTATTTCATTGAAATGCACCCCCATCTTTTATGAAAAGGATAGGATCGCTAAATTCTGACCACAGCTTTACGAAGGGTACATTTTTCTGAGCACAAATCTCTTCTGGTTTAGTGATAAAAAATATTGTTTTTGACTTAATCTTAAGACCTAAACCGTGCCTCGGGGTAATAACTAGAACAAAAGACCTATCTGACCTTGCCTTCAGGGACCAAATTAACTCCCTGTATCTCTCCAAAAGGTCAGGTACTCTCTTATCGGGTCTATACGTGTTGTTGCCCCTTATCATCCTCACCAACATCGAGTGACGGGAGGGAAATCAATCCTATCTACTTCGCCTCTAATTCTGTCAACCCTGGCCCCTGGTAGAGAGACCCTCCTCCTCTTGGTTGGATTCCGTTCAACGAACTCCTTATCCATATGACGCACTAAAGAGTCCCCAATTAAAATCGTTTCCCCCTCGTTCACATCCCTATTCAACTGGGCGAAAGGGTTCGAAACCTCGATAGGGGGGAAATTCCTATCACCTAACGTACGTGGCCTAGCTCCACCCTTAATTCCTCAATCCGTCCCCGTCTACTAATCTCACGCCTACCTTAACCCCTTCACCTTTTTCTAACCTTTCTGATAAGCTACCTATACTAGAAACTAGGTTCCAAACCTCACCCTTCAATTTACTAACGTCTTCAACGTTAGTAAAGGTTCGGCCTTCGTCAACTGTAAGCCTACCCCTACCCTCATCAAGCGTTGAAAATCTTCGCGTCATCTCGCATACACTACGTTTTAAATCCAGTATCTCTTTACTCAAATCACAAAAGAAACAAACCTATCTCTCGGTAATCGCCATAGGACCGCCGTTGTAATCTTTAAAATCAGTATACCACCGATTAACTCCACACCTAGTAAACTACGGTTTCTGTGAAGGCATCGCGCAAGTTAGTAGTTAACGTTTATAACCGTCACAAGTTTAAATTAAATTAAGCCGGTACGCTTTGAAAGCTTCTAAATCGCTGAAAACCACTAATATTCAGTTACTTAACTATTACTATGTGAATATAAACGAAGGTATATAAAATTCAGAACTTTCCAACAGTAAATTTATCGGCAATATCCAAAAGTAGAAGCAATATCAAAGAGCCAAGGAAATGCGTCCTCTCAGCAAGGATCCTCTTAAGGATCGATTCAAAAACTTAGAAAGGCAAGAAATCAAAGCAATTGGACGATACTTGGAGGGTTGATAGCAGAAATTTTGGCGAGTCGTAGGACAGATTTTGCACGAATCTGGCCAGAAATATAAGGTAAGTGAGAGAGAGGAGTTTGATGTCAACGGTACCTTCTCATAGCCTCTCTGTTGCGGATAGCATTAGAACAACACAAGTAACGTTAAACCAAGGATTTTTGCATTAGTAGTGGGAATAGAATATAGAATGTACGCCCGCATGCCCAAGCGAATCACTTCCGTGATGAGTTCAGCACACTCAGAGGGGCTCCGACCAGGGAAGTAGTAATCATTCCATGGAAATTAGAGAAGTACTGCTAAGAACCTCCCAATCAACGGTGCCAAAGTGCCAAAGGCGTCTTCTCTTGGGGGGATCCAAAGGCCGAATTGGATCGATAAGACAGGAAATAGATACAAGATTTTGGTCGGAGGAGCCCAACGGATAAAAAAGTTTGACAGAGTGAGAAGGATGAAAGGTGAGAAATAAATCCAGAATATTGGGCCTATCTCCTAGGCGATTGGAAATATGAGTAAGGTGCTGTACAATCTGTTCTAGGTCATTTAGGATAGAAAAATTGTAAGCTAATTCAACAGAGATGTTAGTGAAATGGGAGGAAAGCCAGTACAAATGTGGTGGTGAACATTAAAATCACCTAAAATGGATATTTCATCAAATGGAGAATGGGATAGAATGTATGCCACTTTGGAAGTGAGGTAGTCAAAGAATTTTGGATAGTTTGTAGAATTAGGAGAAAAGTAGACAGCGCAGAGGTACTGTATTTAGCTTAAGATTGGCATGTAAGCCGTGGATTGAGGGTATAGAATTTTGAGGATTCAAGTTTGAGAATACGAGAGCAAGTTAGGTCATTGCGTATATTGTATATACACAACATTCACCTCTGGAGTGAAACTGAGTATAAAGTAGGACGGTACGTAAAAGGGGTTGCTCTCAGTCGTTCCAGACACACGAGTTTCAGTGAGGAAGAGAAAGTGAGGTTTAAAGGATGGTGTTCAACAGATTCAAAATTTGAGGAAAGGCCGATGAGTTCATAAAAAATGAATCAGGCAGAGACCCAGAATACTCGAATTGGGTGTAGTAGAACTAGCCCCGCTGCCTGGGTCTGCGTTCCCGGTATCGGCAGCGGGTGAGCCAGAACTGGGGATATTTGCGTTTCCCTCCCCAAGGGAGGGAGCTCTTGAAGTCGTTGCCATTATTTTTATTTTTAATTTTGAAAAGATTACATGGTGTGTAAGATGCATGTACGAGGGGTGATCAAAACGTTCTCGGCCTGACGTAGATATGATGAGTATTTTGAGATCAAATTTACACCATATCTAGTACAACTATTATTAAATATGTGTATAAAATATAAAAACGCTAATCAAAATATTTTTTGTTTTACAGGTTGTAATGTGAAGCAATGTGATGAACTTTATGAAAATGGACAAATTTGAAATACGCGCCGTCATTAACTATCTCTCTATGAAGAATATGACTCCCCAAAACGTTTTTGAAGATATGTAGCACACAGTAAGAGTCTCTGCCCCATAATATTCTACTGTTAAAAAGAGGTGTGTGGAATTCAAACTGGGCAACACGTCGATCAAAGATGATGAATGGTCTGTACGGCCATCAACATCAACTTCTGAAGAAAATGTCCAAAAAGTCAATAATCTTTTCATGAATAATCGCCGACTTAGTGTTCGATTTATAGCTGAGAATGCCGGCATTTCATTTGGTAACACACATTCAATATTAACACAAATTAAAGCTTGAAAAAGTGTCTGCAAGATCCAGAAATTTTTTTTTTTAGGTTTATTACTATGGATGAAACATGGATTCATCATTTCGATCCAGAGTCAAAAAACAAAGCATGTCTTGGAAACACCCGTCTTCACCAACTCCCAAGAAGTTTCGTGTTGTGGCATCAGCTGGCAAGGTCATGGCCTCTGTTTTCTATTTTCTTGGTGCTCATTGACTACCTTGACAAAGGAGTCACCATTACAGGTGATTACTATACACGGCTAATGAGAAAAGTGCGCGAAGCCATGAAGCAAAAGCGACGAGGGGAACTCAGTCGAGGTGTCCTGTTTCACCAGGACAATGCTCCTGCTCACAAGTCTGCAGTTGCGATGGCTGCCATCAGAGAAATGGGCTTGGAATTGTTTGATCACCCTCCATATTCGCCAGACCTAGCTCCCAGTGATTTCTATCTGCTTCCCAAATTAAAAGAACACCTCCCTAGACAGAGATTTTTGGACGATGAAATCTTGTCAGCTGTAAATGCCTGTTTAGAGGACCAAAATAAAGACTTCTTTTTGAACGTTATCCAGAAGCCAGAAAAACACTGGATCAAGTGTATATCCCTAAAAGAAGACTATTTAGAAAAATAACAATAAAAACTATCAACTTGACTCGTCTTTCATTGTCAGGCCGAGAACATTTTGATCACTCCTCGTACGTGCAGTGAAGAAAAGGGAGAGAAATGTGTCTTTGAGAGCATAGTGGACTGCTCACAGGGTAGCTAAGACACAGTAAAAGATCAGCTGAGGATGACAGTGACAGGAGAAACGGGAGTTCAAGCACTCCCCTGTCTTCTGCCTAACGTCCCCCCGGGAGTACTTCCCTGGTCGATTGGTGTCTGTGATCTCCTACACTATCCTCCTTTACCGTTGTTGTACTGCATAACTTGCGATATTGAAGATTTTTACATTGAAGGAATTATCGCGCATCGTCCAGATATAATAATTTATATTTTGTGTTTGTTGGATTGTTTTCAATTTATATGTACTTGCAAAAATGGGTCATACGGGACCATTTAGTTAGACCTGCGGTACTGGGGAGTCAATAGTTTTCCGTCAAAAGAACGCAACCATGAAAATCTTAAGCTTCACAAATCTTGATACAATGGGTTCGGGTGTGAAGTTTAAGATTTTCATTATTGCTTTCTTTTTTATAGTTTTATTGGCCGAATAATTGAAAAGGACGCAGCATTGAAAATCGCTCGCGACCGTTATAGTACAACTTGGCACTCCGGGCAGGTAGTACTGTAATCCAGCTACAAAATTTTTAAAAACGCCATTACCCCCACCCCTCTCCCCCATTACCCCCACCCCTCTCCCCCATTACCCCACCCCTCTCCCCATTACCCCCACCCCCACTCCCCCATTACCCCCACCTTTCCCCCATTACCCCCCCCCACTCCCCCATTACCCCTACATACAAAAGTAAAAAACGCCATTACCCCCATTACTCCCACCCTTCTCCCCATTATCCCCACCCCCCACTCCCCCAATTACCCCACCCCATCCACCACTACCCCGGGCGGGTAGCAATGTGACATATATTGCTACCCGCCCTCCAGCCGGGCAGCAGTATATATCACATTATGTGAAGCTCAAGATTTTCACGGCTGCGTTCTTTTCTGTAGTTTTATCGCGGTGCTGGGGCATTCGGACCCAGTAACTGTGACCTAGCACCGGGAAACTTCAAAGAGCACATCGGCAGCTCATGGGCTATCAGTTGGTGGTCGTTGCAGAATTTTCCGATGTGCCGTTTAGTCTGTGCATGGTTCCGAAGAAAGCGGACAGACACACAGACACACAGACACACACACAGACACATTTTAGCTCAATAGTACGGGGTGTCAGGAAATGATTGCCCCCCTGTAGAGCAAAAACTAGAAGAGATAGATAAAAACCGGCGAGACCACTTGAAAGAGCGTTAAAATCTGAATAAAAACCATTATATTCTATTCCTGTGATTTTAATTCTTACCATTTTTTCCCCCACAGAAACAATGGCATCATCTATTTTGAACGATTCAGAGAAAAAGCGAGTTCTTGACCGCATTCGAGCTGTCACATTTCGTGAAGCAAAGGAAGCTGGTGCAACTTTCATAACTCGGCCCTGGGTGGCTGAGAGATTAAAAAGATCAGAAGACTTTGTCAAAAGGAATTGGAATAAGAATCCTGAAGATTGTGAAACAGAATTTCGAGGAGGAAGACCGGAGAAATTATCTCAAGAATCGAAAGACATTGTGCTTGCTGCATCACGGCGCCGAAAGAAGAGCTGCTCTGAGGTAGCGAAAGAGATACTTATCCGTCGTGGTAAGATAGTCAATCGGCAACTTGTGCATCAATTTCGAGTTCGCCAAGGCTTGAGTGCTTGGCATGAAATAGCTAAGCCACGGAAGAGTGATCTTAATATTGAAGATCGGCTATGGTTTTGTGATTATCTTGAGGAATGGACGGGAGACGATTTCCTTCACTTGGTTGTCAGCGATGAATTCTTCGTTTATGTCTCCAGAAAACCAAATTTTCAGAATGATCGGGTTTGGGCAACAATTCCTGATGAAGTCCCAGACGACCAGAAGTATCGAGAAATAGTAAAAAATCCAGCATGTGTGGGTGTTTTCATTATGTTCTCTATTCGGAAGCTCAGCTGGGTTATCAAACCAAGAGGAACCAGTTGGGATGGGCCTTATTTTCGAAATGTAATTTTAGCCCAACATGTAATTCCGTTTTTGAAAGACCCCGAGTGTGTTTTGGATGTTGAACAGGCAACCTTTCTTCACGACAAAGCCCCCTGTATGAAAGCACTTGCGACTCAACAACTGCTTAAGGACAATAACATTGATTTTTTCGGAAATAATGAATGGCCTGGCAATTCTCCCGATCTTAATGTCTGTGAACATGTCGGATCCATCATGAAGGATCGGGTGGAGTCCTTAATGCTGGAACAACCCATTCAGAATCGGTATTCAACAGAAATTATGACTGCAAAGATCAACGAAGTCCTTGAAGAAATGAGTCACGATACCGATCTCTTTGAGACACTTCTGAGATCATACCCCCGTCGATTAATGGCCGTCAGAGCTGCAAATGGGGGCAACACCCGATATTAAAACAAGTGTTTTTTATTCAAAATTAAACGCTCTTTCGCGTGGTTTTGTCTGTTTTTTTCTATTCCTTTCAGTTTCTTCTGTACAGGGGGGGGGGCAATCATTTCCTGACACCCTTTATATAGGATGGTGTCTACAGACGGACAGACAGGACTGCCTTTTTATAGTATAAAAGAATATATTTGTGAAACATTTTTAATATAACATGAATTGTAAAACAACTGAAATTTTGTTTCGCGTGCAGCCGACAAGAAGCGTGAAGCTGGGGGGACCTCAGACCTCTTGACGAATAAATTCTTCCAGCGTCATGAGGACGGACGGCTTACTCAGCTGAGCAACATTTTGGTCATATAATCTTTCCTCAACTTTTTTTGTAATGAAGAATTTGTTCGATGTTTACATCAATTTTTTTGGACTACTTCCTCTATCTTTTGGTGTAAAGTGCGTGTTGTGTAGTTTCTTCTGAAAAAAGTTATAGCCTTAGAGGAACCGTTCGCGAAGTGCTTGTCGGGGTCAAAAAAGATTTGTCTACAAACCAAAGTGCGTGGACGTATGTAGAGCCAAGGGAACGCGCCCACAGCATACTACCACATGCAAGTGTTTTTTTTGTAAGTTAGGTTGGTAGCTTAGTTTAGGTTAGGTTAGATGTATTTGGAGCCCAATGTGGATTTCGGCTAATATAATTAATCGCCCAAATATCTAGCGTCTATACGCTACACGAACTAGTCCCACATTTAACTATTATTTATAGATTTATTTACAATTTGTATTTACTAAACCCACTTACTGATAGCACAAAAGACTATTTGGAATTTATTGATCATTTTGATTTTTTAAATAAAACAAAAAACTCTCCACTATTATTAACTTTTACCGAACAGTTTTGATGTAGAGTCATTATTTACTAATATTCCTGTGAGAGAAACATGTAATATTATTAATCTTGAACCTATCTACAGGGTGGCTACAAAGGCCCTTTGCATGGAAACAAGGGAAACAACATACAGATTGTCCCTTAACGGTTTCTTGTAACTAATGTAATCGTAATTTTTTAAGGGATTTACGAGTATTTACATTCACTAGCAATGAATATTTCAATATCATATTTAGCATTTTTAATTAAAGGTGAACGTTTCTATGCAAATCTACAGTGTGTTCGAAAAGTCCCGTCACTTCCTACAAAATTTACATATTGTAATGCCAATTTTATTTTTGTGTGAGTAATTGAATTTATATGTGATTCATTGACAATTTTTTAACTTTTCCATGTATTAGAGTTGTGTGAACAATGACAGACCTGTCCACTTACACTCTGGAAGAAAGGATAGTGATGAGCACATAGGCTGATGAAAGGTCACACATTGGCAAAACGATGCATGATATCCAGAATGATTTCAACACAAAATTCAATAAGGCTGCACCACCAAACAAGACGGTATTACGCTGGGAGAAAAAGTTGTTTGAAACTCGCTCCATCAAGGACAGACCACAGTCGGGAAGACCAACAACGCGAGCAGAACAATGTGAAGGTGTGATTGCATCGGTGGCTCGTTCACCGAAAAAATAACTTCGAAAACGATCACAAGAACTTGCAGTCCCCATGTCCACAATGAGAGATCACATGACAAAAGATCTCAGCATGAAACTATACTGCTCATCATTTAATGAATTAAGCGTACAGACTTGCAGAAACGATATGAAGCCTGTGAACGGTTTTTGACGGTTTTTCCAACAATTCCTGCACGTGGAACAGTGTTTTTTTTTCCGACGAGTTTGCAATTTACAGCAGCGCCAAAATGAGAAATGTTTACTTCTGGAGTAAGGAAAATCCACACTTCTTTGAGAAACTAGAACACCATCCACCGCACGTGCTGATATGGAGTGCAGTGTCTGCCAGGAACTTGTTCAGTCCACATATTTTTAAGGATCCTGTCAACCAAACTGCCTACCTCAACATGTTACGGGATTGGTTTGTCCCTGAGTTCGAACGTTTAGGGCTACTTGGTCGGGTGTGGTTTCAACAAGATGGGGCTCTGGCTCATTTTGCCATTAATGTGAGGGAATTCCTCACCGAAGTGTTCAGAGACAAATGGATTGGCCGTGGCTCGCAACATTTACCTGCCCCTCTTCAGTGGCCTTCCCGAAGTTCAGATCTGTCTTCATGTGACAATCCGTTATGGGGTTTCGTCAAGCTGAAAGTATCCCAGGTGCGTTCAAGATGTTCAAGATGCATTTGGTGCAATCACTCCAGCAATGCTGGAGCGATTCTCACACCGCATATGGAGGCAGGCGCATAATCCTTTGTTACGATAGCAGCAACTGTACGATTAAACAACACATATTGGCTAGTACCTGGGTCCATGAGCGACCACGTAATGGCGAAACCATTGAAAATATTCGTGCAGACTTACACGACCGATTTAATGGTACAGCTCCTCCAAAAAGGAGCTACAAGATTGAATCGGTCCTGGGATTCTGCACGGATATTTTCAATGATTTTGCCATTACGTGGTTGCTCATGGACCCAGGTACTAGCCAAGATGCGTTGTTCAATCGTCTAGTTGCTGCTATCACATATTTCAAATGGATCTGAAAGAAAAACAAGAATAAGTTAATATTTTGCTGGGGTGACAGGACATTGTGGACACCCTGTAAGTATTACAATGTTATTACGAATGTTCCTTTCTGTGTCTCCCCTGGGCTACATTTCTTTCCCGATTCCTTTTTTAGATCCCCATTCTAGCATTTTGGCTGCATCTTTGAATTACTTTTTTTTAACTCTCCCTTGAAAAAACAGCGATTCATTACACTGGTCTACAAAAAAAAAATTTCTGCTTCTCCCAATTTAATGGGTGATCTATTCTAATACTGGAGTGCTGAATCTGAAAATCACATTAGTTTTTCTCTATCGGGTCAGGTTATCTAGATATCTGTAGCCCTTATTTAGACGTTTACAGGCAGAATAAACTCAAAACTTGAAAGTTCAGTATCTCAGAGAGAAGAAATTTTTGAAAATCTACTTATAAATCTACTTTTATTTGTATTTCTAGTAAAACAGAACAGAACAGAACAACAAAAAAAGATACGTACACATGCATTATTACATATCAACTGCTACATATAGTTCACTTTCTTAGAAGTGAGTTTTCTTGGATTTGCGTCTATACTCAGTAGCCTTCCCGTTTTAGCATCCAGCCAAGTCACCAAGCATGCAAGAGTCCCATCGTCCTTGGTAGTTTTTTTCCATCATTGCAATGTCCTGATGAAACCGCTCTCCGTGTTCATCTGACACTGAACCAAGGTTATCTGGAAAGAAGTCCAGATGGCTGCAAAAATGGATCTTCAGAGACATTCTAGCCCCAAGTTGTTGGTATGCATCCAGCAGCTCGGTGACCATTGCTTCATAGTGAGGGGACTTTGTTGAGCCTAAGAAGTTGTCACAAAGATTCTTAAAAGAATTTCATGCTCTTAGTTCCTTTGCATTGAGAGTGCTCAAAAACTGTTTATCCTTTAAAAGCACTCTTATTTGGGGACCAACAAAAACACCTTTCATCTTCGCATCACTAACGCTAGGAAATTTTGAATGCAAATATTTGAATGCAGCTTTTTCTGTGTCAAGCGCTTTGACAAAGTTCTTTATCAACCCTAGTTTGATATGAAAATAAAAACCCACTCTAATAGAGAGAGTTTATTTCCACAACAGTTTCGAGGCCCACTGGCATCCTCCTCGGGTGGATACAGAAACACGAATGAACCAAAACAAGAGGGAAAAACAGTCCAGGGACCGACCGTTAAGAAATTCGCACCTACAGTAGGTTAGATCCCATTCTCCCGACACCGGAAGGGCATTTTCATTAAGTACATTCGCGAAAATTTAAAACTATCTTCCTGTTCTAAACATACAGATTCTATTATTTTTTTATTTTTTTACATAATTATTACATTTATTATTAAATTTATTACATTTAATATTGCATAATTATTTGTTACAGAAATTATAAATTTATTATTACATTGGTTATTACATTGTTGTTTATTATACAGAACTTATAAACCGAAAAACGAATGAAAAAAGCCGATTAGGAAACAATCCAGAGACCATTGAGAAATTCGCACCCAGGTTAGATACCGTTCTCCCGACACCAGAAGGGCATTTTATTACAGGGTCCGCTTATAAGTACATTCCCACAAATTAAAACTATCTTCTTGTTCTATACCTACAGATTCTAATATTTTGACATAATTACTGCATTTATTATTGCATTTACATTTTGTTTAACATTTATTATTATTACCTTTACCCTAATTATTAAATTTATAATATTACATTTATTATTACATCTGTTGCATTTATATTTATTTCCACATTTATTACTTCCATTATTACATTTACTAAAAGTGAGTAAGGAAACAATCCAATCCAGAGACCTTTATGAAATTCACACTTAGGTTCGAACACGTTCCCACGACTCCGTAAGGGATTTTTTGACCAAGAATCTCATTAAAGGGTCTAACTTATAAGTACCTTCGCACAAATTAAAATTATCTACTTTTTCTATACACACAGATTCTATTATTTTTCTTTTGACATAATTATTACATTTATAAAGTACCTTACTTGATTCCCAATCTATAGCATGATTATTTTGGCTGGCGTGATAAAAAGTGGCATTATTAGTATTACAACTTCTGAAGGCATATTTGTGTTCTTTAAGACGGGTTTCAATATTTCTTCCAGTTTCTCCCACGTATACTAAATCACAACTTTTACAGGGAATGCTGTAGACACAGGCTTGTTTCCTCTACCGTGAAAAGTAAATTGGTTAGGAATAACGTTGCAAAAGAGGAACAAGCCTGTGTCTACAGCATTCCCTGTAAAAGTTGTGATTTAGTATACGTGGGAGAAACTGGAAGAAATATTGAAACCCGTATTAAAGAACACAAATATGCCTTCAGAAGTTGTAATACTAATAATGCCATTTTTTTATCACGCCAGCCAAAATAATCATGCTATAGATTGGGAATCAAGTAAGGTACTTTATAAATGTAATAATTATGTCAAAAGAAAAATAATAGAATCTGTGTGTATAGAAAAAGTAGATAATTTGAATTTGTGCGAAGGTACTTATAAGTTAGACCCTTTCATGAGATTCTTGGTCAAAAAATCCCTTACGGAGTCGTGGGAACGTGTTCGAACCTAAGTGTGAATTTCTTAAAGGTCTCTGGATTGGATTGTTTCCTTACTCGCTTTTAGTAAATGTAATAATGGAAGTAATAAATGTGGAAATAAATATAAATGCAACAGATGTAATAATAAAGGTAATATTATAAATTTAATAATTAGGGTAAAGGTAATAATAATAAATGTTAAAAAAAACGTAAATGCAATAATAAATGCAGTAATTATGTCAAAATATTAGAATCTGTATGTATAGAACAAGAAGATAGTTTTAATTTGTGGGAATGTACTTACAAGCGGACCCTGTAATAAAATGCCCTTCCGGTGTCGGGAGAACGGTATCTAACCTGGGTGCGAATTTCTCAATGGTCTCTGAATTGTTTCCTAATCGGCTTTTTTTATTCGTTTTTCGGTTTATAAGTTCTGTATAATAAACAACAATGTAATAACCAATGTAATAATAAATTTATAATTTCTGTAACAAATAATTATGAAATATTAAATGTAATAAATTTAATAATAAATGTAATAATTATGTAAAAAAATAAAAAATAATAGAATCTGTATGTTTAGAACAGGAAGATAGTTTTAAATTTGCGCGAATGTACTTAATGAAAATGCCCTTCCGGTGTCGGGAGAATGGGATCTAACCTACTGTAGGTGCGAATTTCTTAACAGTCGGTCCCTGGACTGTTTTTCCCTCTTGTTTTGGTTCATTCGTGTTTCTGTATCCACCCGAGGAGGATGCCAGTGGGCGTCGAAACTGTTGTGGAAATAAACTCTCTCTATTAGAGTGGGTTTTTATTTTCATATTTTGACCTTCACGTAGAAAAAAGTGAAGTTTTTTGCATTTACTAGTTTGATATGCAGAGGGGGCAAAATAATCCTTTCTTGATCAACTAATGGCTCACACTTCATACTATGTTGTCCTGGTACAAAGGCTTCACGTGGTGGCCAGTCCTTCTTTACATAATGCTGTTGTGTTGTTCTACTGTCCCATAAACACAGAAAGCACATGTACTGGGTAAAGCCATCTGCATTCCCCGGAGAAGTCCTACCACTTTTAGGTCTCCACAAATCTTACACTTATATTGATCATACTTGATTGCATTCAGAAGTATTACCATGTTCTCATATGACTCCTTAAGATGAACTGAATGTCCAATTGGAACAGCTTTAAGACTCCGCTTACCAGAGTCAATGAACAGACGCCACTCGTCTGGAACATGTTCTATTTTAAAATACGAGAATAAACTTTCCAAATCTGAGCAGTAACATAGCTGATTTACAGTTTGAAAGTAGCACGATATGTCGGAGCTTCTCTTGCGAAAAGAAGTAATGCGCACATCACCCTGAACTAAGTTCCACTCCTTAAGTCTCGAAGCTAAAAGTTCAGCCTTGCCCTTTGAAAGGTATAAGTCCCTAACCAAGTCATTCAAGTCTTGCTGAGTTATGAAATGTGGTTCAGAAGAAGATTCTGGACAGTACTCTGTATCAGAAGATTCATTTGCTTGTTCTGACAATGCTTCCTCTTCAGATGATGTTGGAAGAAGATTCTTATCTGCTGGTGGTGTTGGAATCGGAAGCTCATCACTATGAGGAACAGGTTTGATGGCAGAGGCTACCACAAGATAGTCAATTTTATTCCTAGTTTTTGATGTAAGGCCAGCTACTTTGCTCTGACAGAAATAGCAATCGTCAACATAGTTCTTTTGCTCAGGCCAAACCATAGGTACTGCGAATCCCATACCTTTCCTTCTACCATTGAACCAGTCACGTAAATTCATTGCACAGTTACTACAGCAAACATGTGGGGCCCATCTTTTGTCTTGGTCACCAATATGAAAGCCGAAGTAGTGATAATATGCTGTTCTTATCAGAGGAGTCATATTCCTGCGCTGTGAAGTTGGAGTAAATAAACCACAGATGTAACAAAATAAATCTGGACTGTTCGCGCAACCCCTTGAAGCACACATCATAAATCTAAAAAGTAAAAAGGCAATTATTGTGTTTTGTATTGAAGTAAAATGAACTATAATCATAAAATTATTGAACTATAATCATAAAATTAGTATAAAACAGTACCGTATAAAACATCATATTCTGACAAAACCTGACCTAATGTGCAAAACTGAAGTTCATTTTCGAAATCAGCACCCTATAATTAGTATAAAACTGTATGTTTTTACCCGGAAGCAGAACTGTTGTTAGGTTCTGTTATTTAAGAATAAACCCTTAAAATTATCTCACATGGTCAGTACACTGTCTACTGCGATCTGTTCATCCCAATTTATTAAATATAAATCAAGTATCTTAATATTATTTATTTGTTTAACATTTTCAACAAAAACTGGGAAATGTATCATGGTATAATTGCTATGGCATAAACTTCCTCCGGCGTCTACATTGTGAACCAAATTTTCGTTAAGTCTAATAAACAGGGTGGCACAAAAGTCAGGAACCATAGGCACACTTTAATAATTTGTGTTTTAATATGTGTTTTGTTCTTTTCAGATTTGTTTTTGAACCTATGGCACAGAAATTGACAATAGATGAACGGGTGGAAATAGTTTTAATATGTGCAAGGCGTGGTAACACACACCGATCAGTTGCTACTGCTTTTAATGACAAACACCCTAAGAGGCCGCCAGTTGTTCAGGCATCAGTTGAAAAACTGTTCACTCGCTTCAAAGAAATAGGAAGTGTTCATGATCGGCCGCGTAGTGATTGGTCAAAATGTTCAACCGATGCAGCAACATCACTAACGGTACTCACTCACCTCGAAAACAGCCCACGTAAGTCCTTAAGAAAGTTATCCCAGGAAACGGGTGTCTCCAGAAGATCCATTCAACGAATTATTACAAGAAATCGTTTCCACCCCTATAAAGTCTAACTCGTTCAGGAACTGCACGGTGACGACACAGACCATTGTATAGAGTTCTGCCAGTGGTTTCTACAACATCGACAGCTGCAACGAAGGATCATGTTCAGCGACGAAGCTATATTTCACCTCAGCGGTCATGTCAATAGGCATAATGAACGTTCTCTAAAGGAGAAAATCACATCTGAGTGTGCCAAATCAGTACCAATGTGTTAAGGAATGTTCAAACATCATGCATTCAACGCGTCAGTAAGTGTCTCCAAGTGGAAGGCCACCAATTCGAACATTTATTATAATTTAATAAAATGTGCCTACGGTTCCTGACTTTTGCGCCACCCTGTATTCTTATGATGTGTCGGTTCTAATAACTTTTGATAAAAACTATTTTGTAAAAATTTTATCAAACGTAATATAGTGAACTGAATAACCTTTAGTGATAAAATAAATAGTTTTACAATTTCTTTTTTGTTTTAAGATAAATAATTGTGAAATTGAACTGTTTATTTTATTTTATTTGACCCTAAGGCTTATTTAAAAATAAAATATTGTTATTGTTAATAATACATAAATCATGAATAAGAATTATTAATTAGAGTATGTATCCTAAGTTATTATTGTGGACATAAAAAAAATACAGTCATTATTGAAGGTATGATACCAATACTATACAAAGAAATCAATATTAGGCAAGAGAGATAAACAATAACAAGAAATGTACATTTGATCCTTGATTACATACAAGAAATGAATAAGTAATAAAGTAATGTATACGGTGGGCAAAAAGTCTGGGCAACCCCTCAAAGTGTTTACACATCTAATTTTTATATTAGAGGGCGTGCCCAGACTTTTTGTCCATCCTGTACATTTTATCCTAGATTTGTATCAATATTCCATTATTAATGGAGATTTAAACTTGGTTTTAAACAAATTTACATTCACAGTATTTTTACATCAGCATTTAAATCATTCCATAGTTTCAGACCAATGAAACTGGGTAATTTTTGACATGAAGACACTAAACTGAGAGATAACATGCTTTGATGTATGATATTTCTGCTCTGATATGAGTGAATTTCTTGATTAATTACAAAATATTTATTTATCCATTGTAAGTTAATGATTTTGTTCTTAAACTTGTAAATAAAAATAAAAAGTGCCAGTTTGATTACAGCTTTGAGCTTTTGTAGTTTTAGCTCTTTAAATAATGCACTAAATAAATAATAACCTTATTGTTCTTTTCGGATGACAAATATACTGTTTAAAGCATTGTTAGCGGAGTTTCCCAAAATATAAAATATGTCTCAAATACAATGATAATTATGAATATGTAACACCTTTGCAAAATTGTCAAATATCATCATTTAAATGGCTCTATGTTTATTGATAGGAATCACTGTAATAGTTTTATTTTCTGTAATTCTCTCCTTTGAGGCGAGAGACCGCCAAGAGTTACAGCAGCAGTGGTTCAACACTTAAATTGTAATATGGAACTTATTAATACAAAACAATTATATGCATTTATGATGCTTTCTCAATACAAAACATTCTTCATTTCTAAATAATATTTTTCTCAGTGAATGTTTATTACTATATTAGTCTTAGTGATCTGAAATAGCATTTGCTCCGGGTATAACAATGCCATACCAGTAGTATCCATTCAGCTGTCGTCCACTTGCCAATTGGAAGATATTCTAAGCAGTGATGTATGAAACCTATAGATACCCATCAATCTGGTAATGTTATAATGTTACTAAAATTTAATATGCATCGAAATATTGTTTTTTCATTCATAAACCGCCTATATATGCATTTATATATATATATATATATCAGTTTTTGCTCTGTCTTTGTTATAACACAAAATAATAACTGACTCTGTGTTCAATATTAAATGTAAATAAATAAATAAATAAATGAATCAATAAATAAATACAGTGGGAGATGGATGGTGCAAGTCATGGAATTTGCTCACGGCCCAAATTGAGCACCATTCTGTTTCCTTTTTCCTTCGTGGTTTTTTCATCATAAATATTATTCACGTGTTACTTTCGTGAAATAATTTTCATATATATATATATATATATATATATATATATATATATATATATATATATATATTATTTTTTTTTTTCCATGCGCCGGACTCTCTTCACAAAAAAGTCAAACTGGTGGCCCCACCTCTAACCTTGCCCTGGTGGGGGAGCCAGTTGTTCACTTGTGATCTCCATCGCATGCAGCCAGGCTCCTCCGGTACCGTCCTAAGCCAGGGACTTAGTCTTCTTTTGAAGACTTCAACTTTGACAATACTGATGTTCCTGATGTTTTTCGGAAGCTGGTTAAATAGTCTTCGGGCCCCCTGACATCCAAGCTATTTTTTTTCAGAAGTGAGGGTGTTCCTTGACTGGCATTTAGCTTGGGAAGACTACACATTCTAACTTTCCTATTTTCCAGTGTTGTTTGGATGGTTACTGGTTCAGTTTGAGATTAGATACCAGTTTTTCTATAATTTTTCCATGTGTAAATTATGGCGTATTGTATCTTTCTGTTCTTTTCAACGATTATAGATTTCATTTGTAAAGTCTTTCCCAGTAGTTGAGTTGTTTGCAGCCATCATTCTTGGCTGTGGAATTTCTTTGAATTTCTTCTAGTTTATAAAGATTGGTTAGTCATTTCCCATGTGACCAACTTTCGGCCAATCAGGGTCCCATAAATGGGTGTCTCAGAAGTTGAAAATTTACCATATTATTATTACCTTACCTTATGAACCTTATGTTGTTTCGTGTGTTGGTCTCTCTTCACACGGAGGTCAAGCTGGTGGCCCCGCCTCTAGGTCTGGCCTGGTGGAGGAGCGAGTTGCTTTCTTGCGCTCTCCACCGTACATAGCCAGGCACGCCCGGCTCATCTGGTACTGTCCTGAGCCAGGCATCCAGTCTTTTCTTGAAGACTTCAACTTTGACCCCCGTTACGTTTCTGAGGTCCTTAGGAAGCTGGTTGAAAAGTCTTGGCCCTCTGACAACCAAGCTATTTTCCTTCAGGGTTGAGGAGGTCCCTTGTCGTGCTTTTAATTTGGGAACACTACACATTCTGCCTTTCCTATTTTCCAGTGTTGTTTGAATGGTAATTGGGTTTAGTTTTAGGTTTGGTACCAGTTTTTCGATCATTTTCCATATGTAGATTATGATGTACCTCTCTCGTCTTCTTTCCAGTGAGTACAGATTTAGTTTACGTAGTCTTTCCCAGTAGTTGAGTTCTTTGCAGCCATCAATCTTGGCTGTGAAATGCCTTTGCGTTTCTTCTAGTTTATTAGTTTCTTCCTTTTTATATGCGGACGTCAAAACTGAGCAGTATTCAAGTTTTGGTATAATCAGTGTTTTTAGCAGGGGAATCATTACTGTCCTGTCCCTTCTCTTGAACGTTCTTAGAACCTGTCCGGCGACTCTTTTTGCTTTATTTATCGCTATCTGATTTTGTGTTTCGAATTTCGCATCATCTGTCATTATTATCCCGAGATCAATCGCTTTCATGCTTCTCTGAATTTCCTGCATAATATGCAGTCTGTTTAAGTTCTTTTCTACTATATCTCAAGAGCTGAAATTTCTCGGCGTTGAATGACATGTTGTTGTCTTCTGACCATTTGTATATTTTGTTCGTGTCCCTCTGCAAGGCCTCCACGTCATGTACATCGCTGATTTTTCTGCTGATCTTTGTATCGTCTGCAAAGGATGTTACTATACTATTGCTGTTTACTCCGCTGTCTATGTCTGTTAGCATGATAATGAACAGGAGTGGGGCCAGTACTGTCCTTGTGGTACTGAGCTGCGTACTTCCGATTCTGATGATGATATACCTTGAATTTTGACGACCTGCAGACGATCACTAAGGAAGTTGTAGATCCATTTTCCCACTTTGCCTGTTATTCCCATGTCTTTAATTTTATGTGCTATTATACCATGGTCACATTTATCGAAAGCTTTAGCAAAATCTGTGTATATAACATCGTAGTTGTCATTGCCTTCCAATGCATCCAGGATATTGTTGTAGTGCTCTATTAGTTGTGATAGGCATGATCTACCTGATCGGAATCCATGCTGATTTTCGTTGAATCTTTCCCGTGTCTCCAGGAAATCATAAATTTTCTCTCTAACTATTCTTTCAAATACTTTGGTGAGGTGGGACGTCAATGACACTGGTCTATAGTTCTTTGCTTGAGATCTGTCCCCTCCTTTATATATAGGGACAATGTTTGCTCTTTTCAAGATGCTCGGTATTTCCCCAGTGTCTAGGGATCTTCTTCATATCCAGTATAAAGGTGTAGCTATTTCATTTTTACAGTTTTTAATCAATAATGCGTTCCAATTGTCCGGACCTGCAGCTGAATGTAGTTTCATTTGTCCTATAGCTCTCGCTACATCTTCTGGTGTAAACTCAAAGTCTGTTATATACTCTCCTTGCAATTCCTCTTCAAAGAATGCATTTATGTCAGTATCGCTTTGTCACTTTTTGGGGTACTGAAAACTGATTCATATTGAGCTCTCAATGTATCAGATATTTCTGATTTATATATATATATATATAAATATGTGTGTGTGTGTGTGTGTGTGTGTATATATATGCACATACACACACACACATATATTATTATATATATATATATATATATATATATATATTAGGGTGTGCCTAAAATTGCAACTTCAAAATTTTGTAACGACCAGTAATTTTTTTTGTATTCAGTGCAAAAACATAATGTACAAAATCTTATCAAAATTGAACAGTATTTAGGACTTCCTCAAAGATGTTGAACTTTAAATATATTTACCTTTAATGAACATAAACATTTACTTCCAATTAACATAAAAATTTACCTTTAATTAACATAAACATTTACTTTCAATTACATAAAAATTTACCTTTAATTTTATTTACCTTTAATTAACATAAACATTTACTTTCAATTAACATAAAAATTTACCTTTAATTAACATAAACATTTACTTTCAATTAACATAAAAATTTACCTTTAATTAACATAAACATTTACTTTCAATTACATAAAAATTTACCTTTAATTTTATTTACCTTTAATTAACATAAACATTTACTTTCAATTAACATAAAAATTTACCTTTAATTAAATAAACATTTACTTTCAATTACATAAAAATTTACCTTTAATTTTATTTACCTTTAATTAACATAAACATTTACTTTCAATTAACATAAAAATTTACCTTTAATTAACATAAACATTTACTTTCAATTACATAAAAATTTACCTTTAATTTTATTTACCTTTAATTAACATAAACATTTACTTTCAATTAACATAAAAATTTACCTTTAATTAACATAAACATTTACTTTCAATTACATAAAAATTTACCTTTAATTTTATTTACCTTTAATTAACATAAACATTTACTTTCAATTACATAAAAATTTACCTTTAATTTTATTTACCTTTAATTAACATAAACATTTACTTTCAATTAACATAAAAATTTACTTTCAATTAACATAAACATTTACTTTCAATTACATAAAAATTTACCTTTAATTTTATTTACCTTTAATTAACATAAACATTTACTTTCAATTAACATAAAAATTTACCTTTAATTTTATTTACCTTTAATTAACAAACATTTACTTTCAATAACATTAACACTTAGCTTTAATCAACATTTTTGACAGCCTCATCAAAGTTCTTTCGATGATACTCAACCACTTGAAGAAGGAACTGTTTCTGTTCCTCGTCACGAGTAAGGCTTTCATTGAAGGATTGCATGAGAGCAACTCCTCGTTCTGCCAAATCATTTGTTACTCTAAGAGATGACACAATTGCTTGAGCTTCATTGTAGGTTGCATCACTGGACCAGTCTGCGGGGTCTTTACCGAGAAAGGTTTCATCAATTCCCAAAATACTAAAGAAGTTTTTAGTTGATTTTGTCACAAAGTCAGCCAATGAACATGAAGAAAAAAATTTTATAGGGGGAATCCTCTTTGGAGGCTCTTCGGAACCTTGTTGCACTCTCATGTTATAAATCATGTTTCTCTTCTCTTCATGGGATACTTTATTGTCAAAAAAACTTAGACCTACTGATATCTCAGATAAATACCACAAATGTCGTGAAAATGCAGTCAAAGCAACAGTTGAAACTTCTTTGTCAGCGTAGTCTTCAAGTGTTTTTAGAAGCATGAGATCGTTTCTTGGAGCATCACAAGATGACGTACATGTAAACCAATATTTAATGTACACAGTTGTGACGAACAGTGACACTCGTAACAAGTGATCTGCTAACATTCTGACATAGGAGAGGCGGGATCCCCTAATTGCAGTTTGACGGTGCTGAACAGAATATTGTTCTTGGAAAAGGCACATTTTTATGGCATAAATTGCTCGTGCCATCCATCGAGCTCGGTGTACTGCTCCAGGTTTACGAAAAGTGATGCCTTGGGAGGGAGTACCTCCAAGGAATATAATGGAGAGTTCTAGGAGCTCTTGATAGTCTCCCCGAAGCTGTTTTGACTGCAACTGCTGAAGAGCAAATGCAATTAGACCTTTTCTCCTTTCTTCTTCTACCATGTTACCAGTATTTATATTAAGTAGAGTTTTATACTGCGTTTTATCAATATGAGGCCAAGATTCACGGAAATGAGAAAAAACTTCAATATTAGGTGACCTACCAGCATCATGCAGAGAAAATACTTTCTCTAACATAATTTCAAATATGTGATGGCGGCATGCAAGACTCAGCAGATCTTTCTCTAATTCTGTTTCAATTTTAAGGCAAACCCCACCTTTCAATCCAGTATTAGTTGGTGCAGTGTCAAAACACAATGCAACTATTCTATTTTCTAGTCCCCATTTTCTTATTTCTGTCAGACAAGCATCAGCAATACCAGAAGCATTCCCAGTATTGAACTTTGGAACAGCAAGTAATTTTGTAATATCTTTACCAGACACTAAAATTGGTAAACGCTCTACAGTCTTCTGAACAGCTCCAGTATAATCATCCATAATTTTTCCATCCCAGTGGAGAGTAAGGGGTACTTTTGGATCAAAAGATGCTCGAATTTCTGCTGCTAGAGATTCACGATGTTTGTTTCTGGCTCGATGAATTGTTCTGTGGCTAATCTGTAACGCACTTCTGGGAGCTCTGAGCAAATTAGATGAAGCCATTGCTGAGAAAACGTGAACAGCATTTCTGCTACTTATTTTTGTTCGATCTAGTGCTGCAGCAACTTCTTGCGTAACAACTTGAACACGACCTCTGTTAGAACACCTAGACAAAACAGCCTTATGAGCAATCTCTTGATCAAAATCAGCATGATCACTTTTATCAGATGATTCTCCTGATGATTCTAATTCTATCGATTCATTAATTGTTGCTGCTGATGATGTATATGCTTCCTGCAAATATTTCTGTTTCTCTTTTTGCCTTTCATATGCTAGTGATCGCTCAATTCTGCTAGCTCCTTTCTTTGAAAGTTTCATGTCTACTCCTATCATTGATCCACGACGGCCTTTTTCTCTTTGACCTTGTAAGAATAAGCGATCTTCCTCAATCTTAATCAAACTCATGGCATCCTGGTGTGCAATATCAAGTAAATCATCCAGTGACTCGCCAAAAATATCACGTTTCTTGCTTTCAGTAGATGTTGATCTTTTTTTTTTTTTGAGTGACTGCCATTCTTTATGAAGACGTACAACTCTCTCACGCACATGTAATTCAGTTGTTGTAGGTATACGTGCTCTTTCCCAAATCGGCAAAATTAAACGAACAGTTTTCTTAACACTTTCCTTCAGACTCATTTGTTTATCAGTATGAAAATTAAATAACACTTTTAGTACATCACGCCTTGATGGTAACTTTGCAGCACTAAATTTTTCTTCACATTTACCAACTAACCAAATATCACTGTAGCGTCTTGTTTTCATTGCCATTCTTGGTAGACACTAAAAGCAAAAAAACTGAACAATTACTGTATGTGGCTGAGCAGAAAAACACAGTTTAACACAACCCACCAGCAGTGCTTGAGAACAACGACTGACGTGTCATGTGTGCCAACTGGTGCATAGCTGCTTTCCTTGTTTGTTTACGTTTAAACCTGTACAGACGTGTAGAGAATGTGTGACTAATACTTGTTCAGTAGCTCTATAACTCCACTTATGTGAAATACTTATATAAGAAAGAATGCTTTACCAAGAAACATAATGTGCAGAACTTGACAAATTACTAAAAACATAGCTAAATACTGTAACATTAAATGCTGTTGAGCAAGTCCTAAATATTGATGCAGCTCCTTCAATTTTTTGTGTTGCATTTCTACATTAAATTGAACAATAATATACCCTGGTCGTTTAAAAAAAAAAAATTAAAAATTCACTTCTATGTAATTGGCACACCCTAATATATATATATATATATATATATATATATATATATATATATATATATATATATATATATATGCGCGCGCACGCACACACACACACACACACACACACACATATATATATATATATATGGGCCTGTTGACAATAGTACCGCTATAATAAATGTAATCGAGTTAATTAAGGAGTTTTAATAGGTCACCAATTTAGTCTTTCAAGAAAATAAATAACGCGTTTAATAAAGGAGATAAAAAGGTTTTGTAGTTTTTGTTTAATCAGCAAAATAAAGGAATAATTTTTTGCAGTGAATGACAATTATTTTATATCGAATTGTGCAATATTACGATAAAATTCAGTGGTTCTCAACCTTTTTTTAACCATCGCCCCCTTGAAAAATTTTTTGCCCACTCTATTTTCAAATCGCCCCCCTACACACAAAAAAAAGTAGAATAAAAAAACTTTCAAACTTACTATTTTATTTAATGAGATCCTTGAGATTGGTGTTTTTCTACTAAATATGCAATGTTCGGTTCAATGTCGCTGAGCTTAATTCTTATGTCACCTCTTCTGCATACATCCAATCTGTTTCTTTCCTTTGTTAGTAATTTATTCACTGAACTAAACCCAGTTTCAACCATATATGATGTTGGAAAACAGACAATTATTCTGGCCATTTCGGTCCATAACCTTGGATATAGTGTTTTACAGTCTTTTAATGACCAGAATTCAGTCTTTCCTACTTTATCATACATGTATTTTGAGTTATCATTGCATCGTAATTCAATTAATTCTTCTTGAATTTCTTCTTCAGCTGAACTAACATCACAATTAAATGGGTCTAACATCCATGGTTTTACTTCAAAGGAAAATAAATCAGAGAATCTTTTGTTCATGTCACTTTTTAACGAACATAAGTGTCCAGAATACGTTTCAAGATCCATTTTGGTAAGTGAAGAACAAATTTCTGCCAGCTCAGGCATGCTGTGAAACATTTTTTTAAGTAAATTATCTTGAAAAATTTCCAATTTTTCAGTAAATGCTTTCAATACTGTTTTACAATCAATCAATGTAATAAATTTTCCTTGAAGTTGAAGTGATACCTCATTAAGCTTTCGAAATATGCAAGCCATATAATGTATGTTATTTTTATGTTTTCTTATTTCTTTAGCAATATCTCCGTCCCCTTCACTTTCTAGAAAGTTAACTATGGTATCAAAAAGGTTTATAAATCTTGCTAAGCAATTTCCTTTGGAGAGCCATCTGACTTCCGTATGTAAAAGAAGTCTTACATACTGTTCATCATGATCAGAACAAAACTTCCTGAATAGGCGATCATATTTGCTATGTGATTTTATTTTATTGATAGGTTTAATAACTATACCATGTAAATAATGTAGAATTGGACTCATATTTTTTGCTACAAGATTATGTCTGTGAACAATGCAATGTATTGCAATGATTCCAGGACATATTTTTTTCAAATGTGCTACGAGGCCTTTATGCCTTCCGACCATTGAGGTAGCACCATCAGTTGCAATCGATATCAAATTTTCTAATGGAACTTTATTTTCATCAAACCAGGATCTTAAAGTAATAAAAATAGATTCCCCAGTAGTGTCAGTTTCTAGGTATTTCACAAATAATATATCTTCTTTCAATTTACAATCATCATTAAAATAGCGTACATACGCCATGAGAAGGGCCTTGTTATCAACAACTGTGGACTCATCAACCTGAATTGAGAAATTAGTTTTTTTCAATCTTTCAACTAGTTGTTCTTCAATATTCACTGACATTTGATCAATTCGTCTTCGAATTGAATCGTTGCTTAATGGTAAACTTTTTAAGATACCTGAAGGATCTTCATGCATCACATTTGAAATAACAGTTTCTAATATAGGCTTTATAACTTTCTCAGTAATTGTATGAGGACAGCCATTTTTTGCAACAATTTTTGCAATCTCATATGACGCAACCTTGGCTTCATCTAATTTGGTATCTTTTTTTACAAAATGTGTAAGTAAGTTAGGTTGCTGCTCAAAATTGTTTTTCAATTTTTTGAAATAGTCAACGGTTTTATTAGCTTTATCTGGATGCTTCCTTTTGAAATGGTCAAGAAGTCTTGAAGGTTTTAAAGCTTCATTCGAAAGAGTACTATTACATAAAAGACATCGGCTTTTTTGGATCGAGAGGGCTTTCAATAAAACCGTAAGATAGGTATTCACCAAGGTATTGGCGACACTTTTTCTTTGCTCCACTTGACATTACTAAGGGGTCTTGTGCATTTTGTAATTACAATAAAAAATTGACAACGATAAAGTATTTAAAAAATATCTGAAATTTGAAAAAAAGGGTTTAGATATGTCATTAGCAAGGCTGTGGAGTTAGTACACAAAACCTCGAACCTCAACTACTGAATTTTTTGTCCTTCTGACTCAATCTCCAACTCATACTAGCAAACTAGGTGTAATAGGCCTAATAATTGTACTTTTAATTTTGCTATGATGCTAGTTATACAAGATGTCATTTCATCGCAATCATGTGAATCATCAGGCTACTTTTTTAATTAAAAAATTTAAAAGGCACTAGTTTGGCAGCTAAAAAGCACTAAAAGCGCACTAAAAATAATAATCACGTTATCATTTTAGTAGCGCAAGCCTAATTTTAAGTTCAAGTAGCCTCATTCCCGAGAAGTAGGCCAAACTGGCATCCTCCGCCTTAAACCTTGCGACGTTTTCAAAGGAAAATCACATTTATACATGTGTTAGCACTCCTTATTTATGAATTTTTATCAGATAAGAAAGCGAACATTCGAAACTATTTTATTCTTAAGAAGCACTAATTGAGTGATTAAATTGAGTGACTAGAAACGTGACAACGAGGTCATTGTCTCCGTACTCGAAACAAGGGACAAACGCGAAAATTAAGAAGCACTAAAGCACTAAAAGAAAAATCAATGATAATAAATAATAGCACAAAAAATAACACCCGCCCACGCTTCTAATTAGGTAAGAACTGACGCACCGTATGCGTAACCGTCACTAAGCCGCTATAGAATGCTTTGAATGACGGCACAATACATACTCCGAATAGTGTTTCAAAACCATTGATGAGCAATTCGAAAATAATTTAATTTTAATCGTTGCCTAAATAAATATTCGCAACCCCTTCAGTCAAATTTTCGCCCACTTTCGCCCCCCAAGAATTTCATTTTCGCCCCCGTTGAGAAACCCTGCGATAAATGATTGTTGAAAATAAAGGAGTGATTTTATACAGGACAAGAGTTCAATAATGCATTGGAGTTACCACCAATAATTAGAATGACAAAATACAGTATATGGTACTGATATGCGTATGGGATAACACTTAACTGGGGGGGAGAGGGCGGAAAAAATTTGCCCTGAAAATTTTCAGGTGCCCTGATTTCCGCATAAGCACTGTGTTGCATAAAATAACACAAAGGTTAGAGTATGAGTAACATATATTAATGCCTTTTTGATATAAAAAACATTACACTTTACAAAAATGAGAAAATTTTGCTTCAACCTTTCTAAATGACAACTACGGCATTGCAGTTGATATAGAATTCAGTAAGTCCTCAACTAACCTTTTAATTATTAACTACAAGTATAATAGCAAGTAATTAATCAACCTCAAGAAGTAAAAAAAAAAAAAAAAGGAATGTCAGGAAAAATCTGCCCTCAAAATTTCAGTATTTGCCCTGAAAATGTTCAATTTCCTAGTCCTGAGGGGGGAAGGGGGCTATTGCAATACCATAAAATACGTGAGTCACATTTGGCGATATTGAAAGGACACGATAGCTTGTTGGGTTAGGCTGAGAGTTTGTATGAGTTTTTTAAGCTATATAACAAATAGCCTAGCACGACGCAGAAAACATTGTAGGACAAGTGAGTTGGACCTATGTAAAAGGTTTACAGACCTGGATTTGGTGATGGGTATAGGCCGTGAGACGCGAGAACCTCTGAGCAGGATAAATGATGAAAGCTTGAAGATGGATTGAATTTGTGGAAGCGAAGGGGATCACGGCTGCGGGCGAAGTGGTTGCAGGCTTGCAAAGCTGATGAAATTCTTGTTGAACGGAAATGAGATTCATTGGGCGAAATGGACTGATTGAGTGAATCGAAAATCGGGCGAAATGGTCGAGCGATGTTGCGGGATCACCATCGAGTATGGCAGAGCGGAGCAGAGTTTCAGCGAAGAAGGTCGGAGAGCAGGGGCGTGAGTGAATTGAACTGGACTCAGTTTTATAAACGCGCTCTGAAGGCGTGAAGATTTATTGCGGTCTTTCAGAAATCATGGAGAAATCTACAGTTTCATGCGGGCTTCCACCCAAGTGTTTGGATTTCACCATCATGTTTACTTCTTCTGGCCGTGAGGAGAGGAAGCGAGAAAAAAGAATTTCCGGTGATAGTACAAGTACAGTAGAGACGGGGGAGGAAATTTCGAAATGTCGCCAGAAGTATTCCCTCTTCAAAGACAGAAGGGAACGATGCAAATAGAATTAGCATCTTGGTGGGGGGGAACTAACACGGCCACTCCAAATTCTGACGCCAGGCCTGGCACTTCGTGGGACTCATGTTGCAAGGGGAGGTTTCAAGGTTTCAAGGGTCAGCTCGCAACGAAGAATCGGGCAAGGGGGCCGCTGCTTCAGTGGGATACGCGGGGTCCTCAGGGAGATGGGAGCCGTCCTCGAAGTATGCCGTCTTCAAGCGGTTAATCGACACCACGCCTTTGCGTCCAGCAAGATCGAGGGAAAAAGTTTTGTCACTCTCCTGAAGTACTGCGAAAGGCCCGTCGTATGGGTATTGTAAGGGTGGGCGGATGGTATCGCTCCAGACATGGTGGGTGCAGTAGGACAAATCGGCGGGGACGTAAGTACAACGATTACTGAGAGGGCGGGAAGGAACCGATCAAAATTCATGCACGGTCGTCTGTAAGTCGTCGGCATAAATTCTTTCATCCACCGAAGGGCGTGCTCCTGCTGAGGTGAAAAATTCGCCGTGGAGCCGTAATCAAGTGAGCCAAAGTGCACTGAAAGTCGGCCTTGAACGCTGCACGTATTCTAAGGAGAACGAGAGAGAGGGCGTCGGTCCAACCTGGACCAGATGTAGCCATCCTCAAGGACGCCTTCAGGTGGCGATGGAACTGTTCGTCGAGGCCATTGGACATTCGCCTATATACAGTAGTTCGAATCTGGGAAAAGGCCTAAAAGATTTTTTAGGTTCCTCCATAGGGTGGATTTGAATTCGCGACCACGGTCAGTGGTGACTGTAGAGGGGACGCCAAAGCGTGAAATCCAACCACTGACGAAGGCGCGGGTGGCGGACTCTGCTGTGATATCTCGTAAAGGACTCGCCTCTGGACAAAGAGTAAAGTGGTCAATGCATGTCAGGAGGTACGTGCAGCCGTCGGAGAGGGAAAAGGGGCCGACAAGGGTCCAAATCTACATCATCAGAACGTGCGTCGGGAGGTTGAAAGCACTCAAGGGAGCCGTCGTTTGACGAAGAGTTTTAACCCTCTGACACTTTGAGCATGCACGGGCCCAGCGTCTGACATCACGATTGATGATGGGCCATACAAAACGTGATGTGAAGGGGATTTGGGAAGCACGAATGCCAGGATGGGAAAGGGAATGAAGTTGGTTGTACTGTAGATGCTGCGACGATCTTCGGGGATGTACGGGCGGAGTGATCCTATAGAATTGCCACACGTGTGAGTCGTCGTTGAAGAAGGTAGAGTGACATCTTCTACGAGTAGCTGCAGTGACCTGGGTGAACTACGAAGCTGCTAAACTTCATCATCAAGGCGTTGGACTTCTGCAATTGTTTCCGAATTGATGACATTACCCCTGGCCGAAAAAAGGAACGCGTTAATCGTCATCCGTGATAAAGCGTCTGCAGCGACATTTTCAGACCTTTAATATGATGCATGTCACTGGTGAATTGGGAAATGCAGTCCAAATGTCTCATCTTTCTCGGGGAATAGCGGTCGGAGTGGGAATTAATTGTGAATTTGAGGAAGCAACGATCCGACAATATGATATTTCTGATTTGATAGTAAAAGTAGAGGCGAGGAACGGAATTTCCGGAATGACGCCACATATGAAAAATCAAGAAAACTTGTGGGTGTTCATGCATGATATTCCATTTACGAGACCCAAACGTTGCATTCTATATTTTGATTTAAATGCTGGTCATTACCTCGAGTGCGGGAGGGTTAACACGTAAAATGCCTATGGATGCGAAAGTGTTATGCATTTCTTCGGTTGTTTAAATAAGTAACAGTTGTGTTTACTTTTATCCCGTACTGTTGTAGTGGTTAGCGTCCTCAACTTCTAACCAAGAAGTGGTGGGTTGGAACCTGGTTGAGGCTATTTTTTTATCATGAAAAATCGTGCGTGTTCCTGCATGATATTCCATATATATATATATATATATATATATTGTTATAATACTTGTTTTATATTTTACATTTACTCTATGATTTTTACATTTATTTTAGCCTGTTTTCCTTTAAACTACATTATATAAATTTAACACAAGGTTATATAGATCACTTGTTACATACTTTTATTTATCTGTCAGTCCGTGTAGGGGAATAATTAAAAAACCGTTTGCAAAAATAATAGGATCTTTTCCGTTTGGTGTCCACCACTAGAATTAAAATTAATTATTACCATTATGTGTACTTCTTTACGCTGATTTCAAAAATATATATTTTTTTTCTGATAAATGAAAAATAAAAACACTACAGCCCTTTAACAGCCCTTTGAATTTTGTACATTTAAATTAACTGGTATGTGTATGTTTGCAGAGATTGTCACGTTAACATAAATGACCAGTTGGACCTTTTCCTTTCCATGGCCCATGGGCACCATTGAAATGAGAGAAATTAATATTTTTTAAACTTATTTTAAATTTTTATTAATAATCAGTACATCTTGAATAGGAGAAATTTAATTTATTTAATTTAACAGCTATGCACAAAAATAAAAACAAAAAATATTTATCGTTTCTTCAAAAATTTTACGATAATTTGCGTTGAAAATTGGACGTAGGCTATTGGCCATCTTATTCTTAGTTGCGCAAAGACCGAGGCTACATACAGGCTAGGCTATAAAGCATAAAAGGAACACAATGGAAGACTGGAATATTACAAAAAATAATTACAAACTAACGAAAATATCACAACAGTTGACCTGACCGGACATTTAATTAACCTAACCGGGCATTCAGTTAATCTAACTGGCCATTCAGTTGACCTAACTGGGGATTAAGTTAACCTAACCAGTTGGTCAATTTTAATGTTATATATATATATATATATATATATATATATATAATGTTGCTTTCTTAATAAGGAAAAATTTGTCAAAACATATAAAATTTTTAACAAGCGATAATGTAAGGTTGTTCGGCATTGAATTACAAGTGAACAATGATTGCATATTAATTGTAAACTGCTATTTACCATATAACAACGGCAGTAATCTACAGGGTGGGCCGTAAGTTTCCATACATAGGAAAAATAAACATTTTGTTATGGACAACCATTTTTATTTATATAATATGCTCTACATGGTTGCCATTGTTTTGAAAACACATTTCAATACGTGTTCCCCACTGTTGATGAACACGCATTAGCACAGTTGACGTTATGCTTGTAATAGCGTTGGTGATACGTTCCTTTAGATGATTTATGTCTCGTATCTTTTCCTGATACACCATGGCCTTCAAGTGCCCCCAAAGATAGAAATCAAGGGGGGTGAGATCTGGGGATCTGGGAGGCCACTCCACAGGACCACGCCGACCAATCCAAGCATCCAGAAACTGCTGATCCAAATACCGACGCACGTGAAGACCATAATGAGGTGGAGTTCCATCTTGCTGGAAGTAAACTGGGAAGTTACCTTCCTCATTTAGCAGGGATGGGAAAATCTCTTCTTGCAACATGTTAAGATACCTTTCGGCATTAAGATTTCCACTGACAAAAATTGGTCCAATAATTCTGTCACCCCATATCCCGGCCCACACCATCACTTTACCGGCACCTTGCAACTTCGTCGGACTCAGCCAGTGAGGGTTAGCATTACTCCAATAACGTATGTTTTGCCGATTAACCTCTCCATTGACGTAAAAATTTGCTTCATCAGTAAACAAGATCTTACGTCAAACGCATATTCTTAGGGTATCTGAAACATAAAAACAAACGTTTAATTTTTCCTATGTATGGAAACTTACGGCCCACCCTGTACACGTAGATGAATACATTGATTTTGCTGTACAAAATTAAGTCATTATCAGATAACCCCAAATATTCTCACTGTATAATAATGGGAGACTTTAATGCACATGTGAACTCGGAATTCTTTGTAGAATTGGGTAACATGTGCGAGTCGGCCAATTTAAGTATAAGTGATGTAGATGTATTAGGGGTAGCCAGTGGTAATTTTACATACGTTAGTGATATGAATGGTACCACCAGGTGGATTGATCATTGTCTCACTAGTAATAATCTAGAGGATCGAATTGTTAGAGTTCATATTCTGCATGATTTCCTTCTTTCTGATCATAGACCATTAGAAATATTAATTAACATTACCAATTTATGCGCAACACGACTTAACAAGAACTCAATAGGTAAGAATAATCGCGTCGATTGGTTCAATGTTACGATGCAGCAGAGAATAGAATACAAAGACAGAACAAGTCACCTCTTTAATAATTTAGAAGTTTTGCACCTTGCCTGTAATAATCCTTGCTCAAATGATTCTCACTGTAAACTCATAGATAGGTATTATAGTAAGATAATATCCCTGTTAAGAGAAGCAGGAAGCCCCTTGATTAAACCTTGCAACTATCATACTAAGATTATTCCTGGATGGAATGATTTTATTGCCCCCCTGAAGAGGGAATCGAAAGACGCCTATGATTTGTGGTGCTTTCATTTTAGACCCAGATTAGGACCAGTATACTTGAATATGTGTAGAAGTCGGGGTCAGTATAAGCCGGCCAAAAGCGATGTAAACAGGAAGAAGTCTATTCGAGTATCAAAAGCCTGTGAAGCTCGCATAAATAACGATAAAACAAATTTTGGAAATTTGTTAAGAATCAAACGGGTGTCAAAAATGTCCTCCCTCCGACAATCGATGGGGTGTCGAGGGAGGATGAAATTGCAAAGCTGTGGAAAAACCACTATTCTAACATTCTTAACAGTGTGAGTAGGGATAATCTTAAGATAGATTGCAGCGAAACGATTGTGGGAGGGACAAGGGAAAATACTTTGATATCATTTTCTGAAGTAAAGAGGTTAATTAAAGAGTTAAAGACTGGTTCTGCGTCAGGTGTAGATGACTTATCGAATGAGCACTTAAAATATGCAAATGACGTAGTATGTCTGCATATATCATTGCTCATATCAGCCATGCTTGCTCATAGCTATATCCCTGCAGATTTCTTATGGACATCTCCTAATCAGTTTGACTTTAAAAGGTCCCACTCAACTGACCTGTGTATCTATGTACTTAAAGAAACAATTTCTAAATACATTGACAGTAATTCAACTATTTATAGCTGTTTCCTAGATATAAGTAAGGCATATGATAGGGTGAACCACAATATTTTATTTGCAAAACTAGAAGACAGGAAGGTTCCCATGCAGTGGCGTAACTAGGGTGGGGCAGGTGGGGCGTGTGCCCTGGGCGCCAAATTTTGGGGGGTGGCGCCATTTTTATGATTTAAAAAAAAAATTAAGAGTAAAAACATGCTCTTTTGGAAATGTACCGGTACTATATCTCTAGCCATCGAATTTCATTGAATTTCAGATTTTTAACTTCATTTAACGGGATAATCTTAAGATAGATTGCAGCGAAACGATTGTGGGAGGGACAAGGGAAAATACTTTGATATCATTTTCTGAAGTAAAGAGGTTAATTAAAGAGTTAAAGACTGGTTCTGCGTCAGGTGTAGATGACTTATCGAATGAGCACTTAAAATATGCAAATGACGTAGTATGTCTGCATATATCATTCCTCCTATCAGCCATGCTTGCTCATAGCTATATCCCTGCAGATTTCTTATGGACATCTCCTAACCAGTTTGACTTTAAAAGGTCCCACTCAACTGACCTGTGTATCTATGTACTTAAAGAAACAATATCTAAATACATTGACAGTAATTCAACTATTTATAGCTGTTTCCTAGATATAAGTAAGGCATATGATAGGGTGAACCACAATATTTTATTTGCAAAACTAGAAGACAGGAAGGTTCCCATGCAGTGGCGTAACTAGGGTGGGGCAGGTGGGGCGTGTGCCATGGGCGCCAAATTTTGGGGGGTGGCGCCATTTTTATGATTTAAAAAAAAATTTAAGAGTAAAAACATGCTCTTTTGGAAATGTACCGGTACCATATCTCTAGCCATCGAATTTCCATGAATTTCAGATTTTTAACTTCATTTAACTTTATTAATTCATTCTATTTTTATTCGAATTTTATTATGAATTATTAATTTATTCTATTTTTTTGTTTCTTTCTCTAGAAAATTTTACCATGAAGCGAACATTGCCGATAACGAAAAGTCCGAAAAAGAAGCTGAGTGGAGCAGAAGGCAGGAAGAAAAGAAAATTGCAAGAAGCAGAAGCTAAAAAGTCAAGTGGCTTTATGATGTCATTTCTTGAACAGCAACAAGCTGGTCCTTCATCAGCATTAACTGCATCAGATATGAGTGTTGATCAACCCGCCAGTGTATCAGAAGGAGAATTAAGTGTCTTTCAAGAACCAGAAGTGTCTTTCAAGAAGCCAGAAGATACTAAAACTTTGAGTAGCGAAAAGCAGGAAAAAACAGTACAGCCTATACCAGATGCGATGCAGCATCACGATGTAGGCTTCTTGGAGTTTGATAAAATATCAAAAAAAGTAATTTTATCAGATGCCCTCAGGACAGAAATGGTCACATTGGGTTCGAAGTATTTTCAAAATAGTGAAGGGCCATTTGTTCCCACACAAACCCGATCAATGAATGAAAGATGGTTTAAAAGAAAGTTGGGAAATGGATGTGGAGAAGAAGTTTGGCGCTCATGGCTTGGTTATTCTCCAGAGAAGAAAGCAGCTTTTTGCTTTTGTTGTTTGCTATTTTCTCGAATTGACAATCAGTCTTCATTGGAGCAAGAAAATGGGTTCAATCATTGGAAAGCACCAGAAAAGCTTAGCACCCATGAAAATGCAAAAAAATCATCGATACTGCTTCACCCAATGGAAGGAAATGGAAAGAAATCTTTAAGAAAACAGAGGAATCATTGACGTAGAGCTTCAAGCTCAAATTGCAACAGAAAAACAAAAATGGAGATGTTCTCCACAGAATTCTCCATTGCATAAAATTTTTAGCAACTCAGAACCTTGCATTGCGTGGTCACAAGGAATCCCTTAGACAGGAAGAGGAAAGCAATATTAGAAATTTTCTTGGGTTATTAAAATTGTTGGCAAGGTTTGATCCTGTCATGAAAGAACATCTCAGCTGATGGCTTCTACTGTTCGCCAGAAATTGTTACAGAGCATTCATAAGGCCAAATATTTTGGCCTCGTGTTTGATTCTACTCCAGATCAAGCACATCGAGAGCAAATGGCAGAAACAGTTCGTTATGTTGATATTGATTTTCAGGAGAAAACAATTTTTATAAAAGAGTCTTTTCTTGGATTTATCCAATTAAAACGAAAGGATGCTGAAAACATTGTGGAAGTGATTTTGGAACAACTGGAAAAAGACAAAATGCCGTTAGAAGACTGTCGATCTCAATGCTATGACAATGCTGCAGTTATGGCTGGTTATAAAAGTGGTGTTCAACAGAGGATTATTGAAAAAAATAGCAAAGCTATTTTTGTAAACTGCGATAATCATTCTCTCAATTTGGTTGGAGTGCGACCATGATGCAGTGATGGTGACTTTTTTTGATGCAATTCAGTCGCTTTATTCATTCTTTTCACGTTCAACTCTCCAACTCTCCTTTGGCAAAAGCTGAAAGATGCCATACCAATAGTTGTCAAATCTGAATCTGAAACTCGATGGAGTTCCAAAACAGAGGCTGAGAAGCCTGTTCATGAATACTTTGATATTATAGTGGAACTCTTGCAAAGCATGGTTGATGATCAAAATGAAACTGCTGATACAAGAGGTGATGCAAGGCAGGTGCTGAATCAAATTTTGACTTTTCATTTCTTGGCTTTGCTTGGATTTTGGAACAAAATTCTTGTTCGGATTGATCGTGTTCAAAAACGACTCCAAGATCATACCATGAACTTTCATGATGCTGCTTATGATTTAAAAGCCCTTCAAGATTATTTTTTAAGCAGTCGAGAATCATTGGCCATTGAATCACTTGAAGCAGGGCTGAAACTGTGTGATGAATGGGATATTCAAGTAGAAAGACGCCCCAGAAAGAAAAACAAATGTCTGGTGAAAAAGCCAAGGATGTAGGGTTAACTGCGAAAGAAGAAATGATGAGAATAATGAAAGAAACTATTGATCGTCTCCATAATGAAATGGAAGAAAGATTTGTCCATCTCCATGACTTGGATTCAAAATTTGGATTTCTTTTAGATGCTAGAGGATTATTGTTTGACTCAAATGAAAGCAACAGTAGTCATGACGTAAATATCTTAAAGAAAAGTTGTCTCAACCTTGGACAGTTTTATGGCAATGATATTGACGGCTTTGAGCTTTATGAAGAAATTCTGGATTGTAAGATGCTTCTGAAAAGTCGCCCAAATGTTCAGATTTCTAAAGCTGAGGAACTCAAGTTTATTGTTCAGTATGGAGATGAAAATGTTTTTCCAAATTTGAGAGTAGCTATTCAGATAATGCTCACTATTGCAATTTCAATTGCCAGCTGTGAGCGATCTTTCAGCAAGTTAACATTGATCTTATCATATTTGAGAGCTTCAATGGGCCAAGAAAGACTTTCTGCTTTAGCCTTGCTCAGCTTGAACGTGAAGAAACTGAAATAACAAATTTTGATGACATTATTGATAAGTTTGCATCAGCAAAAGTAAGAAAAATACATGTTTAGTGTGAAGTTCCAAATTATTCATTAAAAGAGCCAAAAATAATAGGTGCAAACAAGGCATTTCTTTTAAAGTACCATATAATTGGAATGATTTCTGTCAGTATCTAATATTCTATTCGCTAATTCTGCTATCGGTAATTCAGTAAAATTCAAGAAAACATCAAAGTGTATTCTCATGAAAAGTTATGCCTCTCCTTGTACATATATTAATTGTTTCTGTTGTAATTCGGCAAATAATTAACCATACTTTGGTTTTATAAAATTAAATTGTATTAATAGAAATTTAATATCAACCTTAATAGTAAATATACGCGGTTATGTATATGGATAGAAAAACATTAAAGTATAAACTGTAAAAATAATTTTTATGAATTGTATTTTCATTTCATTTCAATTTATTTTTACATATTTTTGTACAGTTTTATATGTATATAACTGTTTTTCATTTTCATTTGTCATAAAATAAACTTCTTCTTAAAAGTATATTTTGTTAGCGGTATTATTACGAGTAACCAGTTTGAGTACCATTATAAGAATTCAGCCAGAATTTTAAAGAACACTGGTTTTAAGGGCGCCATTTATTGATTTGCCCTGGGCGCGATCAATCCTAGTTACGCCTTCTGTTCCCATGTACATATTAAATTTATTGAAATTTTGGTATTCCCACCAATCTTTCACTGTTAGGTGGGGCAATGTACTATCCGAGTGTTTTGCCTCCTCTTGCGGGGTGAGACAAGGCTCCTTGCTCTCCCCTATGCTGTTTAATGTGTATATTGACAGATTAATTGCTTCACTTAATGAGGCAACAGCGGAATGTTGTATAGATAACACAAGGATAATAACTTAGTTTATGCCGATGATATGGTGTCAATAAGTTCCTCTGTTAAAGGTCTGGATCGGCTACTAAACGTCTGCGAAGTGTATTCGCAGAAACATGATATTCTTTTTAATGTTACAAAAACTAAGGCTACGCAATTTCATCCTAAAAGCTGTAATCAGCCAGCTGATATATGGTTTAAAATGAATGGTGAAGTAATTGAGGAAGTACAAGAGTTTAAGTATTTGGGTCAAACTATTACCAGCTCCTTGAGTGATGACTCGGATATAAGAAAACAATCTCGAAGCCTGTGTGCTAAAGCGAATATGACCATAAGGAACTTTCGATTCTGTACAAGTGAAGCTAAAGACACTCTCTCTTGTACTTTCTGCAGTAATATATACGGACAGCAACTGTGGGTGAATTATAAAAAAGGTTCTGGCAGAACTCTAAATTTGCTGTACAACAGGTCTTTTAGACTCTTACATAAATTACCCCCGAGATGCTCAGCTTCACAAATGTTCGCTACCCGCAATGTTCCGAGCTTCCCGGAGGTAACAAGACGTGCTCAATACAGTCTAATGCAAAGAATTAAAAAATCAACCAACCCGATCATCCAAGCTATCTATGAGTCCTGCTATTTATCCTCTAAGCTATGGACTTCTTAGTACGAAAACGTCTGTCTGTAGCTCCACTTAACTTCGACATTACAGTATTATTTCTAATCAATTGTATATATTTCTATCTTTAGTATATGAACTGTCATTGTATTAATAATATTTGTCATATGGACTATAGTCTGTCAATAAACCTTTTCATTTTCATTTCATTGTCATTTTCATATATCATGTAACCTAGTTTGCATAATAAATATCATGTAATGTAGGAGTTCTCAAACTTTTGAATTTGTCGACCCCATCACAGACTTGTTGAGCCTTCATCGACCCCCAATCACATATATATATATTATATATATATATATATATATGAAAATTATTTCGCGAAAGTAATAAGTGAAAAATATTTATGATGAATAAAACCACGAAGGAAAGGAAACACAGAATGGTGCTCAAGCACTTTCATCTAATGACATCCTCAGAAACACCTGAGGATGTCATTAGACGAAAGCGCTTGAGCACCATTCTGTGTTTCGTTTCCTTCTTGGTTTTATTCATCATATATATATATATAATTTAGTGGTGGACCGGATATCCGCATCCGCATCCGCACTTCTGACTGCGGGTGTTATGCAGATATTACCTCTAATAAATTATGCAATTTATAATTAAATCAGCTTATAAAGTAGCTTATAATGCCCAGTCATGCACCTTTCATGTAAAGTATTAATTACACTAGGCAACAAATTTCAACTTTTTTTTTGTTACAGACACGTGAACTCCTGATTCCTACTAAAGCGCTGATGCTGATTTCAGATCTGATATCAAAATTTCTCTATCACGTCCAGATTTTGTGTAACCGAAAACCCCTATTTTTCATTTTTTTTCTCACCCGCTTCTATTACGAAAGCCGTCTAAGCTACTTTTCCGTGCCACGTTTTATGTTAAGCATACTTAAATAATTAGTGAACAGGGATGTCTTTCCTCCTTTATTCTGGCTTAAGACAGACAGCGGAATTCCGCTGGCGGAGTTACCACCCCTGCGCCCAACCATCCACCCAAAGCGCGTTAGTATTTTGTTGTTACTACTGAAAGGCAAATTCCTGTTCTTAAGTGAAACTTTGGTGTGTGTCCTCTTCCTTTGTCGCTTGTAGGATGACGAGCTCTCCTTCTGCAGGAACCAACAATAATCTCCCATCATATTTGGGTTGAAATTACCTTGGTATCTGTTTTCCATAACTGAGATCTGTTGGTGGAAGCGCTCACCATGCTCGTCACTTACAGCCCCAAGGTTGGCCGGGAAGAAGTCAAGATGAGAATGTAAAAAATGAATTTTCAAAGACATTCTGCATCCCATTATTTCATAAGATTTAAGCATGTTTTCTACGAGTTTACGGATCTGTGGTCCAGTGAAAACTCTAGCTTCTAGCTTAGCATCTGTCAATATTCCTTTGAATTTATCCTTTAAATATTGGAAACCACTACCTCGATAATCCATACCCTTCACGAAATTTTTCATAAGGCCAAGTTTAATGTGAAGTGGTGGAAGATGTACTTTCTGAGGGTCAATAAGTGCTGGGTGTTTCACATTGTATTTACCAACAACATGTTCAGTTCTAGATGGCCAATCATGTTTTTTGTAGTGGTTCTTGTCATCTCTGCTGTTCCATAGACACAAAAAGCACATATGCTTTGTGTAGCCCAACTGTAACCCAAGAAGTAATGATACAACTTTAAGGTCGCCACAAATATTCCATGTGTGGTCCTTATATTTGATGAGTCTTAGCAGCAGTTTCATCGATTCATAAGTCTCATTAAGGCCAGTGGCATGTGCTACAGGTATTGAAGGTTTTTCATTGCCGTTGTGCAGTAATACAGCTTTAAGGCTAGCTTTACTAGAGTCAATGAACAGTCTCCATTCTTTTGGATCATAGCGACAGCCAATCCCTTGCATCAGACCACTGATATCGTGGCAGAAACAAACGTTTTCTTCCTGTAAGTAAAATGATGAAAACTGCAAATGGCGATGGCGGAAATGGGAAACTTTGGTGTTTGGTTGGAGAAGATTAAATTCTTGAAGTCTTGAACCAAGCAACTCTGCCTTTTCTTTTGGTAATTCCAAATCGCGCACTAAGTCATTTAACTCCGCTTGACTTAACAAATGTGGGGAAATATTTGCATCTGGAACATATATGCCATCTTTCCCTGTTTCTATATCACTAGCAGAATCTTCAGATGAACTGCTGTCTGTTATCGTTGCTGGTGGAACTGGTGGTGGATTTGTTTCATCATGTGGTACTGGTTTCATTGCTGATTCGCAGTTTGGGTACGTGATCTTTGATTTGTTTTTCTTTGTGAAACCAGCAATCTTTGTCAACAAAAATAACAATCATTGAAGTGATTTTTCGGCTCACGCCAAACCATGGGGACTGAGAACGGCATAGCTTTTCTTTTTACCATTCATCCAAGCTATTAACATTGCATTGCACTGTGCACAGCAAATATGTGGTGCCCAGTCCCTCTGTTGGTCTCCTAACTTACAGTCAAAATAACACTTGTAGGCAAGTTTAATCTTTGTTGTTATGTTTCTACGTTGTGGCTTAGGTGTATAGTCCACAGACAAAGCAGAAGTTGTCTGGGTGATTTACACAAGCACGTCTATTTGATGCCATTTTGAATTACCATACAATATCTGAAAAAACGTAGAAAGTAATTATTACGATGTGCAAAATAAAAAGAAATACACACCGTAGTACAAAACAAATGCTATAAAAAAACACAAGTCACCACAACCTGTCACTTGCTCATCAGCAGAGAGCTTCAACAACCGTTCTGCTTGACTGTCACGTAGCGACTGACCGTTGGGCCGTTGCCCGTTACTATGCTCTTGACTCAGTGTTGCCAACTCGGGATAAATTTTATTATCAAAATTGTTCGAATTTGTATATAGTTGGCAAAAAAAATTGCTTTAACCTTGAAAAGCAAGTTTCATATTACTGGCATTAAGCCGATTAAAACCAAAATCTGGACGTGGTAGAAAATTTTACTAAAAGTGATTTGCATTTTACACAAAATCTAGACGTGATAGAAAAAATCTAATTATAGATTTGAAATCAGCAACCGAAATTAGCTAGGAGCACCTATTTGGTCTTCTGTAACAAAATCTTTGTTGCCTAGTGTTATTAATGAACAAACAAATATATAAACCTCAAAATATAAATACCTGGTAACACAGAAAACTGAATGAAACTTGTTTCATTGAATTTTCTGTGGCTGAAACTCTTGAGGAAGTTATTATTCTTATCATAATGAAAACATTAATATTAATTTTAATTCTTATGCATTGCCTGCCATAATAATAATATCACGAAATTTGAAAAATTGTCATATATTCATAATTCTATATTATATTGATAGATTAACTAAATATCCGCGTCCGCGGATATTGAAATTAAAGATCCGCATCCGCATCCGCAGATGTTGAAAAACCGACATCCGGTCCACCACTAAATATATATATATATATATATATACACAAACTCAGAATGGTTCCCTGAGAACATTATATGTTAAACACAAACCGTGCATGGAACAAGGAACTCTTCTGGGAAAATTAAATCCACTATAGTCCGAATAAGTAATGGTAAATGACAAACACATAGTTTTTTCTTTTTCATGATTTTAGCCCGACGTGGGCAACGGGTCTCTCGCAAAGAGATCCCATAAATATAGCTTCCCTCACCAGCTATCTGCAAAGCAGACAGGATCCAGCTTTGGGACATGGATCTAGGGTTTAAAGCAAGCCTAGATCCCTACATTCAGAACCTCTATATAAGTAAAAGACTCGTTTGCATTCACGTCGTGTTGAATAAATCAAAGAAAAAAGGGGGTAACTATTGTATTTTTAGCCAAAAAAACCAAAACTTAAACCTCAACCGGGACATTGAGCGTCCACTTTTCAAGGCACGAAACACGTCCGTTTAGTATACACAAACTCAGAATGGTTCCCTGAGAACATTATATGTTAAACACAAACCGTGCATGGAACAAGGAACTCTTCTGGGAAAATTAAATCCACTATAGTCCGAATAAGTAATGGTAAATGACAAACATCATAGTTTTTTTCTTTTTCATGATTTTAGCCCGACGTGGGCAACGGGTCTCTCGCAAAGAGATCCCATAAATATAGCTTCCCTCACCAGCTATCTGCAAAGCAGACAGGATCCAGCTTTGGGACATGGATCTAGGGTTTAAAGCAAGCCTAGATCCCTACATTCAGAACCTCTATATAAGTAAAAGACTCGTTGCATTCACGTCGTGTTGAATAAATCAAAGAAAAAGGGGGTAACTATTGTATTTTTAGCCAAAAAAACCAAAACTTAAACCTCAACCGGGACATTGAGCGTCCACTTTTCTTTGATTTATTCAACACGACGTGAATGCAACGAGTCTTTTACTTATATAGAGGTTCTGAATGTAGGGATCTAGGCTTGCTTTAAACCCTAGATCCATGTCCCAAAGCTGGATCCTGTCTGCTTTGCAGATAGCTGGTGAGGGAAGCTATATTTATGGGATCTCTTTGCGAGAGACCCGTTGCCCACGTCGGGCTAAAATCATGAAAAAGAAAAAACTATGGTGTTTGTCATTTACCATTACTTATTCGGACTATAGTGGATTTAATTTTCCCAGAAGAGTTCCTTGTTCCATGCACGGTTTGTGTTTAACATATAATGTTCTCAGGGAACCATTCTGAGTTTGTGTATACTAAACGGACGTGTTTCGTGCCTTGAAAAGTGGACGCTCAATGTCCCGGTTGAGGTTTAAGTTTTGGTTTTTTTGGCTAAAAATACAATAGTTACCCCCTTTTTCTTTGATTTATTCAACACGACGTGAATGCAACGAGTCTTTTACTTATATAGAGGTTCTGAATGTAGGGATCTAGGCTTGCTTTAAACCCTAGATCCATGTCCCAAAGCTGGATCCTGTCTGCTTTGCAGATAGCTGGTGAGGGAAGCTATATTTATGGGATCTCTTTGCGAGAGACCCGTTGCCCACGTCGGGCTAAAATCATGAAAAAGAAAAAACTATGGTGTTTGTCATTTACCATTACTTATTCGGACTATAGTGGATTTAATTTTCCCAGAAGAGTTCCTTGTTCCATGCACGGTTTGTGTTTAACATATATATATATATATAAACTAAATCAGCAAAATTGAACAAGTGTAGAACAAAACTAGCACATAAAAAAATATCTTTTAATTAAAGAAGTTGACATCCTTAATGAGATGGATGGGCGTGATGAGCGTCAACCAGGGCATGGATATAGGCTGAAGATTTGTGAGTTTGAGTCTTAAGTCACCACGTTCATCGATGTTAAGTCTGTTTCTTTGTTTAGTCAAGAGTGCATTCACATGGCTGACTCCAGCTTCGACCATATATGAACTTGGAAATGCAAGTAAAAACGGGTCAGCAGCTGCCCTAAAGTTTGGATATCTGGTAGCAGTATTTTTATTGCTCCAGTAATCACTGAAGACTTTACATTTGAACAATGCTTTTGCCTCGAAATCCACGCTCATTTGAATTAATTCCTCCTGTAAATTATTCTCTATATCTGCATTTTCTATTTCAACATCGAATAGAGTAACAATCCAGTCAGGAACCTGCATATTCTCAAGGTCTTCAAAACGAAATTTAAAATCTTCCTTTAAGTTTTCAAGGTGGGTTGTATAGATGAGTAGGTTGCACTCTGAAATATTTTCAACTGCTTCTTGTTCTACTTCATTCATTTCTGTGGAAACGCATCGACTCGCAAAGTCGCAGCAACGGTATACTTGTTTAGGACGTGAATCAGTGATCTCTTTTCAGACACATCCACTAGTCTCGTGATACCAACTACTGCTTACTAATCTTTTACATATAAATTCAATAATTAATATTCTAATTATAATCATTAGATCATAGTTTTCCCTCTTATTATATAAATAACAGAAACTTGCTCTGCCTTTCCTTTAATTTATATAAAATTTTAAACTTTTAAAATTAAACTTTTTCGACCCCTAGAATTTTATCGACCCCCTGTCGACTCCTAGACATTTATCGACCCCTAGATATTTATCGACCCCTGGAGGTCTATATCGACCACTTTGGGAACCACTGATGTAATCTATTTGGCATTTTTATTGCCCTATTATGCACAATGTTCGCATTTCTCCAAGAAATTAATGTTATTTTCGTATTCAGAGGGTCAAAATGCACTACTGGTGCTATTTTCTAAAGTATCTGGTGGTGGGCACCAAACAGAAAACACCCAAATAATATATTCATCACAAAATTTCTAAACCAATTACAATGCAAAAATGAAATTTTTTACAGTAATGAAAATTTGTCGAAGAATGACACTTGATAATAAGACAAGGAAAATGCACAAGCAATTTAAATTTGACTGTTGGACAGGTTTAATCTACAATTAGTAGTTATTTAACTTAAAACAGCCATATTGCAATACGCAAGACCATTAAAATGAATGGACCAATGATAATTTAATTTGCAATCATAGGCCTGTTTGGCCTTCTACCACATTAGCTAACATACATAATGCGATTAGAATAAATGAATTTCGTATTTCTTGAATTACAATTAGAACCACTTAACTGCCAGGTAGACCTTCCTGGATCGGATTAGCCGTTGCAAATAACATACAATGGGAATAACACTGTGTACAGTTTAAAATATGGTAAAATATGGTAGACTATTTTTTGTATTTTTAGTTACGCAAATGTAACCAGGAGTTCTCGTTTTCTTCCGTTAAATTTCAAGGAAAGACTATTTCAGCTTTGCGAGTAATTTATTCAAAATTAGAAGAACAATTTCGCTTCTATGTGCCACACACGATTCGAATTCTCCCGTACGGCACAATATATGTATTGTATATACACTTGAGCACACTTCCACTAAGAACTCTTTTTTTTTGTTCTTAAAAGGAGGACTAAATTTAATTTTTTTTATTTAAATTTTCGCACAGATTTTGTGAGGGAACATTCGTTCAACAAGTCTCGAGATGCACTCTTTCTGCGTTTTCGTATATGGTGCCTTTTGCTTCGAGTTTTAAATTTTAATAAAGACATTAATCCCATCTTTTAACTAACATAATTTTATTCCACGTTATTCAGCAATAGGTAAAGAGTAGTTTCATATAAATTTCATTCTCGCTCACTGCTTTAATGCGATTTGATTTATATATAAGTTATTTTTTCCGGCCTATGCCCACCTGTTGCCTCGCGAGGCTGCCAGGCGTAAGATTTACTTACATACCCAAATAAGATTCTCTTTTGGATTCATCTTAATTTTAAGAATTATTAACCTTACAGAAAGTGTAATTTTAACATGCCATTAAACTTGTTAATAATTTAACAATCTAATTCTAGCGGAATTTAATTTCCCGTTTTATACAAAAGTATGATTTCGATTCGGCGTTTCATTTTTCGATCGTCTCCTCATGGCTATGTTTTTATTTTAATGTAATTTTCTCACTAGTTATTTTCCTAGTTTTTGGGTAACCTATATATGGTATTTTTGTCCGAACTTATTCTGAATTAAATAGATAATTAAATTCATGTCTTTTTCCCAAATTACATGAGTGTTTAACATGCATATGTTTTTAATGTCATGTACTCAAGAATTTATTAAACGTCGTTTCAGAAACGAAAAAGACGAAGCCACCATTTCAGTTCGTTGCTTTGTTTTCAGTTTGGTATTTACACACACAATTCATTCTTTTTGCATGATCAATTTTGTTTATGGGTTAATTTATAACCAGTAATTAATTAACCTTATTACATTATTCCCATACATAACAATATATATATATATATATATAAAATGTCCAAATTTCCTACATGGATCTCAACTGGCCGGAAGGTGATGACATCATTAATAGGATTTGCCATGATTGACGAGCTCACCACAATGTCATTAGTTTTCAGCCAATCTGGAGCCATGTATAGGCTATGTAGACATTCACCGATAAAATTATCATCATCATCATTGTCTCTGATTTCATTTTGTTTGAAAATAGTCTTTATTTTGGTTCACTATCACTTTATGAAATTTAATTTTAACGTCTTTTTCCAAATGAATATTTCCTTTCTTTAATGCTTCAAACATTTCCTTTAATAGATTTTCGACGTTAAGCCCCAAAATTTGCAAATAATAGACTTCGTTTGACGTTTATATATATATATAAACGGGGCAAAAATATTTAGTGTTCAGCATTATATGCAAAATTTAAAATTCAAGTTCAACACATAAAAATAAAGTTAAAGCCAAAACTGTAAAAGATTAAAGGCAAAACGAGGAAGCATTTAGATTTAAATAATTTACACGAAATTTGTTTACAGTTCCCAGATAACATTAAGTACCGAATAGTACGGTGGAAGGATTGATCGATTGATTAATACTTTTACGGTGCGTAAAACTTAAAAGATTATTTGAATCCTGTGGAAGGCGCAAAGATCAGTACGTCAGAAGGATCAAATATGAGTATGGTAGAAGGGGCGAATAAGAAATGGAAGAGGAGCAGCATTAGGTGTTTATTTTAATTCTTATTTTTCTTCTATACTCACATTCTACAATCAACACCAAATTTTTAAGACATGTTCAGATCAAGTGTCTTTCTCTAGGGAAACAGTATATTCGGATTTGACACTCTGAATGTGGGTAACTCGAGGAGTTAATTCAATGGCGCTCTAACTCAGGAAATGAAATTTTGAGAAAATCAAATATAACTGTTTACAGTGCAGTCATTTACAGGAGGATTCCTTTTTATCTTGTGATTTTGAATCAAAATTATAATATAAAAAGAAACCGTGCTGTATTCTGAAAAATAACAACTCGTAATTTTTTTTATGCAGAAAGGAGTAGACGAGGAGATGAAAGACTGAAAATACCGATTAACCCTTGTATTAGAAAGATGGATAGAAAAGGAATTAGAAAGTCTAGTGTTGCGTGCTCTCCTTAAAGGAGGAGGCATGCAGTTAGAGAGTTCAGAAGAGCAGTGTCCGTTATAATAGCGATAGTAGAGAGAATGATGGAACATTGCGGCGAGGAGACAGTGATTGAAGACAATCAGTAAGAGGCGGGGAATTGATGAGACGAAAATCCTTTGATTTCACCCGGTCAAGTACGGATGTGTGGGTTGAGCCACCCCACACATGAGAAGCATACACCATACAGTGGCGAACAAGACCCCTGTACAGATACAGCAACTGAGTGGGGGTGAAGAATACGCAGAGGCAGTACAGCACATCTAACCTCTTAAAGGCTGTGCTGGAGAGAGCGTATATGTGATCTTTCCAGGAAAGATCACACGGAAAGGAAAGGCTAAGAATATTAAGAGACGAGGAAGGATTGAGTTTTGTATTGTTGACGGTAAGGGGATAGTCGTGTGGAAGATTGTGCCGAGTAGACAGGTGGGATAGAAGAAAGATCAGAGGTCAGGTGCTCCATAGCCGTCCTACGCGAATCATGGACTATTGAGAGGAATGCTCTGGAAAGCGGGTGGAGAAGTGAAGAGCGGAATTTTAAGCGGGTAGCCGGATAGCGTGGCTTCCATCAAGATTTGGAACAGCAAAGGGACCGGGATAAATTACGCACTATTATTACTATTTGCTGCCTTTTCATTTATGCCAAAACAATAGAATAAACGTGGTATCACCAGTGTAAAATTATCATTAACATTTTATAGCGGAGAGAGAGAGACAAATAAATATTTTAGAACCACAATAACATACTAATAACGAAAAGCGCCTAATTAGGACAAAACCCTGCACGAGACTGAATTGGGCACGCCTGCATTCTCTCGACACATTTTAGGTGTGCCAACAAGTATTTTGTTTTCTTAATTTCATGCAAAACATTAATAAATTCTTATTTACGTACAAAGCCTCATTAAATTTCTTATTAAACATTATTATTTTCTTTATTAAACAAAACACTATTAAATTCTTATAAACTAAACTTTATTAAATTTTTATTAGTCATTATTATCTTTATTACAAAAACCATTACACGAAAGGAATCATTAGCATAGGATGAGTAGGAGAGGAAGTGCGGGTTAAAAGATCATTAATAAATGAAAGGTAAAAAGTGGGTGACAGGAGAGAACCTTGAGGAGCACCATTGTTGACAACTTTGGGAAAAGAACAGTGGCCATCTACAACCGCAGCTATAGATCGGCCAGAAAGGAAATTGGAGATGAAGGCGCAGATAGAAGGATAGAAACCGAAGGAGGGCAGTTTCCAAATAAAAAATTTGTGGCAGACTCTATCAAAAGCTTGCGATATGCCTAGCGCAATAGCAAAATTTTCACCGAAATCCCGAAAGAAGGATGACCAAGAGTCAGAGAGATATACAAGAAGATCGCCAATAGAGCATCCCTTCCGGAACCCATACTGACGATCTGAAAGAAGATTGTGAGAAGATAGGTATTTAAGAATCTTCCTATTAAGGATAGATTTAAAAACTTCAGAAGGGCAAGAAATAAAAGCAATTGGACGATAGTTGGAGGGTTAAGGGCGGTCACCCTTCTTTGGAATAGGCTGAATGGAAGCGAACTTCCAGCAGGAAGGAAAAGCAACAGATGAGTGATAAAGACGAAAGTTTACCTTGGCAGGGTGTCAGCACTAAAGCACAATTCTTAAGAAGAACAGGAGGAACACCATCAGGACCATACGCCTTCCTAGAGTTGAGCCCAGATTGGGCAGAAAGAACATCTTCATAAGAGACTCTAATTATAAACAAACTTGCTCAGTGCTTATTCTACTGTAAATTATTTTACCGATAACTATAGGCACTGGAAGTAAAATTACCGAAATGCATATAACCTGTCGTAAATTTCTTACGACAACTTCTTAATTATTATAATAATATATATGTGTATATATAATATGCAAAATCGCTACCATCAGGTCTTTCTAAGAAACAGATGACGTCACTACAATTAGCTGCTCTCCAAGTACTTGAATTTTATGAAAAACAAGCCCTTATTCGGAAGAAATACAGTATGCGCCAACGACGAAAATTTCTCGACTAAAATTTCTCGACTGCTGATTGGTCCGTGCACCATGGCTTCTCGGCAATGCATTGTGGGGAGCGCCATGTTGACAAATCAGTTTTCGTTCAGCATCGACGAAAGTTAGACGCCTTTTACTTGCCCTTTACATTGTTGAAATGTCAACATTACCTTTCTGTTCAGATCTCTTTCTTATTAATTAATAACAACTTAGAATATCTATCCCGAACTCATATTGGGACTAGTATGTTTCATGGACTGCTCTCGATTTTCCTACGAAATTGCAAACAAGGGCAGTCGATGACCCTGATTTTGTTATGCAATCGGTTTTCTTGAGAAATGATAAAGAAAAATGTTATTGTATATTGAATACATTTATTTACTGAAACGACGCAATACACTCCAACATCTTTTTTAATAAGTCCGAGCTGGTGTGGCGCTTACGCCATACAAATTCACAAATTCATCGTCAGGCACATTTTGCCATAGCCATTTCAAATTAATACAAACATCACTCATTGTTCTGCAAAAAAAATGACAAGAATTAGTGCGATATCTTGCAAAAAAACAATAGTATAAGAAACTCGATTAGGTTAGGTTAGGTCAAGTTAGGTTAGGTCAGATTAGGTTAGGTTAGGTTAGGTCAGGTCAGGTCAGGTTAGGTTAGGTTAAGTTAGGTTAGGTTTCTCAAGAAAACCGATTGCAGAAACAAAATCAGGGTCATCGACTGCCCTTGTTTGCAATTTCGTAGAAAAATCGAAAGCAGTCCATGAAACATACTAGGTCCCTCATATTATTTTACATTACGACAAAAGGTAAGTGAAGCGAGCTTTCAGAGTGATTTGCAGAAAGCCTCGTAGCAAGCCAACTTAACATTGTAGCCTATTTTAGCAAAGCTGATAACATCGCTTCCAAGTACAGTCGTGGTCAAAAGTTTAAGGGCAGTGCAAAAAATAGCTTAAATTTGTCATTGTCTGAATTATTACTGTTTTTCTACTTGGTTTATGACAATTTCTATAATTCTGTCATAAATTTATAAATATATTATTCTTGTTATTATTGTTATTCTGTCATAAATGTATAAATTTATTACGTTGAGTAGTCAGGCGACGCTTTTTTTGTTGTTTATTAATGAACGGTTTTTTAGCTGGACGACACGATTTAAAACCAACTTGCAGTAGACGCCTTCTGACAGATCTGTCACTGAGATGACATCCTGTTTATTCATTCAAGTCATGAGCAAGACTTTTGATGATGATCTTCGATTGTTCATACACTTTCTTATGAGGATGCGGTCTCCACGACCAGATGTCAATCTTGGTCGTCCCAAAAAAGAGATCTGGACGACCAAGATCGACATCTGCTCGTGGAGACCGCATCCTCATAAGGAAGTATATCAACAATCGAAGATCATCATCAAAAGTCTTGCTCATGACTTGAATGAATAAACAGGATGTCATCTCAGTGACAGATCTGTCAGAAGGCGTCTGGTTTTAAATCGTGTCGTCTACTAAAAAACCGTTCATTAATAAACAACAAAGAGACCGTCGCCTGAGATGGTACAATCAATTCAAAGAATGGACCTCGGAAGACTGGAGAAAAGTAATTTTTTCAGATGAGTCGTCTTTTCATGTTTTTAATGACAAATCTCTAGAACGTCGACGAATTGGTGAACTCTTTAAACCAGAATGTCTCCAAACAGCAGTGAAACACCCCGAGTCTGTTATGATTTGGAGTTGCATTTCCTATCACGGAGTGGGACGGATGTATATTCTTGAAAAGAATACAAACTTCAATTCCAAAATCTTTTATATCGTATTCAGTATTCAACAAGCTAATGAAAAGTAACACATTTAGCAGTTTATGTGATTAGGAACTAATTCAAGATTAATTTCCTCTTACGTTATTATTAGTAGCCTATAACATCGGGGACACTCTTAATATCGCTGGAGAATTATACCTGAGTTATTACGTACACTTATTAACATCAAATACTACTCATTCAAGGCAAATATAACATGTCTCATTCAACCTCGCCCAATTTATTTCGGTAAGCTAACGAGATCGAACCGGGCGTTACTTGGCTTTAGTCGCATATTTGCAAAGAAGCATGATATTTGAAGATAAAGTTATATTTTTCTCTTAAACAGTATATTTGACAAATCTGATGTTATGATTTGCCGAGTTAACTAAAAATGGAAATTGAAATATGCATTTTATTATGGATTAAAATTAAACATGAATATGAGCAAAAATTAAATTAAAATTTAAAACTAAGTGTTAATTTAGAGTTTTCGCAAGATGTGACTTCTTCATCTACAACTAAGAAAGAATGTATAAAACAAATGAATATTGCAGAATTTAATACGATTACATGATTAAACTTAATCTAAAAAATTATTAGTTTAAAAAAAAAAAATCATCATTTACTTAGCAAATATAAAATAAAGAAAATTAAAATTTTTCCAAACTTGTATTTTATATACAGTTAGTGTCATGCGGGTTTCGATTTTATATGCAAAAATGAATGTTAGAATTATTCACTTTTTACATATCTACTTAATATGTTAATTTATTTATTTTGGCTTGAACAGTTTTGGCTGAGCACTCACACACACACACACACACACACACACACACACACATATATATATATACATATGGGATGAATTTCACAATTAAACACGTGAAATGAATGAATGCTGCAAACCCACAAGTTAAAAGAAAAACGATTCCAAGGCCTTTCTTGTATTCAGAGATACACCTCGTCTCGTCAAGGAATAGACGAGGTGTAGCTCTGAATACACGAAAGGCCTTGGAATCGTTTTTCTTTTCTTTTTTGGGTTTGCAGCATATATATATATATATATATATATATATATATATATATAAGGCAGAAATAATCCTACATTTATTTCTTTTTATTGTCTATTTATTTATAATGTTGGTAATGACCTGTTCCCTCCTTCACATCTCTCTCTCGCTCGCTCTCTTTCTCGCTTCTCTCTCTCTCTCTCTCTCTCTCTATATATATATATATATATATATATATGCGCCTCGGTGGTGTAGTGGTTAGCGTCGCTGACTACGAATCTATTGGCCCCGGGTTCGAGACCCGACGGCAGCCAGCGCGCAGCAAAACCCAGCTGTTCATCCTTCCACACAATAAAGAAAGTGGTTGGTAGATAAATGGGTACCCTAGGTGGCCCAGTGGTTAAGACGCTGGGCTGCTGATGTGGCGTGGTTCGGATTCCACGTTAAACTGTAGGCCTAAGGTGGAGTGAAAAGCTTGACCTTCGTCAGAATGAACAATTCGGGCGGAAGCTAACCAAAGGTAAAAAAGGTGTGTATATATATATATATATATATATATACACATAGTATATCAGGTCATCCCATAAGTAATGTCGTTTTTTACGATAGATTAAGTTTAAACTAGTCCTACTCGGTTTAAGCATAAATTTTCCGAAGGTTATATCTAAGAGGAGATCTATCGTGTTTCGCTACATAATTTACGGACCTTGACCAGTGAAGACGTGTGTTTTGCTTTATGTGAACCCTCTCATAAACATGGCGGTATAAGAAAAGCATATCAGGCATATAATGCTTTACGAGTTCAAAAAAGGGAATATTGCTACTGAAGCAACGCGAAACATTCAGGAAGTTTATGGCAACGATATTCTGCATGTGAGGAAATGTCAAAGATGGTTTCAAAAGTTTAGGAATGGTGACTGCTGTTTGACAGATGCAGCACGCTCTGGACGCCCTGCTGAGTTTGATGATGACCTGCTGTTAGCCGCACTTGAAGAAGACTGTTCAACAACTGTCGAAGAATTGGCCCAGAAACTCAATTCATCCCCGTCCACCATCCATCGACATTTGCAACAACTCGAGAAAGTGCCTAAGTTAGGAAAATGGGTGCCACATGAATTGTCGGTGGACAATATGACGGTGCGGGTAAACATTAGCAGAGCTCTTCATTCCCGTGAACTCCAAGATCCGTTTTTGCACCGTTTAGTGACTGGTGATGAAAAGTGGATACTGTTCAGGAATGTTAAGCGCCGTTGACAGTGGGTTTGTGTCGGAGAACCAGCGACACCACAGTCAAAACCAAATCTTCACCCTCGGAAGGTGTTGCTTAGTGTTTGGTGGGATAAAAGTGGTGTAATACACTTTGAAACCTTACCACACAACCAAACAATCACCGCTCAAGTCTACTGTCAACAACTGGATCGATTGAACACTGCACTGAAAGAAAAGACACCTTCTTTGGTTAATCGGAAAGGAATCGTGTTCCACCACGACAACGCACGTCCTCATACCGCTCGGATCACTTCTGCAAAAATTTATGAGCTTGGGTGGGAAAAACTTCCACATCCTCCATATTCTCCAAACCTTGCGCCTTCAGATTATCATCTCTTCAGGAGTCTGCAAAACTATCTTGACGAGAAACAGTATACTTCTTTAGATGACCTGCACACCAGTCTTTGTACGTTTTTTGCCTCAAAACCGCCTGAATTTTATAAACATGGCATTGAAAAGCTTGAAGGACGTTGGCAGAGTGTCATTGATTCCGATGGAAAATACAGGGTGTCCGAGAATTATCTGTACAATTTTTGGCTGTTATTAAAAGTCAACCATGAAGTGTAGAAATTCCAGTTTGTCCCATTTTACAGAGAATCTCTAAGTTTTTTCTGATACCACGTTTCGACAAGTTTTTTAGAAATGTACGCGGGTGACAGACATTGATGATTTAAAAGCAAGAATCACAGCTGCTATTGAGCGAATTGATGTGGATATGCTGCAGCGTACATGGCAACATTTGGAGTATCGATTGGATGTTTGCGAATCACTAAATGGTGCCATATCGAATGTTTTGTAACAACGTTACTTTAATAAAAGAAACTTTTGAAAATACAGATTCTAAATAATCTTGTTTAAGAATTTTACGTGTGTTATCAAGAATTTTATTAAAAGATGAAATTGTACAGATAATGTTCGGACACACTGGAATTTCTAAAAAAACTTGTCAAAACTTGGTATCAGAAAAAACTTAATGAGATTCTCTGTAAAATGGGACAAAACTGGAATTTCTACACTTCATGGTTGACTTTTAATAACAGCCAAAAATTGTACAGATAATTCTCGGACATCCTGTATATACTAGATTAAAAAGTTTCAGTTTTTTTCCTTTAGTCCTTCAAATTCCGATCTGAAAAACCACATTACTTATGGGATGACGTGATATATATATATATATATATATATATATATATATATATATATATATATATGGGATTGAACCCAGAATGGTCCTCTGAGGTTTTTTCATGAGACACATAAACCAAGGAACTCTTCTGCAAAAACAAAATCCACTATAGTCCGAATAACTAATGGTAAATAACAAACACTGTAGATTTTTCTTTTTCATGATATTAGCCGACGTGGGCAACGGGTCACTCGCAAAGAGGCTCCAAAAATATAGCTTCCCTCACCAGCTATCTGCAAAGCAGATAGGATCCAGCTTTGGGACAGAATCTAGGGTTTAGAGCTACACCTAGCCTACTATATTCAGAACCTCAATATTAGCAAAAGACTCTTTGCATTCACATCGGATTGAATACATCATGAAGCGGACATGTTATGTGCCTTGAAAAGTGGACGCTCAATTTTGCCAGTTGAGGTTTAAATTTTGTTTCTTGGCTAAAAATACAATAGTTACGCCTCTTTGTTTTTAGGGGCCTTTTTGCGATTAACCCGTTGTCCAGGTCGGGCTAACTTCATGAAAAAGAAAAAACTATAGTGTTTATCATTTACCATTACTTATTCGGACAATAGTGGATTTAATTTTCCCAGAAGAGTTCCTTGTTCCATGCACGGTCTGTGTGTATCATATATATACTAGGGGCACGCAATATATTTTGCCCCACCCTTTTTTCTTAGCTAAATAATAGGTCATGGGGCTAAAATGTCTTTTGGGCCGTAAGTTTGAACTTTCTGCGCTTCACATAGCCGGATTTTTCCAGTTTGAACCTCCCCTCCTTGTATAAAACCGCTTTTAAACGTCCTTGCATAAAACCGATGGTTATCGCAGTTTCGAAAATGGCGTCTGACAGTGAAGTGCATTATCGAGTTCTTAACCGCAGAGAAGGAAACAGTTGGAAATATTCACAAACGTTTTCAAAACGTTTACGTAAATGCTGTTGTTGATCGAAGCACAGTTGGACGTTGGTCTAAACGTGTGAGATCATCGGAGAGAGGGAGAGCCAGCCTCGATGATGAGCCACGCAGCGGTCGCCCGGCATCGGCTGTAACATCTCACACGGTGCAACTTGCTAACAGTATCATTCGATCAAATCGGCGCGTCACATACAAGGAGTTATCACTCGAGCTAGGAATTAATGAAGGAAGTGTGAATACGATAATTCAGCAACTGGGATACTCAAAAGTGTGTTCACGGTTTGTTACTCGCGAACTGAATGAAGATCGCAAAGCCCAAAGAAAGGAAATTGCTTCTGAATCGTTGGTTCGATACGAAACAGAAGGGGATGACTTCCTTTCACAAATTGTGACTGGGGATGAGACTTGGGTCTTTGAACCTGAAATAAAACGCCAATCCATGGAGTGGCATCACGCAGACTCCCCACGCAAGAAAAAGTTCAAAATGGCTCCCTCTGCACGAAAGGTTATGGCCACCATCTTCTGGGACATGAAAGGGGTGATTCTTTCTTATGAAGAAAGGACAAACAATCAACTCAGAGGCATATATTGCTACTCTACAGAGACTCCACAGATGTATGAAGCGAGTTCGACCGTAAAGAAAACTAGAAGACGTCCTTCGTTTGCACGATAACGCAAGACCACATAACAGTTTGCAAACAAGAGAGGCCATCACAAAAATGTGCTTGCCTGTGTTACCCCAACCTCCATACAGCCCGGATCTGGCACCTTCAGACTTCCATTTATTTGGGCCAAAGAAGGATTCGTGGAAGAAAGTTTCAGAGTGACGATGAGGTTGTTGAGGAGGTTAAGAGGTGGCTCCAGCGGAACTCAGCGGACTTTTACCAGAAAAGAACAAAGGCCCTTGTTTCGAGGTGGAGGAAAGCCGTACAAAAGGATGGAGACTATGTGGAAAAATAAAAACTTGTAAAAAAGGTATGTAGCTACGTGTGTACAAAATTTCTGGAACTTACAAGGAAACTTGGAAAGAAAAAAAAAGGTGGGGCAAAATATATTGAGTGGCCCTCATATATATACAGTATATATATATATATATATATATATATATATATATGGGATAGAACTTAGAATGGTCCCCTTAGGTCTTTTATGAGACACACAGACCGTGCATGGAACAAGGAACTCTGTGAAAATCAAATCCACTATAGTCCCAATAAGTGGGCAACGGTTCACTCGCAAACTTGTTTCATGCACCTCAGGGGACCATTCTGAGTTCTATCTCATCATGAAACGGACATGTTATGTGCTTTAAAAGGTGGACGCTCAATTCTGCCAGTTGAAGTTTAAATTTTAGTTTTGGCTAAAAATACTATAGTTACCCCTTTTTCTTTGATGTATTCAGTCCGACGTGATTGCAACAAATCTTTTGCTTATATTGAGGTTCTAAATATAGTCAGGCTAGGCTACTTTAAACCCTAGAATCTGTCCCACAGCTGGATCCTATTTGCTTTGCAGACAACTGGTGAGGGAAGCTACATTTTTGGGGCCTCTTTGCCAGTGACCCATTGCACACGTCGGGCGAACATCATGAAAAAGAAAAAAACTATAGTGTTTGTCATTTACCATTAATTTTTGTAGAAAAGTTCCTTTTTCCATGCACCGTCTGTGTGTATCATATATATATATATATATATATATACACACACACACGGACTGGTAATATTTCTATTATTTCTCTTCGCCCAAACATATATATATATATATATATATATATATATATACCGTATTTTTCGCCTTACAAGACGCATTTTTTTTCCTTAAAAATGCTTTGAAAAATCTCCCTGCGTTTTCGAAGCCGGAAGTGGTCGAGCCCCCCCTGCATCTTCCAACGTCGAAGCCTCAGAAATACGTTTCCTCAAACTATAGGATGTTTCGTGCCGAAAACTATAGGTTAAATTAGGACGGGGAATAGTTTACGGCACGACAAGGGTCTCGTACCTTGTTCATTTATCATCTGGCTGTCAGTGGAGTCACAAATGGTTTTCAGTCCTACAATTATCACCATGATCCATGGCAGGTGTATTAAGGAGACATAACTACACTATTGGATTTAAGCTGGCAGTAGTGCGGTATGCCAACGAACACGGCAATAGAGCAGCAGAGAGACACTTCGGACCACCACCTACTGAGAAGATGATTCGGCAGTGGAGGAAGCAGGAAGGAGAATTACAAGAAGCTGATAAAAAGAAGCACAATCTTCGTAAAGTACCAGCAAAATGGCCAAATTTGGAAGAAAACTTGTGTAGATGGATAACGGACCACGGTGATGTTTTATTGCTTGGGGGTGAATCAAGCAGTGATGAGTTTGAGGATGAATAAAATGCTTTTGACTTTTATTGGCCATGATTTTTAGTGATTTTTACTTTTCCATTTCTGCAAAAATAACAACTTTAAACAATGATACTTGCATATTTTTATATACTTTCTACTGGTGGTATATACTAATTCCCTTGTCGTTGCCATACAAACAAAGCAAATCAAGCAAATCAGAGTGCGTCTTCCACAAGTCAAAAACCTTTTTTCTTAGAATTGCCTTTCCAAAATCAGGATGCGTCTTCCATGATGCAGCGTCTTATAAGGAGAAAAATACGGTATATATATATATATATTGGTTAATTGTGGCCCGCGCGCCCCCAAGCTGATAACTCTGGCTCCGCTATATACACAAAAGGCTATTCTCGAACAACTTAAATGCTCCTACGTACAGAAAACACTGCTTGAAGACAGAAAAATTATCATCGTATTCCTAAATATCTACAAAACTTTATGCTTTTATCGCAAATCTGTTCTCCGATATGTTTTTCCTTTTGAATGGAGAGTAAACATTTTTTCAATCAGTAAAGAAGTGCCCGTACTTACAATTTTACTGCCAAATAGTCGCGTCTTTACAAATAATATTTAGCGACAATCTACCGTCATTTGCTTTTTCGGGTGATAAGGCCAGAGATTTGTTTGTACAGATGTGGTTGACGGCTTTCTGCCCCATAAGGAACTGTAAACAATTTAAAAATAAAGCTGTACACTCGAAAGGAATGAATTATGTTTCTCTCTCTCTCTCTCTCTCTCAGTGATCAGTTGTATAGCCACTATTTTAACATTTATTTACCCCGATATATATATATATATATATATATATATAAATATATATATATATCGTCGCAAACAAACACGAAACTTGTATCTTTTTTCTGCGAATTGTAAAATTTTAAATAAAACCTGAACGGCTGAGCTCCTAGGAAACATTTCACGACACCCAAAATAATCCTTTAATAACATTCAAAACCACGTTCATAAATCCCCGAGTGGAGTCCCTGACCTGGTATAGCCTACAGGATGAGAATATAAAGAAACGAACTCTTCCATCAAATCTCACTTATAAAGAGAGATTCTGAACAATCACAGTAAAAGTAGGCAAATCCGTAATCATATATATAATATATATATATATATATATATATATATGGGATAGAACTTAGAATGGTCCCCTTAGGTCTTTTATGAGACCCACAGACCGTGCATGGAACAAGGAACTCTCTGTGAAAATTAAATCCACTATAGTCCCAATAAGTTTCGAAGAACCAGTGACACAAGAGCTACCATCATGTAAACATCATTGTGCAGGCCCCATTTTGGCCTGGTTTCATTCACCTAACTTTAATAAAGACTAATCATTACCTCGCGCGTTATTACTATTGAAGTCATTATTCAAGTGCACATGTAATTTCAACTGTAAACAACCAACTTATATTTTGTCTCATTGAGAAATCATTTATTTTGTTTAATGAAGGAAGAAAACTCATTCTATCAATCAACCTAACGCAACACTGCTTAGTAGGTTAGAGGCGACTTTGACATAATGGGGCTTATCATATATAATACTCAAACTTTTTCCACTAGCAATCGTACATGACTGTCTCCAACAAACTGATGCTACACGATGTTACTGTAAATGTAACACATAGGTGGGGAAGGTCCTTTATTGGCCAAATTCTGCAATATTAGCTGGTACAATAAACTAAGTAGGTCATATGGCAGCTCGTGAAAAGTGTCTCTTTGGAAGGCTAGACCTTATCTGCCCTTAGATAAAATTTTGAACAACTCTGCCTTCAATATTTCTACTCGTCTCTGATTTTAACAACAAAGTACGTACTGGTGTATCTTTGTTCACGATTTCAAAAAGTAAGTCAGACGTAAGGTTTGAGTTTTTCACTCTCGTTTAAGTCTCTCACAATATCCTCGGCAGTGCCATAATGCCCTCGACCTAGTGTTATTTCTGTATTTCTGTAGTATAGTACTGTATACCCCCATCCCTTGCCGAACGCATGATACCGTCCAGTTCCACGCCTGCTTTTTCGCACTCATCACGTCTTCTAAGAATCATAAAAACGGTTTCTTTCTTCTCAATACTTAAAAGTTTGGTGGTCAGTTGAAATTCCAACACCCAACTTCGTAGAATTCACGCTTCAATTCGATAGGTCAATGCAGTTTTGTTATAAAGTTGGGTGGGCATCCAAAGCGGCAGAGGAGGGCAATGTAACTTAGAAGGGGCCGGGTGACATGGTGTATACTATTTATGTTCCATTATTGCACTAGCTTTTATATAGAAGTTGAAAATTTTTGAGTACCCTAGCTATTTCACCAGATACATTTTTCTCTTCCCTGCGCCTTTGCTTCCTAAAATTTTCTCAACTTTAAACACCTTTTTTCCTAAATTAAATGTTACCTTTTGCAGCTCCTTGCCATAAAATTCGCCATCAATTTCTTCGTCATTCAAATCCATGATATAGTACAGTACCACCTCGTCTTTATGCTTCATAGCTCTAACTTCAAAAATTTCCTGAGTCCATCCTTGCTCAAATCCTTTCTTGAATTTATTCCCTGGTTGCGACAGTCTTACATAATCATTGATTTTGAAATGTTCTACCAATGGCGCTGCTCTGCAGCTCTCTTTTTTCACCTCAGGTTCTGCATGCGTGCCTCTTTTTAAAACTTCATTAAGCGATGTACCAATCATACGATGGTGTGATCGGTTGTCGGATGATACCAACTGTTCCAGAATGTTTATATATCTGTACGTATTTTTATAGTAAAATGACGATGCATGCACTCCTTTATAGTACACTGTACTCTTTCAGGTAAAGAGGCCTTATGCACAGAATTGGATGTGTCATAAGTAATAACTGATATTAAACTCTACCAGCATGTTCTGAAAAGCTCGGCCTATAAATTCTTTCCCAAAATCTACAGATATGACCTGGGATCCTGTTTTCCTTTAGCATCAATGCTTTTGTAGCTTTAGCAACTGTTTCAGGCGATTTAATTTTGAGAGGAATAAGCCACAAGTATCTAGAAAACACGTCGATTATAAATAGAATGTAACGGTGTTCGTCATTATACACCGAACACCTCTGCATGTTAATCAAATCAGCTTGTCAAATAGAATCAATCGAGGGGGATAGTCTTAGCAGTTTTAAACCTTCTCCTCACAGGTTTATGAAGTGTATAGGTGTCCCCTGAAAGTTGAAATCGCGAAAGTATTTGAAGGCGTCGCTGTCGCTACATAACAACTGCAATATAAAATATAGGTATTTCTGGGGGCATAACGACAGAGCAAAGCTCAAAGTGAAATTCAATTACAACTCATATTATTAGTTTTATCCGTAGCTTTACCGATTTTCACTTTTTAGAATTTATTAGTTTTTTTTTATCCTTTTTATTATTTATTTTCTTGTTTACAGTGAAGATATGCTAGGCTTAAATGTTCTAAGATTTTTGACAGGATATGAAGAGGTCGGAATGGTGGGAAGATTTTGTATGGATTCTGATTACTTGTTACTAATTAAAACAAACCTACAGTTGAAATAGTACAAAGAAAATAGGGGTCAATTTACAGATCGTCGTTAGCAGAGCCCTTCAGTCAGGAATTCGAATATGAAAGCATTACATTATAAGATTACATTATAACATTATAAGTTAATTTAGGTTATATAATTATTTATACTGGTTTTATCCGAACTATGATTTATATATACAATTTAGGGTGGAGTGCAAAAAACTTTTTTCAGAATTCAATTTTGTAGCGGCATCCAAAAGTTAGTCTGTTGTACCAATAAGGAATTTGTAAAATATTAGCTACCTGCGACATCAACTTCAACGCCCCCCAAGGAGGTCAAAGATTTTGCCTTTCAGGTCCCCCCAAAATTAAGGAAAAATTCAAAGAAATTTGGAAAATTTGGTATTTCATGAAAAATACTAATAAAATAGGAATTTTTATATCTTTCGTTGAGTTTCTCAACTTTAGTAGATGTTTTAGCACCATTTTAAGGTTTCCATTTGTTTAGATTTTCACAGATTTAAATTATTTCACAATTATATTATTTAGGGTTTGTTATTTATACTAGTACAGGGTGTCCATAAATTATTCACCCCATTATAAGCCTTAATAAATTCGTTATTATAGGAGCTATCTTAAAACGGTTTGCGGCAATTAATAACACAACTCAAGAAATTTTTGTTTTAATTCAGTAAACCCCCACGTGAGCCCCCATTGGTAGCACGCAGAACATCAAGGCGATAGATGATTTCGTTCCAAACATTAAGAAGCATGTCTTGCGTGATGGAAGCTAATGTCCCTTCAATCCGGTGTCTTAATTCTGTGATGTTATTAACCTTCTTTGCATATACTGTCCTTTGTGTAGCCCCATAAAAAGAAATCCAGAGGCGTGATATCCGGGGAACGAGGAGGCCATGGAATAGGGCCATCTCGCCCGATCCAACGAGAAGGGAACTTTTCATTAAGGAACCTCCGCACTTCTAATCCCCAGTGTGGCGTTGCCCCATCTTGCTGAAAGAACACACGGGGCTGCATATCCTCAAGCTGAGGTGCTGCATACCATTCAAGCATATCTAGGTAATTTGTAGCCTTCACAGTGTTCTCATGGAAGAAAAATGGTCCAATCACACGGTTATGGGAGAGAGCACACCAAACGTTTATCTTGGGACTGTTGCGTTCGTGTTCAATAAATTCATGCGGATTTTCTGATCCCCATATATGGCAATTGTGTCTGTTGACTTTACCAGACAGATGGAATGTCGCTTCATCACTGAAAACGACATTGCTCAAAAAATGCTCTCTTCATCAATAGGTTCAGAATGCTCAACAGCAAACTGTACCCGTTTGGGTTGTCATTTGGTAGAAGTTACTGCAAGGTTTGCAATTTGTAGGCATAAAGTTTCAACCTCTTGTGAACCAGTTTATGCACTGTTGAACGCGGTATTTGCAGTTCTCAGCTTGCTCGGCGGATGGATTTTGTAGGACTTCGGATAAACGCCTCCTGAATTCCTGCTATCTTATTTTCAGACACACTAGGCCTACCAGCTCCTTTCTGATGTAGCACATTGCCAGTTTCTTGAAATTGTTTCAGCCATCGCTTGAGTGATTGCTTTGTTTGTGGAGTTTTCTGATATTCCTCCCAAAAACGTCTCTGTACAGTAATTGGAGATTTGCTTTCCCACATCCACAGCACACACACTGCTTTCTTCTTCACTGTCGCCATTGTGCCCTTAGTGGATGTTCTGCGAAATGAAGAAAAAAAATCTTGAGTTGTGTTATTAATTGCCGCAAACCGTTTTAAGATAGCTCCTATAGTAATGAATTTATTAAGGCTTGTAATAGGGGTGAATAATTTATGGACACCCTTTATATTACATTATAATTTATACCCCTTTTTCAGATTATTTGATTGCTTTGATAAATTTTTATATTGAATCTGATTCGCTAAAAACCTTTACAGTCACTAATATAGTCTAATTGTATTCCGACGCACAAAGCAAAATTAGGCATGGCTTCCATGGCCGCGAATGAATCAGCAAAAAGGAAGAAAAGAAATACTCAACAACTGAATCCAATCTTTGGAACACCAAAGGATCTCTCACCGATTTATTTGCCTTCGTCCGAAGATATACGTCAGTGTTTCCTTTATGTTAGACAGGAAAGAATTAAATCAGGAGAAGCTAATCCAAAAATTTATGATGTTGCTACAGTCGTTGCCCAAAAAGTTAAGACTGTATGGGATCGTGCTTCTATTCCAACTAGCCATCATAAGACCATAACGCGGTGCCTCCAAGGTTTGTTCGAAAAATATCAAAATGTCTTGAAACAATTCAAAGGGCGGAAAGACCAAGCATCCTATCAAGCATTGCTTCACAAATTTAAACTTGACTCACTGAAGCTCTTTGATATAGTTTCTTGTAAGTGTGAAGATTTCCTGACATGTCGTTGTGAGAAAGACCGAAAAGTTTCCTGTTCTGGAAAGGGATTTCCTTAATGACCAACGAACGTCTCGATAAATGATGATTGGATTCGTAGATAAAGTGGTCACCGAAAAGATGGAAAAAATAAAAAGGCTACACAAAAGTATGAGGAATATACAGCACGGATCTCGAAAGGAATGAAAGAATTTGATACTGCTGAGTAGTATGGTGTCAAAATGCCATAGTGCAGAAATGTTACGTAATGTTGCAAGCCCCGAAATGGGACTGGAAGGGGTATGCAATCTGGAGTTCTCCCCCAAGCTGAACCTCCCAAAGGGGCATGCCTAACCTAAGGGAGCCTCTTTGGGGAGGAAGGGGTTACCTCACCCCCCAAAAGAGGAGAAAGAGATAGCAAGAGAGGAAGAGAGAAAGGAAGAGGAGATCCTTCTTCCGACAGCTGCCGGACGCATATGATTCCGTCATCCAGCACCCGGCCTCTTATAGTGCACCCTATTCAGCCAGTTGGCAGAGTTGTCAGATAGCATTAAATATTTATTTCTTCTATACAGGGTGTACATAAAGTCAGGATCTATTTTTGTGAAATAATTATTTTTTTCTATTTTTCTTTTCAGAAGCCCTTAGAATGAATACAGAAGAGCGTGTGGCAATAGTAATTTGGCGAATCGAGGGAAAGAAATACAATGACATCAGAGAGAAGTGTAGAAGGGGATTTCATAAGCCGGGGCCAATAGGACAAGACAATACGAAAATTGGTGAACAAATTTAAACGAACGGGATCTGTAAATGAAGCAAGATCAGGACGACCGTGTATGTCAGATCTTACCGTGAATGCAGTACGCGGAATTATCACTGAGGAGGCCACGTACGTCCGTTCGTGCTGCATCACACAGACTCGGCCTCCCGACGTCATCTGTGCACAAAATTCTGAAAGTTAATTTGCAGAAGAAAAGCTATCATTGCAGGTTTTACATGATTTACATGAGGAAGATTTCCTCGACGAAGTGCTGTGTGTGCTGATCTCGTAGAACAATCTGGAGTGGATAATTTAATGAACAACATTCTCTTTAGTGATGAAGCCACTTTTCATACGTGTGGAAAAGTAAATCGCCATAACTGTCGAATTTGGGCAGATGAAAGACCGAATGATTTCGTCCAAAATTGGGAAAGAAACTCACCTAAAGTTAATGTCTGGATCAGTTTAACAAAATCTAAGGTTTATGGTCCTTTTTTCTTTGCTGAAGCTACAGTTACGGGGCTTATTTATCTGGACAAGTTGCAGCAATTCCTTGAACCTCAGCTGATTGGGGAGAGGATTGTTAGTACCGTCGTCTATCAACATGATGGTGCTCCTTGTCACTATGCAAAAATTGTTCAGGATTATCTAAATGGATGTTTTCCAAATCGCTGGATCGGACGCGGAAGCAACAGACCTTGGCCAGCGAGATCTTTAACCCCTTTAGATTTCTTTGCATGAGGCTTTATCAAATCGCACGTCTATCAGACGAAGATTACGAGTCTTGAAAACTTACGTACACGTATACGAACTGCTGCAGATAACATAACCCCGCAAATGCTCCAGAATGTGTTTAGAAATGCTGCGGAACGATTTGAGCTGTGCAGGGATACTGATGGGCGTCACGTCGAATCCTACTCTTAATTATTTAATAAATGTTACCACTTTATCATTTTATGATTGAATTCCATATAATTTCCAAGTGCTTCACAAAAATAGATTCTGACTTTATGTACACCCTGTATATTATTCAGTCAGTCGGCTGCTGAGTTGCTAGACAACGCCATATATATAATTATTATTCAGTCAGCTGGCTGCTGAGTTGCCAGATTCGTTATTTATTTTAAATAAGCTTATGTTACAGTTGGCTGAGCTGTCAGCCTCGTTACTTATCTAGTCAATTACTCTGTTTAGAAAATGATATAACGTGTTCAGGAATAAATAAAACACCATTACAACGTTCTGTTTATTAATTAATGGATATACAATAGATATATATATATATGATCAAATAATAAAACGGGAATATATAATCATGCAAATTATAGTATTAACTAAATATTAGAAAAATATATATTTACACTAATTATATATAGTCATACAAAACATGGAAAATATATAATCATACAAAGCACAGTATTAATCAAATATTAGTAAAATATATAGTTATATTATCCAAAGTTATATTATGAAATATTAGTACAGGAAAAATATAGTTTATTATTATATATAATTGTACAAAACATAGTACTAACCAAATATTATAAATATATATTTATATTAATTATATATATCGTACAAACGTAGTATTAGCACAAATCTCACAGTAAAAATATATATATATTGTCCTTTACGTTCTACGGTACAAAATGGTAAATTCAATGCTGATATGCTACATCAACATCGGCAGTACTCGCACGATGTGGGAAAACCGCTCAAGTATGACTCGCCGCTTAACTGATACGGCGGTTATATTCGATGTAAAAGGCTTTCATATCATTCAACACTATTTTTGTACCCACTTTACACTCGGCAGGTAAGTTGTCTTTAAGCGCAACTAGAACGCAATCAAAAGCACGCGCAAAAACGTCATCGTTAACTATGTCATTAAATACAAGCTTATAATCATGCCTTTCGAATCGAGGGTTTTTTCTTAACGTATCGAACTTTTCAATCGTGAACTCTTCTTCACCCGGCATAGCAGCAATTGAAATAATCTTCCAAGTCGTAACGGCAGCTATCTACTATATAGAGGTACAGTTCTTCAGGGTGAAGAGTGTAGGCGAGCTCAGCTCTGTACCTCTCAAGCGTTTTGTATCAAAGCTCGGGATATTTCGAAGAGTCTAAGCCTTTTAAATACGCATCCAGAGCTAGCCCGTTCTCTCCCTGCACATTCCTACATTCAACAAATCCGTCGAGCAGAGAGGTGTAACCGTATTCAAGTATTGTGTCAAAGTAAATCATGTCTGAGATACGTGTGTCTAATATAGGCTTCAGCTTACGGAATCCAACGATCTCAAACATTCTGTCGAGAATGAAACGATTTCGTGTAGGAACAAGAACGCCATTATCAGCTATGTTTTTCCACATCAGTCGTATATCAACGCATGGTTGATTGTTATTTACACTCAATGTACAAATATCGGTATATGAGGAGGTAGGCCTGTTCAAAAATCAACTTTTTCTTATTTTCATAGGTTTCTGTACATTTTCCCATGCTTTTTGACCGAAAAAGCCGGAAATCACAACTATTTTGACCTAGGATGTTGGGAAGCATTGCCGCATGGAGCTTTAAATTTTCTGCCTTGAAATCGGCCAAAGCGCCAATTCCGGGGTCCCTTGAATTATGTTTTGCACTTTAACTTTTGATCTAAACAAGATAGAGCAACAAATTAGGTATCAAATGAAAGAGCATAAAATTAATAAATAATAATAATAATAATAATAATAATAAATAATATTAATAATAATAATAATAATAATAATAATAATAATAATAAATAAATAATAATTAATAATAATAATAATAATAATAATAATTATTATTATTTATCATTTTTCAGGAAACAACTGAAACTCAATCAGAATCTAGAAAACCATCTACAAGTTACAACTTCACAATGGCATTAAGCAAGGAGCTGAGGGAGCTCCGTGGGCGCACAGTTGATATCTCAGAACCTCCACGTACTGTCCACAGGCAGGTGTCAACTGGGCCATCTACCAGATCTCTCACTGAAACTTTCCTGGTTGGATACCCTTCAGCTATTATCAGTGGTTCCCAGCTTCCCACCAACAGACAGGCGTTCCAGTATTTCCTTAATCTTCAGAATTTACCAGAAAATGCAGGGAGGCCCATGGTTCAAGACCTTGCATATGAAACAGTTGAATCTATCATCCCATTCTGGCAGATGGCTAGGATCAAGACAATGACCAAGTACAACGCAATGAAGCTCTTCATGAAACTACATGAGAAACATCGTGCTCTGGTGAAAAGCAAAGGAAGAGCAAGTAACCCTGGAGGAAAAAGAGGAGCATTTGTGCTGGAATTAGACAGCCTGTTCGATATAGGAGCTCCAGATGCAATCCAGGAAATACAGAACAACAGACTGTTATCCAGAGAGAAGAAAGATGAGGATATCAGGTTCTACGAAGACCAAAAGACTGAGAGGAAAGGTCATATGTCTGGTCATGACAAGATTTTTGAGACAAGATCCCTGCAGCAAGCAGCGAGGAATGAAAGACTGCAGCATAGACAAGAACAAGGTAAAACTAATTACTTTGAACGTTACAAAAAGTTTTAAGTTTTACTCCATTGCGATATTTAGCATGTACTTAACAATTACTGTCTTAACATGTTGTACTATTTTACAGCTGCAGCAGAACAAGAGGCAGTTGTTCATGTGGATGACATTACCTGGGGTGACTCAACTGACAACGACGCTAACACAGAGGACATGGATTACCATCAGCCTCGTCCTGGATGTTCTCACCATCAAGACACTGTGACTAGTGTGACTTTGACGTTTCCAAGGAAGGTCAGGAATGTGATGTCATCTGCAATACAGCTGATCGTCTTGGTTTATCAGACAATCAAGTTACTGCCATGGTTTCTGCCACCTTGAAAGCTGGAGGGGCTGATCTGGATAACTTCGTCATCTCAACCTCAACAACACGTCGCAACAGAATGCTGTCCAGGTATAATATCAGCCAGAGTCACATGTCCAAGTTTTGTGAAAACCCCCCACAGTACGCTGCCTTACACTGGGATGGAAAGTTGCTCAAAGATGTCTTGGCAGTGAACCTGGAAGTACCTCAGAGACTTTAGCTGTGCTAGTGTCTGGTCCACCTTCATACACTGAAGGAAAGTTATTGGGAGTACCTGTCATCGACAATTCTTCTGGCACAGCTCAGGCTGAGGCTTCAATGGATTTACTGGAGACATGGGAACTTACGGATAATGTTACTGCCCTTGTTTTTGACACTACATCCAGTAACAGTGGAGTTCACAGAGGAGCTGCCAAACTGCTAGAGAAAATGCTGAACAAAAAGGTGTTTTATCTGGCTGTGGACATCACATCCTGGAAATCCTAGGAGGAGCAGTTTGGGAGAAGCTGTTTGGGAAGGTGAAGGGGCCAGATAATCCCTGGTTTGAGCATCTGAAGGATGTTTGGACGGACTTGTCCAAGGAAAACCCAAAGATGCTGGCTATCAACAGCAAATGGCTGAAGGAAAAGAAGAAGAACAGTGAAGAAATACTCCAAGACATTCTAACAGCAGAAAGGCTTCCAAGAGCCGACTACAGGGAAATGGCTGAACTGACAGTCATTGTTCTTGGAGGAACGCCTCCTCGAGGTATTCACTGGAGTCGACCAGGCGCCATTCATAAGGCCAGAAGGATGGCCAGAAACCTGTACTCCATGAAAATGCTGATGTTTGCAGATCAACTTGAGTACGACGAACACTGTATCAAAGCTGGAAAGACTCAACACCTTCCTTGCGCTGTTCTACACTCCTGTATGAATGATGTCAATGTCTGCTGCAGATGCTCCCGTGAATGATCTAAGTCTAATCCAGGACATGTTGAAGTACAAGAAAACTGACCCAGAGCTTGCTGATGCAGTACTTAATAATATGGAAAACCACAAATGGTACCTGACGCAGGAAGTCGTGCCATTTGCCCTGTTCAGCAGTAGATTGAGTGACACATTGAAACACGACATTGCTGCCCAGTTACATGCCACTGAGAAGCCAGACAGCTTCAGAACAGGAAAGCCTCTATTCCAGAGAGTCACAGCTAAGACCACCCTGGTTGATCTCATTGGCGCAGAATCACATTTCCTGCTGGACACACTGAACATTGGATCCGAGTGGCTTCTGGAACCTGTCACGTCTTGGCCACAGAATGAGGACTACAGAAAAGCGTTGGACTATGTTAAGAATCTGAAAGCGGTGAATGACATTGCTGAACGTGGTGTCAAGATGATGAGCGACTTTGCAAATGTCATAACAAAAGATGCCAAGCAAAGGGACTATCTCCTTCAAGCTGTGGAGTTCAACAGACGCCGCTTTGACAGCTTCAAGAAACAAACTCTCAACAACTGACTGTGTAAATGTCATTATGAAATTAATCATCATGTAATGCTTTCACTTCTTGATCGATTAGACTTGTGACAAAATGTTAATCTCAAATTTGTGTCATGAATAAGGCGCCTTGTCTGCCTTGAGTGTGAGAAAACGAATTTTGTGATATTTCTGAAATCTTTGTATGTACCAATGTGCCATTTCTTGTTCCAAGACTATCATAATTGTATAAGTTAGAAAGAGGATTAAAAACACTTTAATTTGGTGCCTATTTTATTGCTCTATCTTGTTTAGATAAAAAGTTATAGTGCAAAACATGATTCAAGGGACCCCGGAACTGGTGCTTTTGGCCGATTTCAAGGCAGAAAAATTAAAGCTCCATGCGGCAATGCTTCCCAACAACCTAGGTCAAAATGGTTGTGATTTTCGGCCTTTTCAGGTCACAGAGCATGGGAAAAAGTACAGAAACCTACGAAAATAAGAAAAAGTTGATTTTTGAACAGGGCTAATGAGGAGGCTTCACTAATCACCTCTCTTATTATACCTACGTCAGATGGTATTTTATAGCGGCCCTCAGCCCACCTCTCAACTACCGCGAAGATTTTATGCATCTCCTCAATATTTAAATAAATATCGTTGCGCTTGCTCGCAGGTCTACTGTTCGTTTCAAGCACACAGTTAATGGTGCCGGTTTCCCGCCTGAACACACGCAACGACTTCGTCACGGAGACGTCGTACGATGCGTTGAGAATGCTTCTCAAAGGGAGTTCCATCGTATTCATCGAGATGACTATGGCACATCCACTCGGTGCAAGCTCTGAGAAGACTATGAGCCGGTGAGGCACGCAGGTAGGCAGGAACGGTTCGATGGTTGACTCACCCTGATGATACGTGAATGGGTTTGTTCGAACCCGTATGATCCGTGAGGTGCGAGTCGCACCATAATCTAATGAAACCTGTGCGGAGCTGGCCCAACATGAATTGTTGTACCCCATTATACTGGGTAGGCGTTTTGAGAAATTTTCCGGTACAAGAACTAATTTCGGTTTTAACGTTTTATCACTACCACTCCCCCGAATACGCACCAGACAGTTTCCCTCAGGGTAAATTTCATGAACTAGGCACATTTTATAATGTTTTATCTCTCCTAAAAATCTTCACACTGGGGCGCTGTTAGAGAGAAACATATGTTCATATTTAGGCTTTTTATTTAACAGGCGATACTCATCTCTAAAATCTGTTAAAAACTCACATAACCCTTTAGCCACAACCTCACTACAAACCTCATCATGATATATATTAATGTAGTGGTAAAAATACTTAAGATTGTCCATGATAACGAGATTCACATTTTCAGTCGTAGGGTATGAGTAATCGACATGGTGTAGCATGATATAATACCGTTTATCACACCACTCATCCACAAGGCTCACTACCCATAACTGTTGTTTAGATTCTGAGCGTGCCGCTTCTTCTACCACGCGGTGCACGTGTGCCTTTATAAAGCTTAGTTCTACAACATACTTCAGTACATCGTCTGTACTGCGAAATCCTACAACCCCTCGCCAGAATATCCGTAGAGTATTTGAATAGCCTGACCCTTCGCACGATTCAATGCTTCCTTAAAAGAGTCAAAGGAGGCTGGGATAGGGAGTTTTTCAGTATCCACTACATCTACGCCCTTTACTGAATACCACTTCATAAATGTTGAACACGCGATATTAAAGGTGGCCATTTTCTTCTACGCGGGAGAGAATACACGTCTGAGCTCAAGGGTATACAGAGGTCAACTGAGAACGCGGGGACAGAGGTCTGCTCAGGCTACGGGATGAATCACGTCCCCGGTCTTACAGTGGGCGGGGCTTAACTTTACTGTACACACGCACACACGCAAAGTGAAACACAAGTCGATGCATGATTTATTTAATAAACGAAATAATCAGCATGTATATATTTAGAAATACGTGCAATAAATAAGTTAACAATAGGCACATCAAAGATTGTTCTCAATACATATATTTACAAATATGTGTGATGAATAAGTTAGCAATAGACCCATCAAAGTTTATGGTAACCAAAGGGTACGGTATCATAGGTACCAGGTAACTGGTAACGTTTCCTATAGGTGTTACGGCACACCTTTGTACCCCTAAGTTCCTTCACGCCCCCACGTTTCTGCGCCCGAAAATTGTGGGTGCCTACAACTAGTTGGGGAGGCCGTTCGCCCTCATCATCGTCCAAACACACTAGATCCTTCAGCGAATCAAAGTTAACGACCCGCCGATTCGCTTGGTTAAGCGTGATACCCTTTGCCTTCACGATATATTTCGTTTCATTCCCTATCCTCACCCGTACCCCATAAGTTTTAGGTCCTGTTGAGACAAAAGAGTCGGCGTATGCATTGTCCCCATACTCATCCTTGATCTCATCAGTGAGCTCGCCGAGGAATTCACCAATAGCAGGCATGTATTCACCCTCCCTCGCTGTGAATATCACGCTATCTGTATCGGCATACAAGACTCTCTGCCCAAGAGAATGCAATAGACCCCAAAGTTTGATGCGGGCGTAGGCTGTTGTGAAGCTGGCTACAGGAATGTTTGTAACCCTTGAGGTATCTGTGGCCAATTCAGTGTTGTTGTACTTTATTATGTAAGTATTACCTACATTCACGATTTCCATGACTTCTTTATCGGGTGCGTTGGCATAATCCCAGACTTCGCTATAGCTTTGTGCCAAATGAACGTTCCCTTGCCAGTATTCTGTGCAAATTTTCCCCATAGACTGTTTAGACACAACTTTGCACTAAAGCGCTTGCCAGGATTCTTTGCAATTTGGGCGCGATCAAGTTGTATACCTTCGTGGTCGCGGTAACGTTGAATATAGGCAGACTTTTCATCTTCGGTGTCAACTCCTCGCGGATACCCTGATGCCTCAACCTTATCCTTCAAAAATGCGTTTATATACGGTGTGAAAAGGTTGGGTAGCTTCTGAAACCTCCAAACCTCATGTATCTTCAGTATTCTATACCCATGGCGTACGGCTAGGGCCAGCTCAGGACTTGTATATACGCCTCTGATCTTACGCTGGTGGGGTGTATGGTTACAATTACCGTTATTCTCTTCCGCACACTTCACGCACAGGGGAAACATGAGCTTGTGGTCAATGACGACGGGTAAGATCGGCATCCATAATTCGCGAGGGGGAGCACGTCTACGAAAGAGAGCCCAAAGTAGCGATCATTCAAATTTCTTGAAAATTCATTGATGGAGGGCAGGCTAGGACCCACCAATTTCTCAGGAGCACCCACGGGGTACGGGTTGTTCTTCATCACGTATGGGTATAAAGAACAGAAGTCGTAGTAGTGAAGTTTCACACCCTCCGTAGGTGGAAAGTATAGCTTGAAGGGATTTGTACGCCCACCGAACAAGCTATCACCGCATTTGAGAGGATCCAGTACCATTGAACGCTTGATCGTGTTTATTTCCTCACGGTACACCTCGTCTGTCTCCATCCGTGCATCATATTCATGATCCCACAAGACTTTGTGAGTGAACTGGGACCTATAAGTTGATCGCGGGTGCGGGTCCATGCAAGACAGTCAGCAGGAGATCTACCGTAGATATCTCCGGCGATTTCGCACTCAGGACGGGGGCATCCGTTAAAGGAGTACACAGTCTTCACACCAGTGACACGGTTTTCACTTAGTCCATCAACCCAAAAAACACGACCATTAATCTTAATGGGTACTTCACCCGTGTTGTGGGCGTGCTTTATATATACACCTGTCTGCTGCTGTAGGTGTATGAGCCAGTAAATAGCCTTGTGGCCGTAACTGCGGGGTTTGTTTCTGTGAATAATGGTTAAGGTGGCTTTAGGTATGAAGTTATTCTTGAACACCGTAAAGCATAATGACGCGATGGTGTTTGCGACTTGCAGCGGATCGCATTTGAAACGGCCTATGTACATCCTTCTAAAGGCTTGGAAACATATTCTAAGCACGGGCACATCATTCACGCAATAACGCTCACATTCATCAGCTATATTATAAGGATTACGTTCATTAAAACTGCTGTAGTATCGATCAAAGGCTTCACTTTCATCTGCATTCATACAACCATAGTTAAAATAATGTTTGGGTGGAGGTAGCCCAACGTAATTTAAAGTCTCGCTAGTGAGGAAAGTGTAAAGGAAGTAGCCTTTTGATACTTCAGCTGCTACCCCCATCACCTTGGGTAGCTTTGCTAATTTACAAGGCGTGAATAATAAAGTATCTTTAAATTGCACATTACCTCTTATTTGCATCTGTATAAGTTTGTTTCCTCTTTTCAAGGGATCACCTGTAAATATCTCAGAGGACTCGTGCTCGAGCAGCTCCTTATAAAGGAACTGTGTCAAATTTTGCCCCGTTATGGGCAAGAATATCACAGTCATTTTTTTGAACTTGTCGGCTAACTTGACAATATAGGACACAAATAGTTTCACGGGCTATCGTGGACATTCGTTTTAAAAACGTTTGTCCGTTTACCACATTTGGCACTCATCACACTCGATCTCCATACACTCGTCGCAGATAGTCTGGCTCACAAGTAAATGTGGAACTACCTCTTTGGTTTCGGCATTCGTATATGTTTCTATATCGTAGTATACAGTTATACAAGGCTGTTTTTAGGCTTTGCGTCTTTCATATAACATACATGCTTTACGCCATCCGCCTTATATTTCTCATGGCATGTAGAACAGTGAATTTCGTCACACTTGTGCTTGAAATTTCCGCTACCATTCAAGGTGTGAAACATGCCACATTCACAGATTCTCATTTTCCTGCACGTGCCAATTGATTTATGGAGTCAAAACAGTTATTATTGAAAAATGTGCGTCTACACACATTACATCCCTCTTCTCAGCTTCAACTACACGGCTTTCACATTTGGCTTTTACACTGTTCACATACCATGTGGCAATCTTTACAATGTTTCACTATATCATCTGCAAACTCGAGACACCCCTTACACAAATCATGATGTCGCCCATATTTTCGACTTTTATCATAACTCGCGTAAAGGCACCTTATATTACGGATGGGGAGATACGTTGTACCTGACAGTCCTAAAATAAGTAGGGGTCTTGTACGATCTCTCACACTGCTTTTAAAAACATACACAGTCCTACGACATCATCCAGGCCAAATACACTATACGACATTCATTTCCTGTTCTACCCTTCTCAGTTCTTCAGGACCCATATTACAGTCAAATTCAAGTTCACAGTCTACAGCTAGTTTACGGGCACGCTCCACGATCGTAGGCAACCAAATTTGTCGGTTTCGTATTTTGTACAGTAAACATACGTGCTAGGACTACTGCTATAAAGCCGCAACCACGATCGACGTTTATATGCCTTCTATAAATAGCCTGAGAATTGAAGTTAAGAGTATACGGAGTGGTACTATGACCCGCAACACGGAATACACGGTCAATATTTACCGTGAAGTTGTCCATATTGAATGCTATACTACTTTGGGCGGCTTGCTTTATACGCGCTATATAATCTATATCTCAGCAGCCAAACGTCTAAATGGCACTACCACCCAAAAATCATCTACATCATCATCTGAGCCGAAACCGAAGGACAGACTCGTCCTGACTTCACGCTCGTCGCGGTTCTGAAGGGCAAACTCTACAATGCGCTCTACAACGCGACGTAGCCCGCGCTCAATTCCATTGCTATACAGGGATCTAGGGTCAACCCTGACTATATACCGATTTCTAGTCAAGGCTGGGGTCGGGGTTGCGGAGCGCACCAACTCAAACGTTATATCATCCTCAACAGAACGAGTCACCGCTGAGGAGGATGGACGAGTGCCTATATTGGACGATGTGGGGTTGCGCGTAAGACGTTGAGGGCTGGGGTCTATTACAGCAGACTCTACAGAACGGGTGGGGGCTGTGGAGGAGTACAAGGGGCTGAGAAGCTGATGTAGGGTTGGTAGCGTAAGACGTTGAGGGCTGGGGTTGTACCGCGGATTGTCCATCAACCGGCGCGTATTTCGCGCGCTTTATACCTGACGTGGAGGACTCTTCAGCGTGTCGCCGCTTTGACGTGCCGTGCCGTTGAGGGTTGAGGGTATGGGCCCTGTAGATGCACGGTCAATGGATTCACCCGTGATGTCGATGATGGTGGGCTGTACATCGTCGTCATTCACGGTTCTGTGGAAGAAAAAACAAAATATAAGGAGCAGAACTCGTTATTTGTGATATTCTGTAAATGAGTCACTTAGGGGTGTGACGTGTTAGAAATGGATGCTGTAGAAAAATTCAGATTCACGAGCCCATCCACATGTATTATATCTGGACCTACAGGATGTGGTAAAACGGTGTTTATGCTTAAAATTATTAAAGAAAAGGGTGAAATGTTCTCAAAATTTGTGCATAAAGTTATATGGTGCTATTCGACATACCAATCAGTGTTCAACGAGTACCAGGACGATGTTTTGTTCCACAAGGGGGTCTATGACGTTAATTCACTAAAGGGAAATGAACATACAGTCATCGTAATTGACGACCTCATGTTGGAGATGGATAAAACGTTTGCCGAGACATTTACAGTATTCTCCCACCACCTTAACATAAGCGTGTTCTTCATCAATCAGAATCTATTTTTCAAAAATAGATACATGCGCGATGTATCGTTAAATACGCAATATCTAGTCTTATTCGCAACGTAGAGATGTGTCACAAATTGGGTATTAGCCAGTCAAATGTTCCCGAGTCAGCGTAAGGAGTTTTTGGAGGTTTATAAAGAGGTCACAAAGCAACGTTATGGATATTTGCTTTGTGACCTTCACCCGCGAAACACGTTTAGGGTGCTTCTAAGAACGAATATATTTCCAAACGAGCCTGAAACCGTGTACATTCCAGAATGATGAATAGGCTAAAGAAATACCGTGAATTAATAAAAATCTATCAACGACTGCCTCGGTCGTTGCAGCAGATGCTTGTTAAAAATATCGACTCTGACTTTTTAAAATGCATCTGAAATCTGCCTCAATGTTATAAAATGTAATGTTCCAATGAAATCCTGTCAGAAGGCTCGCTTACGTCGTTACAAGAACATAATACACGCTCGCCCATAAAAGTCAGACTGTGGGTAAGAAAAAGCGTATTATTGTACAAAGAGGCGGTTCGTTCCTCCCATCTTATTTTCAATTTTGGGCCTTTACTGACTAGATTAATATAATGAAGAAGGTGGTTGTGATCCCGCACGAGTGTATGCTTCATTACAAAGGACCCCAGACGGCTCTAGACCCCGTAAAAGTAGGCTTAAAAGAATGGAGAGTGAGCTACTATCCCTATTAAACAGTGAAAAGACGCCTGATGAGAAAAGGGTTTTGTATCAAGAGGCTTTGCAGAAATTTCTTCATGAGTACGAAGATTATAAACATCCTACAGAGCTCCCCGTGAGGCACAGCTCGAGTAGCGCTGAGCATAGTGGTACAGGGCCTGAGCAACCAAAGAGTAGCGGAACACAGCACATCGAACATGTGCTAAAAAACAGCCTCCCCCATACATTGAGGAATAAAGGGTTAAGTCTTTATAATCTATTGAGTGAGGACCCGTCATACAGTGGGCGACACAGGCGAGGTCATTGTTGATGGAACAAGGGTGCAAGGGTCCAATATCGTTGATATTGTTCATGATCTGGTGAGAAAGTGGGACAGGCCATCACCAACAGATGGAGGCATATTAAGGCAAGACTACAGCAAATAAATGTCCCCAAAACATTGATAGGTAATCTGAATAGGTTAAAAGACTTGGAGCATGCATCGCACGTGTCACAACTGAGTACACCTTCACCCACAACAGCTGCAGTGTCTCTGAAGAGAAGAAAGAAGAGAGTAGAAGGCCAACCTTATCCACGTGCCTCTAAAATACGCAAATGGCTAACGTATTAAGTAAGCACTATTATGACATTTCTAGCCCAGCATCCTATGGTGGCGTTAATAGACTGTACAGAGGTACTTATGGTGTAAGGAAAAAGGATGTTGAGAGATTTTTGCGTGCCCAGGATGCTTACACACTTCATAAACCGGTGAGAAAAAGGTTTAAAACCAAAGACAACAGCCGCTCGCTTGATTGACTCTATTTGGCAGGCAGATTTAACAGACATGCAAAGATATTCGGTGTACAACGATGGTTACCGCTACATCCTATTCATAATAGATGTATTCTCTAGATACCTGTGGCTAGTTCCCCTGAAAAATAAATCGCCTGAAACAGTCGCTAAAGCGACCAAAACACTGATGTTGAAAGAAAACAGGATTCCAGGCTATTTTTGTACGGATATGGGGAAAGAATTTATAGGGCGAGCTTTTCAGAACATGTCAGAGTTTAATATCAGCTATTACACTTCCAACTCTATACATAAAGCATCTTTAGCTGAAAGAGTTCAACGTACCATAAAGGAACGCATGCACCGTTATTTTACACATAAAAGCACGCTCAGATATATAAACGTTCTCGATTCACTGGCTTCATCCTACAACCGCTCACACCACCGTACGATCGGTACAACGCCTAACGATGTTTTAGAAAGAGGCAGCGTCCGAGAAGTGATGGACCACCACCACACCACCACAATCTGTGCGTTTCAAAATCAATGATTATGTAAGGTTGTCACGTTCGGGAAATAAATTCGCGAAGGGTTTTGAGGAAGGATGGACACGCGAGATTTTTAAAGTTAGGGCTATGAGGCTTAAAGGCGAGATAATGACATTTCTAGCTCTGCATCCTATGGTGGCATTAATAGACTGTACAGAGGTACTTATGGTGTAAGGAAAAAGGATGTTGAGAGATTTTTGCGTGCCCAGGATGCATACACACTTCATAAACCGGTGAGAAAGAGGTTTAAAACAGCAAAGACAACAGCCGCTTTGATTGACTCTATTTGGCAGGCAGATTTAACAGACATGCAAAGATATTCGGTGTAGAACGATGGCTACCTTTACATCCTATTCATAATAGATGTATTCTCTAGATACCTGTGGCTAGTTCCCCTGAAAAATAAATCGCCTGAAACAGTCGCTAAAGCGACCAAAACACTGATGTTGAAAGAAAACAGGGTTCCAGGCTATTTTTTTACAGATATGGGGAAAGAATTTATAGGGCGAGCTTTTCAGAACATGTCAGAGTTTAATATCAGCTATTACACTTCCAACTCTATACATAAAGCGTGTTTAGCTGAAAGAGTTCAACGTACCATAAAGGAACGCATGCACTGTTATTTTACACATAAAAGCACGCTCAGATATATAAACGTTCTCGATTTACTGGCTTCATCCTACAACCGCTCACACCACGCACGATCGGTACAACGCCTAACGATGTTTTAGAAAGAGGCAAGCGTCCGAGAAGTGATGGAGTGCCACCACCACCACCACAATCTGCGCGTTTCAAAATCAATGATTATGTAAGGCTGTCACGTTCGGGAAATAAATTCGCGAAGGGTTTTGAGCAAGGATGGACACGCGAGATTTTTAAAGTTAGGGCAATGAGGCTTAAAGGCGAGATAATGATGTATTACATTGAATATTTGAATGGGGAAGAAATCTCGGGGGGTTTTTACTGCGAGGAACTTCAGAAAGTGGCATTTAATTTAGGAAAAAATGTGTTTAAAATTGAGAAAATTTTAGCAACCAAAGGTACAGGAAAGAGAAAAATGTACCTGGTGAAGTGGCTAGGTTACCCAGAAAGCTTCAATACCTATATAAAAGCTGATGCAGTCATGAAGCTTAATTAGTATGCAGCATGGCTCCCAACCATTTCTACGTCACGCTCCCGTCCTCATCGTCCCTGTCTGTACACCCTAACAACACACTAGCCAATTTTGTAATAGAACGCCATGGTCCCATTGAATTGGGCCGTGATTCGTATGAGGTGGGGATATGTGAAATTCAGCTGGATACCGTCTTTTTAAATATTGATTATAAAGATGCCGTTTTTACAATTCTTAGAAACTGTGATGAGTGTGCAAAAGCCGGGGTAACTAGGGATGAAACTATACGTATCGCCCGGACTAAGGTCGCACAGCTTTTCAGTACAACTGTGACACTAGGACCGGGCCGCTATGGTTCGGTTGAGGATGTTGTGAGAGACTTAAACATATGTTTAAAAAACTCACGCCTTACGAATGATTTAATATACGAAATCGTAAACAGAGGAGACACTGCACATACTCTAATGCTAAAATCAAAGGTTAACAGAAATCTTAAAGACGGAAGAGTGTTCAAAATTATAACCGAGGGGCGTTATCGAGCAGCCTTCCAAAGAGACACCTTTCACGAGGCACCGGATGACTTGTCCAACTTAGTGTATCAGCTGAAGATGGAGAAATTGGATGTAAGCTCTCAGCCTCCAGACATGTGCCATATTTACAGCAAAATAGCGGAACACCAGTTTGTTGGGGATACCCAGGCACGACTGCTGCGCGTAACGCACATTCTCAACCATAGAGGAAGGAGCTTGAGTATTACATATGACATACCCCATTATGTGAATGTCGCTACTAACCTAATAAATAATATCTCAATATATATAGGAACGATTGAGGGTAAAAATTTCCCATTCGGTGACGGGAGCTTAACAGTGAAGCTGCACTTTCGACGCACTGAGTTATAATGTCCAGAAAACCATTCACGCTATACCGAGGGGAGAGATACCAGCGTGGTAGTGGACTTGGGTCCATTTTTTCATCCATACTGCGCACAGCTGTACCACTACTGAAGAGGGGGGGGGATAGATACCTTGGGAGGAAGGCGTTACAAACAGGTTTTAACGCGGCAGAGGAAATGCTCGCGGGAACTAAACCTAAAGAAGCTCTAAAAAAACATTTAAAACGTACGCGGGATGAAATCATCAAAGATGCGAAGAGAAAAATGCGTGGCGGAGGAAAGAAGAGAATTGATAGGAAGAAGGGGGTGCCAACACGTAGCATAAAGAAGAAGAAGAGAACTGTTAGGAAGAAGAAGGGGTCCCGTGGTATTAAACGTAAAAGGGTGCCAAAAAAGAAGTGCTCTAAGCGTATGAGAAATATGACTGATCATTTTTTTTAACTGATATAAACCGAGGACGCTACTCTCACGATTCATAGATTGACTGATGCTCGTCGGGGGAGGTGGCACTGTTTCTAACTCACCATGGCTGGTTTCATTCATCCTTGCAGTTCACAGTGCTGTAAATCGGAGCTATCTCTCTTTGAGATGCCTCCAACTCAAGTTTCCATTGAGCACAGTGACTTTATTACAATTAACCCTTTAAACACAATTAGTTCACCCAGTGCCCCTATAGAATTCGTGATTCCCAGTTCAGGCCCTTACTTTTTTGATCCGAGCTGTATGGATATGTATACTAACTACGCATAGCTCATTCTGATGGAACGGATTGCGATGATAATTATGTTGCATACCCCGAAACAAACTTTCTGCACACCATATTCAGCCAGTGTGACGTATATTTAAATCAGACTAACATCTCAGCAGGCACGGGGTACTACCACCTACGAGCATATCTGGAAAATGCCCTCAACTTTTCAAAAGAAGCGAAGGATACCTTTTTATCTGCCGAGGGGTATTACCACACTAAAGATGAGGGTAGTATAAAGGATAAATTTAAAAATTCTAAAAAAAAGATTCCAGGAGAAGTTGCTTATGAACGGGGTTGATATGAAATTGAAGCTTACCCGCACGAGCCCTGAGATCTGTATAAATCTGGTTGCTGACCAAGAAGAAGGCGCGAAACCTGTTGTGATCCACATCATGGACGCATATTTGCGTATACACTGAGTGAAACTAAGTTCCGCGAAACATATAGAAATTGAGAAACAACTGGTACACACCACAGTGAAATACCCAACTTGTAAGGTTATAATAGGGTTATAAAATTATAAATAAATGATTTGAAATATTCCTAAATACTGAGGAGAGGTATAGCTATTTACAGTTTTAACTTTGTGGTGCTAAATTCTTCCCAAGAAGATTTCTGTATTGAATTTTAGACATATTTCTAGTGAAAATAAAAGAAAGAGAAGAAACAGAGTCCATATTAGAGCAATTTAGCAGAGAGGAGGGCAATTCATTTTCAGAACTCCAACAAAGAGAGCAAGACAAAATTGCATATTTGTTTATAAAGATTTGTTTATAAAAAACGTCTGAACAGGTACAGTAGTTAGAACAACGTGAAAAAAGTGTTAGCAGCTGACGAGGAAGCTTCTAAACAGTGGCTGCATCCTCCAGCGCAGGACACGTCAACGCGAAGAAGCGACGTCAAACCAAAACATCAACGCGCTGGTGGCCAAACTTCCTCAAATCTCCGTGCAGCGGGCTGTCTACGGTTGGCTAGACTGGCAGTCGACGGCCTGTTGCGTGGCACGGTCAGAGTGCCGATCGGCTCCAGGGGCCGGACCTATTCTCAGCGTGCTATTTTTTCAATTACAGGGAACAATTGCGTGCTCCCCGAACTACTCTTACTCTCTGGCGATTAAGACTAATCCAGGCCCCACTAACAACTTACACATGTCACCATACACAAAGACATAGACACAATAGCACCATGAGACACATACAGAAGTATAATATAACATATTACAGTACAACGTAGATGGCCTCACAACCAAAATCATGCAGCTTAGGGAATTCGTACACAAACAAAACATTCACATAGCACTTATACAAGAAACAAAACTAAAACGCACACACAAAACACCACCATCCCTGACTTCACGGCGATCCGTCAAGATCGAACTGGGGTAACGAGGGTGACTCATCACTTACATACGTAAAAGCATTAGCTACACTGATGCTACCCAAAACATTACAAACACAATCCAAGCAGATAACACGATAGAAATACCGGCTGTTGACATTAAAACACGCGCAAAACACAACACCACACTAATCAACATTTACATCCCACCAGATAGTTCACCTCAGGTGCCAGCCAATTACAATCCACAGTTACACAATCTTGCCTCTCTCACTAATGTCATCTTAGGAGGAGACTTCAACGCCAAAGACACTAGTTGGTACCTGCACAACCAAAACAACACCAGAGGCGCCAACATAGCCACACAACTAAACAGCCTCTTCATTCTTAACAATACAGAAGAACATACACACATACCACATCAAGCAGGATACTCAAACTCCTCCCCAGACATAACGTTCTGTTCCCCCTCACTAGCAACACATACACAATGGAGAACAGAAAAACAACTGTCATCAGACCACCTGCCCATCATCATTACAACACATTCTACACTCTGCCCCAACAGCCTTAGGCACACTTACAGAAATTACAAGAAAGCTGATTGGGAACAGTTCAAAATACAGACTGAGGAACAATTCACCACATTAAACAGCACACCCATCATAAACATCGATACAACACTCAAGACATCTAATCAGATTATCAATAATGCAAACAAATACATACCCAAGGGCAACATTAGGAAATACAACCCAAATTACACTAGAGAAATAGCCCACCTCATAAGGCAACGTAACAACCTCAAATATAACACACAAACACCACACACAGAAGCCATAAAACAGCAGATACAACAGCTCAACACAGAAATAAACAACAAACTCAAAGAAAAACAAACAGAAACATTCAGGGAATTCATAACAACACTAAACCACTCCACAGATACATACAGGCTATACAAGACTATAAACAGCATTACCCACTCTAACAGCGGCATTCACACCTCACACGCGGCTATCTGTCGCAGCCAAATAATATCCCAACATACACACAACAAGCTAACATTCTAGTTAATCACTACGCAAAGATAAGTCACTTAAAGAGAGACAACAACCAGAAACATGCAGACAGACAAACAGCCAGACACAAGAAAACCTACAGACTCGACATGACCATTACACCCTTCAATACAGACCAGACCACCAAGATCATCAAAAACATTAAGAATTCGAAGGCTACTGGACCAGACAACATATCTAACATACACCTTAAACACTTGGGCCCACAAGGAATATTAGCTCTCACAAATATCAGCACATATTCATACCAACACTGTATTATTCCTGACATATGGAAACAAGGTAAAATTATTACACTACTCAAACCAAACAAAAATCCAACAGAACCAGCTTCCTATAGACCCATTACTTTACTATGCACACCTTCCAAAGTAACAGAAAGAGTAATCTTACAAATCACCAACCCACACATACCACTATCGCCTACTCAACATGGATTCAGACCTCACCACTCAACCACGACATTACTCACTAACCTCACGCAGCACATCATGGATTGCATCAACTCCAGAAGACCAGCTCAACGTACACTATTAGCAACAATAGACATTAGTAAAGCATTTGATGCTATCCCACGCTTCCCTCTCATAAACAAAATACTCAACACAAACATGCACAATAACACCAAAAGGTGGCTGAGCAACTATCTCTCAGGAAGATACTCACATGTCACATTTAATGGCAAGTCATCCAAAAACAAGCTTTTTCCGAACGGGGTCCCTCAAGGCTCTGTTCTCTCACCAACACTCTTCAACTTATACATGCATGACATTCCAACACCCATAGATAACAAGCTTACCTTATCATCATATGCAGATGATATCACTCTAACATCCACCCACAACAACATCGACACCGCTACAAATAACCTACAAACATACATAAACAGTATACAAGACTGGCTCACACACAATAGACTCAAAGTAGCGCCCACAAAATCAACCATCACCTTGCTTACAAGCAACACAAAAGAACACCAGGTAATTCCACAGCTTACACTAAACAACATCAACATTCCACACACTCACAGAACCAAAATACTTGGTGTCACATACAACACATCATTATCTTTTGCAAACCACATTCAGGACATTAAAACCAAATGTACGTCAAGACTTAAACGCTTAGGGTACTAACAGGCACAAACTTTGGACACCAGCAGGAAACAACATCACTCATATACAAACAATATATTCGCTCAGTTATGGACTATGCTAGCCCATGCTGGGCACCCATTATCTCAAACACACACATAAACACCTTACAAACAATACAAAACAACGCACTTCGTATCATTACAGGATGCACTCAAACAACACCAATAGAACACCTGCACACAGAAACAAAAATACTAAAAGTTAGGGAACATTTAGACATGAGGGGAACACAATTCATGGCAGCAGCGACAACTAACCCACAACACCCTTGCCACTACATGTACAATCATGCACCAACACCTCGCACCATTAACGTAACACCAGAGAGATATTATAACGAAATACTCCATTCCATACCACGCCCCACAGACATCACACAGTACAGAAAACACATACACACACATCTAACCCACAAAGCACTGACACGACTCGGTCCGAATGCGGTCCTAGGTGCGAAGCCGCCACCCATTAACAGGTCAGAGATCAGCCTGAGCAGATCGGATCGAGTTAACTTAGCACGATTCCGATGTGGACATCACCCAAACTTACGGACATATAAACACAGACTAGACAACTCCATAGACGACACCTGCCACCTGTGCCAAGACACACCACAAACAATTGAACACATTATGACGGACTGTACCGCTCTAGCACAACAACGAACACAACACAACATCACTAGTGCGCTGAACCTCTGGTCCACTCCGGAGAGGGCGATCGGTTACCTGCGTGCCGCCGGCTTGCTCGATCAGGGTGGGCTGATCGGCTAAACAACAACAACAACAACAACAACCCAATTAACAGGGTACAGATCAAACTGTACATGATTCCCACAGGATTGGCATCGAGACAGATAGAAAACTTCGCTCTTGGAGTACTGCCTAAAAAGACTTTAATTGGAGTGCAAGACAACGCTTCGACGAATGGGGGATTACAAAAAGAGTGCCTTGAAGTTTGAAAATTTTGGGCTTAAAAATATTACTTTATATATCAATGGCGTCACATTGGGTGGGACAATGAATATGGACTACTCGTCAGATGCTGTGTTCCCGCTCTGCGCGAGAGCATACAGCAGTTTAGCCAATAACACAGGTGTGTGTGATGAACTTGGAATCGGCCTAACACAGAAAGAATTTGTGGAACAGTTTAATATTTACTCATTTGACGTTACGCCTGTCTTTACTGCCGGCGTAAGCACCCATTTAAACCCGCAGCAGCCCGGTGCGATTTCATTGCGTTTGAATTTCGCCAAGCCTACGGACGCGCCTGTTAGTGTACTAATGTATCTAGAAACATAGTCCCTAATAGAATAGACAGATTTAGGAACATATGCACAGATTTTTAAAATGGATGCAAATACACTCAGGAGAGTGATGAAAAGTGACTGTTTCGCGCGTTCCAAATTTATCGGGGTTTTTGCAAAGAATGAAATAATGAAGCCGCCTAGCACGAGAAACTGCCACGGGGCAATCATTAACACCGACATTGTGGGTGGCGAGGGAATTCACTGGTTTGCGATTTATTTTAAAACTAAGGAAAGAATGTATTATTTCGATTCAATCGGATTCCCCCCATGGCATGACTCGACAATCGTAAATTTTATCGCACAATTACGTGTCCCTGAGATAATTTGGGCCCCATATCAACTTCAAAGCTTTTATACCGAAACATGTGGGTTATATTGTATCTTGTTTCTCATACACATGTCGCACGGGAAGGGATTTATGAATTTTTACAAATTATTCGATTTGTGTGACAAAAATATGAACAATAAATATATATGCAGACAGATAAAAAAAATTCCCACATGTTGCAACCCCCTGTAATTTGTAAGCTCTATATTGTGTAAATCTGTATATACATTTGTAACAATTAAGAATTGGGCGCTGCCCCTTTTTGTACATGCTTAATAAATGAAAATATGTTACGTTTTGTTAATATCCTAAAAATACTTACATAATCTCTGCGACGACAGCGCATTCGGTTGAGCAGTTGTGTGCCAATACCACGACATCTGATTCGCAGCGTGGTATGGGTACCACCTCACCTGCCACCCTTTCTACAAAAGTGTTTATAATTTCCTCTAACTCCGTATCACTCCTGTAAAAATAAAGAGGAAATTATTTTTAAAAACGAGTGCACTTCTTAAAAGTTTAATATTTCTAAAAACCTAGCTGTACAAGAAATATAAACATACTATATATACACCATATATATGCAGAAATAACGATGAAGGATGTAGAAAATAATTGAAAATGTTTTGCAATTATGGGTTCTTTATAAGATAATTCCGATTGAAGCGATATATGTATATATATATATAGGTCGTGAATAAGGCCTAAACTAGTTTCAAAACGCGGTTGTAGTGGTACTTATAAGGCTAATTAATACTGAGTGACTGACAGGTTATATTATAAAAGAGAAAAGAGCCGGTTAAATCAATGTGCCTAATTTACGTTGTAGAAAAATTTAGTTTAAAAATACTATACGGGGTCAAAACACTTACATTAACTCGTCTGCAAATTCGCGTTCGCTTGGCCGACTGTGATTCAATACTGTAACCTCTGCTCCGCTGGGTGAGCTGTTCGGCGAAGCACTCGTTCTCCTTTCGTCGAAAGTGTTTATAAGACGGTCTAACTCCGTGGCGGTTCGGTAATTAAAATAACTGTCATGAAATTGAAGCAGTCAAAAGTGATGGCAGCCATATATATATATATATATATATATATATATGTGAGCGTCTCTAGTTTGCTATGGGGAAACGGGTAATTTTCATCTTTAATTTGTCGAGAAGCACGTACAATGAACCAATGAACGTTCGTTTAAAAATTAAAAACTGAAGAGAGCTGTTACGTATATATTATATATATATATATATATATATGGGACACAGACATTAATTAAACACGATTTTTCAAAACACTTATTATGATACTACTTCGCATTATCACTGCGCTTTATAAATTAAAACATTGCTAGGTTAGGTTAAGGATATTCTGAAAGCATAAACATTACAATGAACAGCGCTAAGATTTTAAAATTCTATAAATTGAAAACCGTTATAGTGATGAGGGAGTTAGATTATAATTGAAAATATTTCGCGGTAGTTGTGTGAGAAAATTTCATCTTTAATTTGACGAGAAACACACAATGAACACAGATTTAAAATTAAAAACTGACGAGAGCTGATATATATATATTATATATATATATATATATATATATATATATGGGACACAGACTTTAATTAAACATGATTTTTCAAAACACTTATCGTGACAATACAAAATACTTGCATTTCAGCGGCGGATTCTTCAATAAGGGGCTGATCCTCTGTTTCGCAAATTTCTGTAACAAGCTCTGAAGAGAAAAGCTCGCTGCGTTCTAACACACTGAAAAGGTACACTGCCGCATGACTGCTGTGATCTCCTTCAAAAAACAGATCGGGATAGTTATAGAGATTCGCCATTGTTGCGGGATTCGATAGCTTGGAAAACTGACTCTAAGCGCTGAAGTGCCCCATTTGTAAGGGGTACGCCCCCTGCCTACAAGCGGAGAACTTTGTTTCCTATTGGACCACTGCTGGAATAGGGGCGTTGTTTAGGACTTGTGGCGGGCATTTTCGGCCAGCCGAGAGCGTGCATCCTTTTCAAAGACAATCATTGGTTGTTCCACGAAGGGTAGGGCGTGGTTTAGGCATATGCCTATTCAAAAACGAGAACATTCAGGTATTCCTGGACGCTGATTGGAAGACCGTCATCAAATCTGTGTGGAGCATCAGACCCGTATGTCGGATATACCGGTTTATTCACGTATTCCTGGATTTCGAAAAGTTTTTATTATTATTTAGGTTTGGTTGAGAGACACCTGCATATTGTGAGAGAATGGGGCTTTGTCTGTCATTACTACAATCATATTCGGTGAAAGGTGGACCTGTGACCTTTTGCCGGGTAGAACAAAGCCTTGTCCGCATTTGCCGATATAAAACTTGCCTTCTCCCAGTTGGCAAAAGCTTTTCTACAAATGTTAACAATTAAACCGTGTATATATATATATATATATATATATATATATATATATATATATATATATGTGTGTGTGTGTGTGTGTGTGTGTGTGTGCATTGTTTGGGTAGTGTCGAGATATACAGTTCTATTCTGCCCCATCTCGGATTATTTTCGGGGAAGAAATGTGTTTACAAGTTTCCAGAATTTTTTATTGTTCTCTGCCCTTCTGGTATAATTCATTTTGGAATATTTTTCTCTATTTTCTGTGTTGTATTGTGTGCGTGTCGCGACGCTATCAGCTATACGATTCATTTGTAGTTGAAGGTTCGTGATCTTCGACCTGAAAAGCCCCAAAACATCCCGGGTATTGTGTGATAGGCTAAATTGATTTTAAAAATAGAATAAATACCAATTTATATTCTGTTGAGAACTCCTACATATATATATATATATATATATACTGAAAGCTTGTGCATAAAATGAAACCCTTTGCCTGGAATATTCTTTTGTTAAGCAGATAGAGGTAGCTTTTGTCATCAAGGACAGCAATAATTTAATCTGTAGATGTACCACAAATATAATATTAACTTCCTGCCCCGTATACTGAACCGAAAGATACGTCATAAAACACGCCTTTACCTGTACATTTACAAAATTTATGAAAGGTTAAATGATGAGAAAATAATGCAATAATTTTTCGTGTTAACGTTTATCTTCGTATTTTAGAAATTCGGTTATTGGCGTGAAACGAAAGAGGAGAGAAGATAAAGAAATAATGGATTTAAATAAGTTATAATAAAAGACAAAACACCGATATATTTTTTTAATATTCATTTAGCCCGATTATATATATATATATATATATATATATATATATATAAGCATAGTTAGCAAAAGTGCCACAGTGCAAGACTAAAACTTCCCTTTAAAATTAGATTGATGTAACGGCGTTTTATTGAATAATTTTTCGTGTTTTAAATCATATCGCTGTAACGGCGTTCTATTGATTCCTTGTACACAATAATATATTTTATTTGGTTGGATAATTGTATGGTTCAGCCGGGTGGCACTGGCGCTTGGCTGAGGTGTACGACCCAGCAACAGGGCTGACCTAGACTGGGGTGCGTGCCCGGATCCATTTAGCATACTGTGGCACTTAGCTTATGATGTTCAAAGTCGATGACGCGCTGAGGCAGTGGCTGGCACTGACTCCCTAAGCCAACTGGCGGCCTAAGCCCACTGGCTGTTTAGGGGCACTATAAGAGGCCGGGTGTTGGACGACGGAGTCATATGCGTCCGACAGCTGTCGGATGAAGGATCTCCTCTTCCTCTCTTGCTATCTCTTTCTGCGCATTTGGTGGGTGAGGTAACCCCTTCCTCCCTAAAGAGACCCCCTTAGGTTAGGCATGCTTCTTTGGGGGGTTCAGCTTGGGGGAGAACTCCGCCTCCAAATTGCATACCCATTGCAATCCCATTTTGGGGTTGGCAACAAAGGTTGGCACTCTCCTTTGGGGAGTTCAGCTTGGGGGAGAACTCCAGGTTGCATACCCCTTGCAGTCCCATTTCGGAGCTGGCAACAAAGGGGGTGCCTTGATAACGATGGGGGCGGGGCTTATCAACGAAGGGGATGGGCAGGGGGTGGTTGGCACCAAAGGCTGGGGTAGAGGTGGCACTCTTGCAACGAAGGGGGGTGGGGTGGCACTCTTGTAACATTACGTAACATTTCTGCACTCTGCCATTTTGACACCATACTACTCTGCTGCAACTATTTCGTCAAGTTCCCGCGAAACGGACGAAAGTAGTGAGCCGTTTAAATTCACGACAAAGCCATTAATTAATCCCGGACCTTCACAAATGAGAATGCGGTTGCCAACAGTCGGTAGAGAATGCGATCGAATAGGAATATCTGACCGTGCTGGGGCAGCTCTTGCATCTGCTATTTTTCAAGATTTAAAATTAATTAGTAGTGAAGGTACTTCTTCAGTGATCGACAGAAGCAAGATAAGACGAGAAAGAGCAAGATTAGAAAAGATCTCTCTGAAGATACCTCACCTTTCAGTTCAAGTGATATACAGATCTATAGAAGCTAAGGCTAACAAAGACCCTAAGATCCACTCTAAGGTTAGCCCTAGAGAAATTAAAAAGGAGGGGGTTAAAAGAGGAGAATAAGGGATTAAGTAAGTAGCAAAACCTCTCATTTGTGGATTAACATTCATTCAGAAAAAGAGAAAGAAAGACTCCCCATCATCATCCGCCGGCCACTGCCAACAAGTCGGGAAAATAGTCGAAGAGAAGAGGAGAGGGGTGAAACATGAAAAGAAGTAAAACACGAACACTTACAAACCATGCAAACACAGTCTTAACTCACTGTCATACCATGCAAACTACAAATATGCAAGTAAAGAGAGCTACAGACATGCAAGTAACGAGACGATTAAAAAAAAAAGTACGTAGAGTATAACAAAAAGTGGGTTAGTTAACTCTACGAGCTACATCTACGTTCGTGTTAGTCTAATTTTTTTTTTAATAATTTTATTGCTGGCATCACACGCTGGCATGTCACAAGCTGGCATTAATCGTCAACAGACTCATCCTCGACCCCCCCCCCCCCCAGAGCTCCTGTTGCTAATTGTTTTTTTTTATTTTAAACAACGTTAATATTTATAAAATGCCTATCCAAACGGTTCTGAAACATATTAACGCTGGTAGAGTTAACGACTGACGCATGAAGATTATTCCATTTATCAATTACTTTAAACGTAAAGAAGTTTTTAGCGATATTAGTAATGAAACGTCTGCCACGCAACTTAAATCCGTTATTACGAGTATTGCTATTATCGAAAGTGAACAGTTTGTCAAAATTTACGTTATCGATGTTATTAACGATTTTGAAAACTTCAATAAGCTCCCCCCTTAATCTCCTAGTTTCGAGTGAATGCAAGTCTAACTCTTTAATCCTATATTCATAAGGCTTGTTGCGCAATGACGGAATTAGTTTCGTGGCACGACGCTGAACCCTTTCTAACCTATCAATACCCTCACGCAATTACGGGCACCAAAACTGAACGGCATATTCTAAATGAGGCCTGACTATGGACTTGTAAAGGGGTAATATAATATCCTTCGATTTAAATTCGAAATTACGCGCTATGAAGCTTAACATCCTATTAGCTTTTGCGCAAGACTCCAGGCACTGGTTCCTAACTTTTAAATCCTTAGATACGCGTACGCCTAAATCCACTTCCTCGTCAACGCTCGCTAACTCTCTATCATCCATCGTGTACGTGTAATTATTGTTACAAGAACCTATATGCAAAACTTTACGTTTGTCTACGTTAAACTGCATCTGCCACTTATCCGTCCACTCCATAATCCTATTTACATCGTCTTGGAGCCTATTTCTATCGTCCTCGTTAACAACCTTACCGCCTATTTTAGTATCGTCGCGAATTTTGACACGTTACTAGTCAATCCTACATCTATGTCGTTAATGTAAATTACGAATAGCAATGGGCCTAACACTGAACCCTGTGGGACACCGCTACCTGCATCCAATCACCACGGTTCACTACCATTAAGAACGACCCTCTGTCTCCTAGCACGAAGCCATTCCTCTAACCAGTTAGCTAGCTGACCGCGTATACCGTGCGCTTTAACCATGTTATGGGTCTCTACTTTGATGGAAGAAAAGATCGAACAAACGTTATGATAATGAAAAGTAGTATCATTCTAGAATTACTGTGGAAGAGCATATTGTCCTTTTGAAAGAACCAGGCTCGACTTACTTAGGCCACATATCTCCAGAATTGAGCATAGCATAAAGCATTTACAAAGACATTTTAGAGTTGTTGGGATGCAAAAATATCAGTGCTAGAAATATTGTTGCCATTGGCTGTGATGGCACTGCAGTCAATACTAGAATAAAAGGAGGCATATTAAAAAATTTGGAGCAGAACTTAAACAAACCCTTTCACTGGTTTATTTGTCTCTTTCATTTTAATGAGTTACCTTGAGGCATTTGTTGAAACACCTCGATGGGCCCTCACATGGTCCACGAGAAATGTCACGACCAGTGTGGGCACTAAAGCGTTAATCCGATAACAGTTAATTAACGAAGTTAACTTTTTTTAACGGACTATTAACGGAAGTTAATTTTAATTTCCATTTATCGTTATCGGACCAGTTAACTTCCGATAACTCGATATTTAGTCTGTTAAAGTCCGCTAACACGTTAACTGCGAGGAGTCATTCACGGAAGATCACCGTTCCGCGAATGAATTCAAACCGCCATAACTTCAGTCTGCTTCCAGATCTCGCAAGGGGAGGTTGGGGAGGCCCAAGAGGTCAAGACTGGCAGTTGGGCCTAACTTTGAGAAGTTGGTCTTTCTGAAGGGCAACCAGCACATTGTGTCATAGTCTTTAATAAATGTGCCTAAAATTTAATTTTACCTTTCAGTTCCCGCCATAATAATTCTCTGGTAAATTAAAATTTAGTTAATGGTTAGTGGTTACAAGGGTTTCAAAACATGTAATCAGTACATTTTTTATTAAAAATAAAAAAAAGTTATTAAGCAAAAAAGTTGCAAAACTTGATAAAAATACAGTTAAATACCTATTTATTGTTGGATTTTGCATAAATAAACATTGTCTATGAGTTTTAAAGCTTTTTTCCTTGATTTTTTAAAATGTTAGTAAAGAAATAGTTATCGTTAACGGATTATCGTTAACTTCCGTTAACTTTGTAGTAAAATTATCGGATTATCGTTATCGGAGTTAAAAATTGGGGTTAAAGGATCATCGTTATCGAAGTTAACTTTTTGGTTAACGGTGCCCACCACTGGTCAGGACGAATTGGAAAAGCATTAAACTCTGTCGACCAACCAATAGTTAATTTTGAAGCTGTGGAAGGAAATCCTCTCCCAATTACTGATTCTGATGATCTAAGTACGGATCAACTGTACCTAGGGCATGGTTAATTAATCATTTTTAGGAAAAAGTGATGAATGATGAAATTGTCTAATTAATCAATGATTAACTGATTAAAAATTATTAAAAATTAAATACTTCTGAAAAGAGTACGGAAGAGCTTTATTGTTTCTGTTGCGTGAGATAAGACTGAAGAAAACATTTTGCTCAAAATTTAGTTTGGTTTAGTTCAAGAAATCAGGCGTGGGCGGATTAGACAGTTTATACATGCAAAAAGGTGCCAAATTCAAATGATACATTACAAAATTTAAGGTAAAATGATGCTGAAATTATGAGGAAAATTAATCATTTCCCATAATTTTCTAAAAAAAATTTTTTTTAATTAATTAATGATTAAATTCGAAACAATGACTAACTGATTAACTGATTAGTCAGAACCATATCCTAATTGTACCTCTATAAAGCTTTTCAGGCTATTACTTCTGGGTGTTGTAGCAATGACTTAGCAAATCTTCAACCTGGGCCAATGGTCCAATCCAGATGGTTGACTACTGCTAACCACATCCTGCATTTCTACATGGGATGTGAAAATCCGATGGATAGCTTAAAAGTACTGGTAGAATATATCGTCAAAGTTTATGCTCCAATGTGGTTCACGATCAAGACAAAACCTTGGTGCTATGATGGACCTCGTCACCTGTGGCAGATGGTACTTTATTTAGGACACCTAACAAAGGAGCTTAGAGATATTGTTGATAAAGTTATCATTCGTAAAGCCTACTTTGCGCATGAAGAGAACCTTCTTCTTGCAATGATTACTGATAACCAGCCAAACATTCGAAAATTGGCAATACGAGGGATCGAAGTAGCAAGCTCTGAAGCTGAAAAAAATTAAAAGCATTCGCGAGTTCAGTGTACCGAGGCTAAATTTCCATGCACTTGACTACACTGATATTATATTTTGGACAGATAGTCCATCAGGTTTGAGCCACCATTGACAAAACACTTAACCAAAGTGGAGTTGACATCATTGGCTGAGAGCACTATGAAGAAAAATTAAAAATCTTTCAATTCCCTTGTCATACACAAGCAGTAGAAAAGAGTATCAAACTTGTAACAGAAGCGGCAAGAGCAGTTTATGGAAGTGAAATGAGAGATGGCTACGTTAAAACCAAAATTGCATCCCAATCAATAATGAAATTATTGTGGTGGGTGGGTTAGGGTGGAACCCAAAGAACAGCCACCTCCACGTGGTGAATTCTGGGTAATTTAAGCCGAGATATGCATGGCTCGTATCTAGCTTAAAAAAGAATTCTGTAACTACCGACCGGCTCCTATCCGGCTAGAAATTTCTCTAGAGAAGGTTCCTACCATAATAATTTCAGAGTTAGAGACAAAGAAGACGATGCGATTCTTTCGGATCTTAAACATTTCAACAGTCTTCCTCGAGAAAGATTCTGAGACCTGGCCGCACAATTCTGAGTATGGTAAGGGGAAGAATCTTATTTCAGGTCTCAGTGCTGTCAACGACATTGCAGAACGAAAGATAGCACTTACTCAAGAATATAACAATATCCTGACCAAAGAGGACTCTCAAAAAAGAGCACTATTACAGATCGTCACACAACACCGTAAACAGTTTCCCAGTGCAACAAAGTCAGTTGTAAAGGGTACATTATTACATTAAAGGATTTTTTGTTCATATGTTTAATTTTTCATTACTTGGATGTTTGCCATTTTCCAAAGCATTTTAGGCCATATTTTAGTTAAATGTTGTGATTTATTTCAATAAATTATAGTTTCAATTTATCTTTCACTACCTTTCAAGAAATTCATTCGTGTATCTCATGTAGAATAGATTCAAGGGGAATGCAGCACCTCTAAATATAAATATATTAAGCTCTTGTTTCAAATAATGAATGAAATGACAAAACGAAATGTAAAAATGATATGGCCTATTTAAATATATATAATTCTACTTTTCAGCACCACCCTAATATACGAGGGCAACTCAATATATTTTCCCCCAGTTGTTTTTTTCTTTCCAAGTTTCCTTCTAAATTCCAGAAATTTTGTACACAAGTAGTTACACACCTTTTTTACACGTTTTTATTTTTCAACATAGTCTCCATCCATTTCTACGGCTTTACTCCACCTCAAAACAAGGGCCTTTATTCTTTGCTGGAGCCACCTCTTAACCTCCTCAACAACCTCATCGTCACTCTGACTTTCTTCCACGAATAGCATCCTTCATTGGCCCAAACAAATGGAAGTCTGAAGGTGCCAGGTGTTATGTGGTCTTGCGTTATCATGCAAAAGAGGAACGTCTTCTAGTTTTCTCTCCGTCGAACTCATTTTCTACGTCTGTGGAGTCTCTGTAGGGTAGCAATATATGCCTCTGAGTTGATTGTTTGTCCTTTCTTCATAAGAAAGAATCACCCCTTTCATGTCCCAGAAGATGGTGACCATAACCTTTCGTGCAAAGGGAGCTATTTTGAACTTTTTCTTGCGTGGGGAGTCTGCGTGATGCCACTCCATGGATTGGCGTTTTGTTTCAGGTTCAAAGTGGTGTACCGAAGTCTCATCCCCAGTCACAATTCGTGAAAGGAAGTCATCCCCTTCCGTCTCGTATCGAACCAACGACTCGGAAACAATTTCTTTTGTTTGGGCTTTGTGATCTTCAGTCAGTTCGCGAGGAACAAACCGTGAACACACTTTTTAGTATCGGAGTTGCTGAATTATCGTATTCACACTTCCTTCACTAATTCCTAGCTCGAGTGATAGCTCCTTTTACGTGACGCGCCAATTTGATCGAATGATGCTGTTAGCACGTTGCACCGTGTGAGATGTCACAGCCGATGCCAAGCGACCGCTGAGTGGCTCATCATCGAGGCTGGCACTCCCTCTCTCCGATGATCTCACACGTTTAGACCAGTGTCCAACTGTGCTTTGATCAACAACAGCATTTCCGTAAACGTTTTGTAGATGTTTGTGAATATTTCCAACTGTTTCCTTTTCTGCGGTTAAGAACTCGATAACAGCTCTTGTTTACGACGCACATCACTGTCAGACGCCATTTTTGAAACTGTGTTAACCATCTAGTTTATACAAGGACGTTTAAAAGCGGTTTTATACAAGGATGGGAGGTTGAAACTGGAAAAAATCCGATTATGTGAAGCGCAGAAAGTTCAGACTTACGGCCCAAAAGACATTTCAGCCCCATGACCTATTGTTTAGCTAAGAAAAAAGGGTGGGGCAAAATATATTGAATGCCCCTAGTATATATATATATATATATATATATATATATATATATATATAATAATGGAGCCAGCTATGGAACGTCCTTGGCTGGGGAAAGTGGAAATACTTGAACTACAGCAACCGATTTTAAGAGTCTGAATAAAGAGTTAAAGAGAGGGATTTCTTTAGATATAGATGAGATGGCTTATCTACTGATCAATTAAAATATGCCAATGATATGAATCTTCATATCTCATTGTTTTTCACAGCCATACTTATTCATAGTTATGTCCCTATGGAGTTCATGAGGTACATATTACGGCACTTGTCAAAATGAATATAGAGCTATTCCATTCAGTAATAATCATGAAGCCATTGCTTTTCTTTCTTCCTTCTCCAAATTCCTCAAAATAATTTTGCTTTGCTGCATGACTATGATTAGTTATAAGCATCTTCAAATCAGTTTGGCTTTGAAAGACCCACTGAGCATATATACTGAACATATACACGGTGAACCAAAAGTAGGTGGACAGTAGGTTGAATACGGTTTGTGTTATATTATATTATAACTATGGTGTTCATTATAACTATGGTGTTTGTGTTATATTATATTAAATATTATAGCTAAATTTATTTAAATTTTATTTTGTATTATAGTATACAAAAAAATTAAATATGTATTCTCAAAATAAACGTTATCATTTACTGTCCACCTACTTTTGGTTCACTCTATATATATATAAACAGTGTATATATATATATATATATATATATATATATATATATATAAGAAAACTGTGTATAAATACAGTGAACATATAATGTTGTTTTATGGATATGAGTAAGGCGGTCGATAAAGTGACTCACAATATTTTATTCTGGAAATTAGAAGAAAGGAATGTTTTGATGTGTGTATTAAATCTAAAGGGTTGTTAAATTTACGTTGTAAATATGTAGTATATATGTATGCATGATCGTATGTACAATTATGTATATATTTCAGTGTGAATAGACATTGTTTATCTAGTTATATAGATATATATACGTTTTACTTCAAAACTGCTAATTTAATTTTATACTAAATTTGTAAGCACTTCAGATATTCTTAAACCTTTTTCAAGTTTGCCAACAAATTCTAATGCAGTTGTTTACAATGATTAATTGCTATTTTTTCTTGTGTGTGTGTATGTGTATGAATATATTTGTCTATTCTTTTATGAATTTTCAATTTACACTGTTTGATTTTATACTTTTATGAATTTATCTGTATGCATCCATGATGTATTACTTTCTTAATGTAGAAGAATGAACGTTGTTCGTTTGTGTGTTCAGAGTTAGATAGATAATACGTTTTCAAAGTGTACTGGATCCTCATTCGGAGCGAGACAAGACTCTTTGTTCTGCTCTTTAACGTGGATATTGATGGCTTAATTACTTCACTTAAGGAGGCCAAAGTAGGATGTAGTATAGATGTATATAGATAAATAACAAAAATTTGTGAAATTTTCTGCAGAACCATGGCATTCTCTTATATTTTTTATTTCTAAATTTAAAGTTGTGTTTGCATTCCAAAAGCTCAAAACAGTCAGGTATTGTTATTTTCCAAATGAAATGTAAACCAATTGAGCAAGTACAAGAATTAAATACTTGAGTCACATTGTCACCAAGTTCTTAAGTGATGATTCAGACATAAGACACAATTGAATTTTTTGTCCTATAGTAAACATAATTATAAGGAACTTCAGATTCTGTACAAGCGAAGCTAAAGACAGTTTTTTTTATACTCTTTGCACGAACATTTCCAGACAGGAGTTTTGAGATGATTATAAGAAAGTTGTTTGGCGAAACCTAATAAATTTTCAAAACAGATCCTTAGAAAACTGCATAAATTACTTCCAAGATGATTAGCTTCGTAAATATATGCTGACTACAATATCTGGTGTCTATGAGTTAACTAAATAGGGCAAGCTCAGTGGCGGATTATCACTGAGGCTATTGAGGCTGAAGCTTCTGGCTCCCATGCTTGAAGGGCCCCCAATCAACTGAGTTTCAATGATATAATTCGAGATTTCGCAAACTTCTTCGATTAAATATGACAGAATACGTAAACTGACAAATTCCCTGTTTTATTTTATGTTTTATAGGCCCTAAAGTAAGGTTTGTTTAATACTGTTTGGTTTTGGCAAACGGCAAAATACACTGTTTTTGGCTGTGTGCGTAGCCAGTCATGCACCGCCTCCTTCAGGTCATCATCGCCTAGGAATCGCTGACCTCTCAAAGTGTCTTTTAGTGGTCCAAACAGGTAAAAAATCTGAAGGTGCCAGGTCTGGACTGTAGGTTGGATGGTCGAGAACTTCAAATTTAAGTTCTTCAAAGCATTTTTTAGCCTGTGCAGCGGTATGAGGGAGCGCATTGTCGTGTAACAGAATAACACCATCCGACAATCTTCCTGTCCGTTTTGTGCGAAGTGCTTGTTTTAACTCATCCGAATCATGTCAGAATACGATGCACTTGTTACTGTAGTTCCACGCTCTAGATCAGGGGTTCCCAAATTGGTGTTCCGCGGAACACAATTTGGGAACCCCTGCTCTAGATAATGTTCAAGGATAGGGTCTCGTGTATCCCAAAACAGTGTTAGCATAACTTTACCTGCTGACGGTTGCGCTTTGAACTTCCTTGCAACGGGAGATGTTGGATGTTTCCATTGCATGCTCTGTCGTTTGTTTTCTGGTTCACAGTGATGGATCCAGGTTTCATCTCCATTGATAACACTGGTATGCATCAATTTTGCTGTCAAGGGTTTTGTAAGTGATTCTTATAGAGTTTTTCCTGCTGATTTCGAATCTGCAATCCGTTTTTCTCAATAAGCTCAGGTTATCCGGCTATGGCCTCATAAGTAAAATAGAATTTTTCGTGATTTTGTCAAAGCGGAATTGGAAAAGTAACATCTATCATCACTTGTTTCACTTGTATAATATCTTTTTTTACTTTTCAGGCATATAGATAAAATATTTCATAATGAATAGAGCGTGCAAAAATGATCCCAATAGATTCTGCTACATATGTGGGACGGTTACCATGCCAAATAACCAGTCCCAAATCACTAAATTTGTGAAGACAATGTATAGAGCATACTTTGGAATTAAGCTAGGGGACCAGGACAAAAATTTCGCCCCTCATATGTGCTGCAAGATATGCATTGAAAATTTGAGAAGATGGAGCAAAGGCAGAGCGAAATCTTTGCCTTTTGGAATTCCCATGATTTGGAGAGAAGGAAAGGATCACGTGACAGATTGCTGTTTCTGCATGACAAACCTCCAAGGTGGGCTTATAAATTTATTTTCTTAAATATTTTGAAATCCTCGTATGAAACTTGACATAATATTCACCATAATGTAATATTCACATATATAGCATAATATTCACCATAATGGTAATCATACATTTACATATACATATTGTTATAGAAAATACATTTACACATACATTGTTATACAAGTTACATTTACAATAAAATGATTGTATATTTTCTTTCTTTTTCATTCATATTGTCCCCGAAGGGACAATATGAATGAAAAAGAAAGAACATATACAGACTCCATCGACCTATTTCATATCTTACAGACCGCAGCCTTCCCTCACAAGCCGCCACTGTCTGAATGCTTCTTATTTCATATGCAAGTTTTATATCCATGTTTCTGTGTTTCTATTTTCAGGAGTTAACAAGAAGAATAAACACATTGTTGTATACCCTGACATTCCTTCTGCTATGAGACCTGTACCCCATGGTCCTGGAATTCCAATACCCGACCCACCTCAAACCCTGGACTTCGATGATTCTGATGATGAATCAATGACCAATGCCAATGACCAGTCCCAGTCGTATATACCTCAAAATACCGCTTCAAATGAGCCGAGGCCTCTCAACCAGGCCAAACTTAATGATCTTACCAGGGATTTAGGACTTTCCAAATTAGCTGCCGAGATCTTGGGCTCACGACTTCGAGAGGACAACTTGCTGGCTCCGGGAACAACATTCTCCTGGTATAGGAAACGAGAGGAAGAATTCCGCAAGTTTTTTGCAGTGCACGAAAATACCTCTTCCTTAGTGTACTGCTGCAATGTTGAGGGGCTAATCGAATCCTTGGGCCTGCCATATAACGCATCAGAATGGAGGCTATTTATAGACTCGTCTAAACGAAGTTTGAAAGCAGTACTTCTCAACATTGGGAATAGGTTGCATCAGTCCCTGTAGCACATTCCGTACAACTTACTGAGAGCTACGATAACATGAAAATTTTACTGGATGCTCTCGTATACGACCAACATAACTGGAGGATCTGTGGAGATTTGAAGGTAATACTAATATCATAAGTAAACTATTGCTATTGACTATGTTGTTTTCCAAGGTTATTTGAGAGCGTATAAGAACACTTACTTCCCCACAGAAGTGATACAGTCCAATGCATAGTTTTTTATCTGATAGAACAAATTCTCTAAATTCTTTAAATATTTTCATTTTTTTTCAGAGTGTGGCATTTGTATTGGGAATGCAAGGGGGATACACGAAATACCCATGTTTCCTCTGCAAATGGGATAGCCGAGCGGATGAGAAGTACTATGCACAGCGTGAATGGGCATCCAGAGAGAATTTTGAACCTAGGTCGCATAATGTCGTTTCAGTGCCCCTTGTACCACCAACAAAAATTTTGCTCCCACCACTTCATATTAAGCTGGGCTTGATGAAAAATTTCATCAAATCAATGAATAAGGAGGGTTCAGCATTCCGATATCTCGAGAGTAAATTTCCTCATATATCTGATGCTAAACTAAATGCTGGGGTTTTTGATGGTCCTCAAATTCGAACTTTGATCAAGGATACTCAGTTCGAAAACGCAATGACTCCAACTGAGAAGAATGCCTGGCAGGCATTCAAATCAGTTGTCACTGATTTTCTTGGCAAGCGTAGAAGTCCAGAATACGAGTCCGTTGTCGAAAACTTGATGGAAGCTTTCAAAGCTCATGGGTCGCGCATGTCCATAAAAATGCACTTTTTGTGGTCCCACTTGGACTATTTTCCTGAAAATTGCGGGGATTATAGTGCGGAACAGTGTGAACGATTTCACCAAGATATCAAAATAATGGAAGAGAGGTACCAGGGAAACTGGGATATCAATATGCTGGCGGACTATTGCTGGTGTTTGAAGCGAGACGTGCCCGAGAAAAACACAGACGGAAAGCCAAAAAAACTTCATTCCTTCCTCAATAAACTTTTTCCCATATTCATTGTATGAATAAAAGTATTTATTCACACAATGTTTTCATTTTTCACGAGTGTTCTTATAATATTACTCGTATCTACAGTGTTTAAGCTAAAAAAATCAATAAATTTGGGGATAAAATTGGACTTATAATAAATGGCCAATAGAGAAAAAACCTGACCTGATTGAGGAAAACCAATGTCATTTTCGAATTCAGCATAGTCGAATTATATAATATGAGTTGAAAAAACCCTCACAGCAGACAAAAACATTTCATATGCATACCAGTGTAATGCGCTCTAAAAGGTTTTCACCTTCATTATGATACCACGCCAAAAGACGAGAGGAGACTTCCATACGATTACGCTTCTGCTCTTCTGTCAACTGTTTGGGCACCCATCTTGCACAAACCTTGTAAAAGCCAAGAATATCATGAACTATCGAATATGCTGACCCTTGACTGATGTCTAATGAAGATGCAATTTCTTTTATTGTTAATCTTCTGTCATCGAAAAACATGGCTTTGGCTTCTTCCTGCTTGTCACCACTGGTTGATGTTAGGAGCATGACCGCAAAATGGACGAGTGGAATGCAATTGAAAATGTTGCAAGGAGTGCCAGTGCCAAACCCCCTACCCCTTGTTGCAAGACTCCATCCCCAGTGCCAATCCCAGGGGATTCAAAGCATTTTTTAGCCTGTGCAGCGGTATGAGGGAGCGCATTGTCGTGTAACAGAATAACACCATCCGACAATCTTCCTGTCCGTTTTGTGCGAAGTGCTTGTTTTAACTCATCCGAATCATGTCAGAATACGATGCACTTGTTACTGTAGTTCCACGCTCTAGATCAGGGGTTCCCAAATTGGTGTTCCGCGGAACACAATTTGGGAACCCCTGCTCTAGATAATGTTCAAGGATAGGGTCTCGTGTATCCCAAAACAGTGTTAGCATAACTTTACCTGCTGACGGTTGCGCTTTGAACTTCCTTGCAACGGGAGATGTTGGATGTTTCCATTGCATGCTCTGTCGTTTGTTTTCTGGTTCACAGTGATGGATCCAGGTTTCATCTCCATTGATAACACTGGTATGCATCAATTTTGCTGTCAAGGGTTTTGTAAGTGATTCTTATAGAGTTTTTCCTGCTGATTTCGAATCTGCAATCCGTTTTTCTCAATAAGCTCAGGTTATCCGGCTATGGCCTCATAAGTAAAATAGAATTTTTCGTGATTTTGTCAAAGCGGAATTGGAAAAGTAACATCTATCATCACTTGTTTCACTTGTATAATATCTTTTTTACTTTTCAGGCATATAGATAAAATATTTCATAATGAATAGAGCGTGCAAAAATGATCCCAATAGATTCTGCTACATATGTGGGACGGTTACCATGCCAAATAACCAGTCCCAAATCACTAAATTTGTGAAGACAATGTATAGAGCATACTTTGGAATTAAGCTAGGGGACCAGGACAAAAATTTCGCCCCTCATATGTGCTGCAAGATATGCATTGAAAATTTGAGAAGATGGAGCAAAGGCAGAGCGAAATCTTTGCCTTTTGGAATTCCCATGATTTGGAGAGAAGGAAAGGATCACGTGACAGATTGCTGTTTCTGCATGACAAACCTCCAAGGTGGGCTTATAAATTTATTTTTCTTAAATATTTTGAAATCCTCGTATGAAACTTGACATAATATTCACCATAATGTAATATTCACCATATATAGCATAATATTCACCATAATGGTAATCATACATTTACATATACATATTGTTATAGAAAATACATTTACACATACATATTGTTATACAAGTCATTACATATAAAATGATTGTATATTTCTTTCTTTTTCATTCATATTGTCCCCGAAGGGACAATATGAATGAAAAAGAAAGAACATATACAGACTCCATCGACCTATTTCATATCTTACAGACCGCAGCCTTCCCTCACAAGCCGCCACTGTCTGAATGCTTCTATTTCATATGCAAGTTTTTATATCCATGTTTCTGTGTTTCTATTTTCAGGAGTTAACAAGAAGAATAAACACATTGTTGTATACCCTGACATTCCTTCTGCTATGAGACCTGTACCCCATGGTCCTGGAATTCCAATACCCGACCCACCTCAAACCCTGGACTTCGATGATTCTGATGATGAATCAATGACCAATGCCAATGACCAGTCCCAGTCGTATATACCTCAAAATACCGCTTCAAATGAGCCGAGGCCTCTCAACCAGGCCAAACTTAATGATCTTACAGGGATTTAGGACTTTCCAAATTAGCTGCCGAGATCTTGGGCTCACGACTTCGAGAGGACAACTTGCTGGCTCCGGGAACAACATTCTCCTGGTATAGGAAACGAGAGGAAGAATTCCGCAAGTTTTTTGCAGTGCACGAAAATACCTCTTCCTTAGTGTACTGCTGCAATGTTGAGGGGCTAATCGAATCCTTGGGCCTGCCATATAACGCATCAGAATGGAGGCTATTTATAGACTCGTCTAAACGAAGTTTGAAAGCAGTACTTCTCAACATTGGGAATAGGGTTGCATCAGTCCCTGTAGCACATTCCGTACAACTTACTGAGAGCTACGATAACATGAAAATTTTACTGGATGCTCTCGTATACGACCAACATAACTGGAGGATCTGTGGAGATTTGAAGGTAATACTAATATCATAAGTAAACTATTGCTATTGACTATGTTGTTTTTCCAAAGGTTATTTGAGAGCGTATAAGAACACTTAACTTCCCCACAGAAGTGATACAGTCCAATGCATAGATTTTTTTATCTGATAGAACAAATTCTCTAAATTCTTTAAATATTTTCATTTTTTTTCAGAGTGTGGCATTTGTATTGGGAATGCAAGGGGAATACACGAAATACCCATGTTTCCTCTGCAAATGGGATAGCCGAGCGGATGAGAAGTACTATGCACAGCGTGAATGGGCATCCAGAGAGAATTTTGAACCTAGGTCGCATAATGTCGTTTCAGTGCCCCTTGTACCACCAACAAAAATTTTGCTCCCACCACTTCATATTAAGCTGGGCTTGATGAAAAATTTCATCAAATCAATGAATAAGGAGGGTTCAGCATTCCGATATCTCGAGAGTAAATTTCCTCATATATCTGATGCTAAACTAAATGCTGGGGTTTTTGATGGTCCTCAAATTCGAACTTTCATCAAGGATACTCAGTTCGAAAACGCAATGACTCCAACTGAGAAGAATGCCTGGCAGGCATTCAAATCAGTTGTCACTGATTTTCTTGGCAAGCGTAGAAGTCCAGAATACGAGTCCGTTGTCGAAAACTTGATGGAAGCTTTCAAAGCTCATGGGTCGCGCATGTCCATAAAAATGCACTTTTTGTGGTCCCACTTGGACTATTTTCCTGAAAATTGCGGGGATTATAGTGCGGAACAGGGTGAACGATTTCACCAAGATATCAAAATAATGGAAGAGAGGTACCAGGGAAACTGGGATATCAATATGCTGGCGGACTATTGCTGGTGTTTGAAGCGAGACGTGCCCGAAGAAAAACACAGACGGAAAGCCAAAAAAACTTCATTCCTTCCTCAATAAACTTTTTCCCATATTCATTGTATGAATAAAAGTATTTATTCACACAATGTTTTCATTTTTCACGAGTGTTCTTATAATATTACTCGTATCTACAGTGTTTAAGCTAAAAAAATCAATAAATTTGGGGATAAAATTGGACTTATAATAAATGGCCAATAGAGAAAAAACCTGACCTGATTGAGGAAAACCAATGTCATTTTCGAATTCAGCATAGTCGAATTATATAATATGAGTTGAAAAAACCCTCACAGCAGAAAAAAACATTTCATATGCATACCAGTGTAATGCGCTCTAAAAGGTTTTCACCTTCATTATGATACCACGCCAAAAGACGAGAGGAGACTTCCATACGATTACGCTTCTGCTCTTCTGTCAACTGTTTGGGCACCCATCTTGCACAAACCTTGTGAAAGCCAAGAATATCATGAACTATCGAATATGCTGACCCTTGACTGATGTCTAATGAAGATGCAATTTCTTTTATTGTTAATCTTCTGTCATCGAAAAACATGGCTTTGGCTTCTTCCTGCTTGTCACCACTGGTTGATGTTAGGAGCATGACCGCAAAATGGACGAGTGGAATGCAATTGAAAATGTTGCAAGGAGTGCCAGTGCCAAACCCCCTACCCCTTGTTGCAAGACTCCATCCCCAGTGCCAATCCCAGGGTGCCAAAATGAAGGGAGGAGGGGAACTCCCCCAGCTTGCTGGGGGAGACTATCTGACGGGAGTCCATCTGACCTCTTTTGGGGAGAAGGTGGGACGGCCTCACCTCCCCAAAGGGAAACCTAACCTAAGCCTTAACCTAAGAAGGAGAGAGGAGAGAGTTCTTTATTCCACCGGAGTCCGTCGCATAATGAGCGTCCAGGGGCCCAGCTTCTGATATATAGAGGGTTTGGAGGTGCCAGTTACCATTTATTTATTTATTTCTATAAGGAGAGTTGGCAGATACCACCATTTTAATTATTTATTTGTAGATGAGTTTCCAGAGACTCCTATATTATTTAATTACATGCAGGGTTACCAGGCTGCACCATTTATTTTAATTAACTATTTATTAAAGGCAAGAGAAACTTTCTCCTTAAATTGCTCGAACTAATTAAAACACATTATTTATTTATTTAATTAAAAATAAGAGAAAAATGTTGGATAGGGTACCCGGGTCAAATAATCAGCACGCAACTAGCCTAACCGGGATCAAAAGGAAGATTAGCTGGGTGTGCTATGCATCTAATAATAAAAATAATACACAAGCCGCTTTATATTTTACATTATTCCAACAACATAATCTATAAGAATAGACTAATATTTAATTTCATTTACTCTAACGCCAAACCGAAAGTGTCTATTTACTTTTGTCATACATCTCTTACATAAAATATCTTCCAAATCAGCATTTCTTCTTATTCCAAAGAAAAAAATGCCCGAATTGTTCATTCTGACGAAGGTCAAGCTCTTCACCTTAGACCTTCAGTTTAACTGGGAATCCGGACCACCACCAGCCCAGCGTCTTAAGCACTAGGTCACCCAGGGTACCATTTATCTACCAACAAATTGTGCAGAAGGATGATCGTTTACCGCGCGCCGGCTGCAATCGTAAATTTATTTTATATTTTATTTTTCTTTGCACGAATAAAAAGGATTATTATTATTATTATTATTACGATTATCATTTTTAGTATACAGACAACTACACATTTTTCAAAATTAACACACACACACACACACACACACACACACACCACACACACACATATTATGATTTCCAATCGCGAAATCCCTCCGTCATTGCCCATTTACACGTCATACAAATTCTACACACACACACACACACACACACATCATGATTTCCCCATACGAAAACGTCCCAACCTAGGAAATGTTTATTATAGCAACCATCAAAATAAGACAACTAGTTGGTGCTTCAATTAATCTTTATTATTATTAACGGGTCACAGAAATTTCCTACACAATCTGAAACAATGAACTGAATAACCTTTATCATCGTCATATATACATTATTAAGAATTATTATTATATTTAAAATAAACTCGTCAGCACTGCCCCATACACGATACTTCACGCTTCCAGCCATTATTAAAATTTAATGAAAAATCTTAAAACGCATATCTTAAGTTTGTTCACGGAATTTTATTTCTAATCCCCCGAACGAAACTTGGAACAGACGTAAATTTCCCGAAATCCAAATTTTTTTCCAATGTCGCTAAAATCCCTCATATATACTGTATATATATATATATATATATATATATATATATATATCACAGGTAAGGTAATAAAATTGGGTGTTTATTATACGGCAAACTCCCCATCGGCCTTCCACAATTAATTTTTAAAATTATTTTAAGTTTTAGGTGATGGCAAAATCCTTCATATATATATATATATATATATATATATATATATATATATATATACAGTATATGTGAGGGATTTTAGCGACATTAGAAAATAAATTTGGATTTCTGGGCAATTCACGTAGGTAGGTAGTAAATTGGGTGTTTATTTTAGGCAAACTCCCCATCACCCTTCCACAATTAATTTTTTGTTAAATTATTTCAGTTTTAGGTGATTGTAAAATCATATATATATATATATATATACAGGGCGTCCCAAAAAAATGTATACACACTTTAACAGCTGATAGCTCAATTGATGTTTCTTTCTTTCCAAGTTAAACCATTAGAATTAATAATGGCAGTCAGACTAAGCTTTGAACAAAGGAAATTCATTCTAAAATGCTACTGGAAGTGTGAAAACGCAGTTGAAGTGCAAAGACAGTTTAGGAGGGAGTTTCAAACAGATCCACCAACGCGACTTACCATCACTCGAATTAGAGATGGAATTAGCCGATGGAACTGTTCAGAATGTCCACAAGAAGCGTTCCGGAAGACCACGGACATCGACAAGCCCTACAAAGCAAGAAAGAGTACTGGAAACGTATCACCAAAGTCCAAGAAAATCTGTGCGGCAAGCGAGTCGTGAGGTAGGAATTTCAGAATCGTCTGTCCAACGCATTTTGAAGCGCTGTCAATGGAAAAGTTACATTCCAAGATTAGTCCATGCTATTAATGAAGATGATCAGGACCGAAGAGTGGAGTATTGCGAGTGGTACTTGGCACGATGTGGATGTGGATTGGACGAAGGGGTTTCGTAGAATACCCTCCGCGTTCACCAGACCTCACACCACTAGACTTTTTTTTGGGGATACTTAAAAGACAAAGTCTACGCTATAAAACCTGCAACAGTCGCTGAATTGAGAGCAGCCATTGAACGAGAATGCACACAAATACCAAACGAAATGTTTCGTGATGTTTGCGATTCCATTGCCTCGCGTTATCAGCAGTGCCTGGACCAGAACGGACGTCAGTTTGAAAACAGGCGTTGACAAAACAATTAAATAATGTCTGTAGATTCTATTACATTTTGAAAATGAAATGTATTTTAATAAACACTGCCTTTATAAGTATTTAAAGTGTGTATACATTTTTTTGGGACGCCCTGTATATATGTATATTAGCGCAGGTAAGGTAGTAAATTGGATATTTATTATACGGCAAACTTCCCATTGCCCTTCCACAATTAATTTGTTTTAAATTATTTTCCAGTTTTCGTTGACTGTAAAAGTCGCTAAACAATTTGATATATATATATATATATATATTATATTATATTTATTTATATATATAATGGTAAAAAAAAATGATAAATAATATTGTTTTTGGCTCTAGAAGGACGCAACGGTTCGATGGAATTTAGATTGCGACAGTCGGCGCCTGATCACTTTGCTTGACTCTTCAGAAAAACAAATTTTATTTTCCAAACAAATCCTCTCTCTCTCTCTATCTCTACGAATCTGTTTCATTTCTGAAAAAAATCTATGGAATGGATAAGTTATATTTGACACCCCCCCAGAATTCGCGGCTCGCCAATTACAGCCAAATGGGCGGAGTTTGAGAAAGAGCATAGGACCTCTGGTTGGTGGGTAGTCTCGCTTACACGTTATGGCCTACCCAAATTTCACTGACGGTCAATAGGAAACTCGCGATTCGGCTATTGGGGGTAGTTACAATTACGACCGCGTATATAAAAGGGGGAATTTTCATCTGCATTCCACAACAGCTGTATTTATCAGCGAGTAACTACAGAAATATATCGCCATGAATCATTCTTAGCAGCTTTACTGCTCCCGGCAATTGTTTGAAGACGGAGACCTCTATGCAGGGGCTACACTCCACCTTTTCACCGCGACTAACCAGAATGCTCTACTTTCAACACAAAGCATTACAGAAATTTGTGACGGAGAGAAAGAAACAGCCAATGAAGTGGACATTGAAATGTAAGTAAATAAATTAATTTTTGAATCCGGCTATGTATACATCGTTTCATTCAGTGACAGTGTTAAGTAATTCATAAAAAGCCATAATAAATGCGGAATGGGAAACTACTTTGTGATTTAAACGGAAGGCTGGGCTATGTATATATATCGTTTCCTTCAGTGCAAGTGTTATAATTTATAAAAAGTCGTAATAAAACGAAGTGAAAGGATATTTGCCCAGGGGTCGAGACCCGGTGACGGCAGACAATGTGTAGCACACCCAGCTAATCCTCCTTCCAGATAACGTGATTTACATAGTGAATTTTATTATGCGATGGTGTCCTTTGAAAGTGAAATTTTATTACACGCTTGTTTCCTTGCATGTTATAACTTAAAAATTTATAAAAAGTTCTACAGAGGTAGGGTTTTAAAATTACTAAAACTTTAAAGAATTGCCTGCGGTTCCCCGGTTCGAGAAACGGTGCTGTCAGACGATGCGTAGCATATTATTTGCTCCTTCGTGGCTATTTCGTATATATATATATATATATATATATATATATATATATATATATATATATACACATGGTGTGGAAGTGATAATACATTTTCAAATCGTTACATTTTGTTGTGAAATATTTCATAGCCGGTAACCTCAATTATAGATTAGTTTGCATTAGTACTGAGCTAGGAAGAGGTTCGATGCGCAGCATACCCAACTAATCTTCCTTTTGAGCCCAGTTAGGACAGTCTCTTGGTGTTTATTATTTGTTCCGAGTACCCTAACCGGCATTTTATCTTATTGTAACTGTCTCTTCCTCTATATATATATATATATATATATATATATTGGTGAAGGCCGCTTCTGGCAAGCTTCAATTTCAATTTAAGCAGAAAGCCACAGACAAGAAGGAAAGAAACATCCATCAAGTTGGAAAGGGACTATATTTTGTATATTGCAACGTTTCAAGCACAAACAATGCTCATCCTCAGGCAAAAATTCTAAAAAGTTAAAAACATAATATTAAAAACCATAATGACATTAACAAAATAAAATAGGGAAAAAATCCACAAGCATTAAAAACAAAAAGTCACACTAAAAAAATTCTAGAAAGTTACAATTAAAAACCATAATGACTATCATAAAACAAAAGCGAACAATTAACAAGCTTTAAAACAATGAAAGTGACACTAAAAACGAACAATGAATAACAGCTATAAAATACAAAATGTAAAACTCAAAAAAACTAAAAATTCACAGGCTATCTTTTAAAACACTAAAAAATTAAAAACCCACACTAAAAGGAACACACCTTAAGTCTAAGCAGCACAGATTCCGAGGCAAAACTAAAAAAACAGAAGCATCTAAAACCAAGTAAAGGTTGGTTGTTCAAGATGTTCAGTTTAGACGGAGGGGAACGGATGAAATATCAGAGTTAAGCGAAGGGGAGAGTTTTTTAATATACAGGGATTCTAAAAGTCTTAACGTTTGCTCACACAGAGCGGAATCTAAAGTGTTAAAATTAGCTAAAGTTATATCGACTTTGCATAGAATAACATGGCTGCGTATAGCTGAAGCTTCTTTAGTTTTCAAAGGTTTGTCAGTTCTATGGCTTATGCCCATATGGGCACAGAAACGCGACTCGAGGCTCCGCTCAGTGCTACCAATATAGCTCCGATCACATCGGGGACACTTGAATTCATAAACGACAGCACTGCGCAGAGCATCCGATACACGGTCTTTAACATTAAAATATGAGCCAATAGAACGACGGTTAACAAGTACTAGTTTAAAATCTATTTGACAATAAAATTTACTAAGAAGGGGCAGAAGGTTATTACGACAATAGGAATTCAGATATCCCATTTCTGGGAGCACAAGATAATATACATCTTTAGGAACGTTAAAATTATACTTTTTAGGTTTGTAAATGTTAGCTAGAAATCTATTGATAGCGTTTTCCACAATCTGCAAAGGATAGCCATTATTCACAAAATATTTTCTTAAAAAAACAAATTCATTATGCAGACATTGATAGTTGGAACATAAATTATACGCTCGGTTAAGTAGGGTGTTTACAGATGCCAGCTTGTATTTAAAATCACAATAACTTAAAAAATTGAGACCAAGACCAGTGAACGTCTTCTTACGAAAAACTGAAGTAATAATAGAATCACTCTCTCTGCTAATCAGTAAATCCAAGAAAGGCAGCTTGGAGTCAGATTCTTCCTCCAGAGTAAACTTTATGTTTGGATGCAAGTTATTTAAAAATGTAAAAAATTGATGAGCACTGCTAGCATCAGTAAACACTGCAAAAATATCGTCAACATATCGTCTATAAAAAATAGGCCTTATAGGGGTAGGAGGCTGGGTAAACATTTTGGTTTCTAAATATGTCATGAAACAATCTGCAGCCAAAGGGCCGATCGGAGATCCCATGCCCACGCCATCAATCTGCTGGTATATATCTCCATTAAATATAAAAGTACTACCTTTAAGAGTTTGCTCTAACATAGAATTAAGGTCATTTTTATCAAAACTTTGAAATTTGGGGGAATTACTAAAAACCTTGTCAAGGATAATTTTACGAGTTTCGTCCACAGGGATATTGGTAGATTTTAAACTAGTACTTGTTAACCGTCGTTCTATTGGCTCATATTTTAATGTTAAAGACCGTGTATCGGATGCTCTGCGCAGTGCTGTCGTTTATGAATTCAAGTGTCCCCGATGTGATCGGAGCTATATTGGTAGCACTGTGCGGAGCCTCGAGTCGCGTTTCTGTGCCCATATGGGCATAAGCCATAGAACTGACAAACCTTTGAAAACTAAAGAAGCTTCAGCTATACGCAGCCATGTTATTCTATGCAAAGTCGATATAACTTTAGCTAATTTTAACATTTTAGATTCCGCTCCGTGTGAGCAAACGTTGACTTTTAGAATCCCTGTATATTAAAAAACTCTCCCCTTCGCTTAACTCTGATATTTCATCCGTTCCCCTCCGTCTAAACTGAACATCTTGAACAACCAACCTTTACTTGGTTTTAGATGCTTCTGTTTTTTTAGTTTTGCCTCGGAATCTGTGCTGCTTAGACTTAAGGTGTGTTCCTTTTAGTGTGGGTTTTTAATTTTTAGTGTTTTAAAAGATAGCCTGTGAATTTTTAGTTTTTTTGAGTTTTACATTTTGTATTTTATAGCTGTTATTCATTGTTCGTTTTTAGTGTCACTTTCATTGTTTTAAAGCTTGTTAATTGTTCGCTTTTGTTTTATAATAGTCATTATGGTTTTTAATTGTAACTTTCTAGAATTTTTTTAGTGTGACTTTTTGTTTTTAATGCTTGTGGATTTTTTCCCTATTTTATTTTGTTAATGTCATTATGGTTTTTAATATTATGTTTTTAACTTTTTAGAATTTTTGCCTGAGGATGAGCATAGTTTGTGCTTGAAACGTTGCAATATACAAAATATAGTCCCTTTCCAACTTGATGGATGTTTCTTTCCTTCTTTCTGTGGCTTTCTGCTTAAATATATATATATATATATGGAAATGTGTTTTACCAACACGGTGCCGGGCTCGTTACCCGGTGCTGGCTGATGATGCGTAGTACACCTAGCTAATCTTCTTTTGAGTCCAGTTAGGATAGTTGCTTTGTGTTTATTATTTGATCCGGGTACCCTATCCTACATTTTCTCTTATTGTAACTCTCCCCTCCCATATATACATCGTGGTGTCCTGATATATAACTGCATGTTTACTACAAGTTACTGTGCTAGGCATTCTGTAGTTAGTGTATTCTATTAAGTATTTAGAGAGTAAATTTTGTGTATCAAATAGTTACGTTTAATAAATTTATAGAAAGTTCTATAGGTAGGACTTTAGAATTACTAAAACTTTAAAGAATTCCAACGGTCCTGGGCTTAAGAACCTGTGATGGTAGGCATTGCGTAGTATGCATAGTTAGGATAAAAGTATTTCAGGCGTTGTAAATTACTGTACTTGTAGCGCCTTGCAACTCTCTCTCTTTATATATATATATATATATATATATATTCCCCTGTGTGTATTTTGGCGAAAAGCAGTAGGTTTTTAATTATTGTCCATTCTGTATTTCTTTAGTGGAAATTTCGGCATATAATATATATATATATATATATATGGTGTGGTGAAATAATACATTTCTACTCATTTTATTGTAAATGTTTCATAGCTGGTATCCTCAATTATAGATTACTTTTTACTAGTAGTGAGCTAGACTTTCTGAATATAATTCGATTTATGAAAAAATGGATTTTAATTAAAAAAGATTCAGTATGAGCTAATCATGTTAATTTCTCCTTAAAGGACCGATACGGAACTTGATCGTGTTATAGCTACTTTTCGCGACAGCTTTGAAGAAAGGCAAATAATCGAGGGCGATTTGGAGGTTTTACCGTGCAGCCAACCCAGTGACCTGAATGCGGAGGTCGAGTCATTGGCTCACATCCGGACCAACGAATTCCAATTCATCGAGGAACTAATGTAAGTTTTTTGTGGTTAAGAACAAAACACATTGTATTTTCATTCAATTTATTCAATGGTAGAAATCATGTTCTAGTACAATTTAGCTTACAGAACTAGCGTCCATTAAATAAGACTAACATTTATGGAGACATTTTAGAGTTACAATTATATATACACGCGTAAAACATTACACAATACAGCGAGTGCGCACAAATGGGAACCTTTTTTATCTGTCTGCATACCAATTCATCATTCATCTGTGTCACACAAATCGAATAATTTAGAAAAATTTATAAATCCCCTCCCACGTGACACGTGCAGGAGAATTGGAAGACAGTACATGCCGCAAGTATTACTAAAATATCCTTGGAGACGGTAAGGATTCCAAACAATTTCAGGGACATGTAGCTGTTCGATAATTTGCACAACAACAGGGTCACTCCAGGACTGAGTGCCGAGTGAATCAAAATACATAGTACATTCTTTCCCTATTTTTAAAATAGATTGCAAACCAATGAATCCCCTCGCCCCCACAAAGTCCGTATTGACAATAAGACCACCAATCTTTCGTAGTTGGCAATTTCAATGTTCCATTCTTCGCAAACACACCGATAAATTTGGAGTGTGTGACTTGGTCACTTTTCATTTCTCTCTGGAGTTTATTCGCGTCCATTTTAAGTCTGTGACTACGTTCCTGAAGCGGTTGAGCTCTATTAGAGCTTGTGATTCGAGGTATACTAGTACACTAATAGGCGCGTCAATAGGGTCGGCGAATTCCATCCTCACTGAGATGTTCCCACTTTGTTGTGGACTTATGTCTGTATTTACCTAGCACATAAGTCGGGGGTAATATCAAATGGGTAAAGGTTAAATTGATCGAAAAGTTCTTTCCCCGTTACGCCACTCCCAAGCTCGTCACAGCCACCAGTAATATGGACTAGATTACTATAAGCTCTCGCGCAGAGCGGGAACACAGCGTCTGATGAGTAGTCCGTAACCATAGTCCCACACAACGCAACGCCTTTGAAGTATAGAATTATATTTTTAAAGCCGAAATTCTCGAATTTAAAGGAGCTCTTTTTATATTTTCCATTCGTCGAACCGTGATCCTGCATTCCATTTACTAACCTTTTAGGTAGAACCCCCAGGGCCACGTTTTCTAGCTGCTTCGAGGCCAACCCTACTGGCACCGTGTACAGTTTGATCTGTACTCTGTTAATTGGGTATTTTACTGTTGCGTGTATTAAATTTTTTTCAATTTCTACATAGTATTTCGGCGAACATAATTTCACTCGTTGTACGCGCAAATATTTTTCTATGATGTGAATCACAACGGGTTTTGCGCCCTCTTCTTGATCAGGTCCCAGATTTATGCAGATCTCAGGATTCGTGCGGGTGAGCTTTAACTTCATATCCACCCCATTCATAAGCAGTTTCATAGAACGTTAAGTCTGTATGCAAACGTCCAAAACACTCGTATATCATCTTTTCAGAATTTTTAAATTTATCCTTTATACTACTTTCGTCTTTAGTCTGATAATAGCCCGCGGCAGTTAAAAAGGTATCCTACGCTTCTTTTGAAAAGTTGAAGACATTTTCCAGATAGCCTTGTAGGTGATAATAACCCGTTCCTACCGAGATATTGACCCGATTTAAATACACCTCACACTGACTGAATATGGAATGTAGAAAGTTGGTTTCAGAGTAAGCAGAGTAACTATCATCGCAGTCCGTTCCATTTGAATGGGCTATACGCAGTTTAGCATACATGTGCATGCAGCTTGGATCAAAAAAGTATGGGCCTGAGCTGGGTGTCACGAAACGAATACTATAGGGGCACTCGATGAACTAATTGTGTTTAATGAGTTAATTGTAATAAAGTCACTATGCTCAATAGAAACCTGTGTAGGGGGCATATCAAAGAGGGAAAGCTCCGATTTACAACATTGTGAGCTACACAGATGGATGAAGCGCGCCATGACGAGTCAGAAATAGTGCCACCTGTCTCGACAAGTAGTCATAAGACTATGACTTATGAGAGTAGTGTTCTCAGCTTATTTCAGTTAAAAAAATGATCAGCCACAGGTTTCATTCGCTTAGAACACTTTTTCGATGTCTTTTTACGTTTAGTGCCACGTGTTGGTAACCCCTTCTTCCGGACAGCCCTCTTCTTCTTTCCGCCACCACGCATTTTTCTCTGCATCTTTGATGATTTCGTCCCGTGTACGTTTTAAATTTTTTTAGATTTCTTTACGTTTAGTTCCACCCATTATGTCTTCTACCGCTTAAAACCTGATTGTAACGCCTTCCTCCAGAGGTATCTAGCCCCCCTCTTGAACAGTGCGACAGCCGTGCATAGTATGATTGAAAAAATGGATCCAAGCCCACTCCCACGCTGATATCTCACCCCTCGATAGATGTGAAAGGCTTTCAGGTCATTATAATTGAATGCGACGAAAGTGTAGCTTTACTGTTAAGCTTCCATCATCGAATGAGAAATTTTTTCCCTCAATCGTTCTTATATATATTGAGATATTGGTTAATAGATTAATCGCAACATTCACATAATGGGACTTGTCATATGTAATGCTCAAACTCTTCCCTCTATGGTTGGGAATGTGTGCATTGCGCAGCAGGCGCGCCTGGGTGTCCTCAACAAATTGATGCTCCACGATATTGCTGTAAATATAGCACATGTCTGGGGATGGATAGCTTTCAACCAATTTCTCCAACTTCACTGGTACATTAAGCTGGACAAGTCATGTTGTGCCACGTGAAAGGTGTCTCTTTAAAGGGCTGCACTATATCGACCCTCGGCCACAATTGTGAACATCTCTTTGTCTTTAATATTTTTACTAAGCGTTGATTTTAACTTCAACGTGCGTGCGGGCGTGTCTATACTTACGACTTCAAAAAGTAAATCGGTTGTCAGGTACGACTTTTCAAGAATCTTGTTTAACCCCGTCACAATGTCCGTGGCTGTGTCATAATGACCGAGTCCTAGTGTTGCATTTGTACTATAGTACTGTACCCCATCGAACAGGAATTATGGCATTGTTATCTAACGTTATGACGAATTTTTCACAGTCATCGAATCTTCTAAGTATCAGAAATATGAACTGTTCATTTTCAAGAGTTAAAAATTTGGTGCCTAAATGGAATTCACAAACATCAACTTCGTACGAATCACGTAATACATCATTATCTCGCCTTTAGGTCTCAAAAAATCTCACGTGTCCAACCTTGCTGAAATTCCTTCGCAAGTTATTTCTTGAACGCGATAGCTTTACATAATCATTGATTTTGAAACGTGTAGAGTGTGGCGGCGGTGTTCCATCTCTTCTCACATAAGGCTATATGTGCGTACCTCTTTCTAAAACTAATTTAGGTGTTATGGTAATCGTGCGATGGTGTGAACGGTTGCATGACGACGCCAATGACCACAAAATGTTTATATATCTATGTGTTTTTATGTGTAAAATAGTGATGCTTCCTTTATGGTACGTTGAGCTCATTCAGCTAAAGAGCCTTATATATAGAATTGCTAGTGTAGTAACTGATATTAATGTGTGTCAACATGTTCTGAAAAGCACGGCCTATAAATTTATAAATTCTTTCCCCATATCCGTACAAAAATAGCAAGGAACCCTGTTTTCTTTCAACATCAGCGTTTTGGTAGCTTCAGCAACTCTTCCAGGCGATTTATTTTTCAGAGGAATTAGCCACAGATATCTATAGAATACATCTATTATGAATAGGATGTAGCGGTAGCCATCATTATACAGTACACTGAATATCTTTGCATGTCTGTTAAATCCGCTTGCCAAATTGAGTCAATCGAAGCCGCTGTTGTCTTGGCCGTTTTAAACCTTTTTCTCACCGGCTTATGATGTGTATAAGCATCCTCCTCCCGCAAAAACCTCTCAACATCTTTTTTCCCTACTCCATCATTGTAAACAACTCTGTACAGCCTATTAACACCCAGTGGCGGCTCGTCGGTACCCCTAAATTTTTTATTTACAATTGAAATATTCAAGAACAATATAAGGATGAGCTCACTGAATAACTTTTTTAATAACTTTTGAAACTTTTATTCATTGCTCAATGCTCATCCTTTTATTTCAGTAATTATTTCAACCCATTCTTAGAGACAGCACCCCTAGAATTTTTAGTCACGAGCCGCCACTGTTAACACCACAATAGGAGGCAGGGTTAGAAATGTCATAATAGCGTTTTCTTAATATGTTAGCCATTTGCCTATTTTAGAGACACGTGGATATAGTTGACCGTTTTGTCTCTTCTTTCTCCTCTTCAGAGATGCTACTGTTGGGGATGATGGCGTACTCAGTTGTGACACGTGAGGAACTTGCTCCAAGTCTTTTAACCTATTCAGATTTCATAGCAATGTTTTGGGGACATTTATTTGTTGTAATTTTGCTTTAATATGCTTCCATCCTGGTGGTAAGGGCCTGTCCCACTTTCTCACCAGATCATGGACAATGTCGACGATATTCGATCCCTGTACCCTTGCTCCTTCAACAATGACCTCGCCTTTATCGGTCCACTGTATGATGGGGTCCTCACTCAATAGATTATAAAGACTTAAGCTAATACATGCTCGATGTTTTGCGTTCCGTTATTCTTTGGTTCGTCATCTCTAATGTCGGCCCCCAGGTCCTATGTCGACATGCTCATCGTTGCTCGCGCTGTGCCTAATAACCACGTGGAACTCTGTCGGATTCTTATAATCTTTGTACTCATGACGAAATTTCTGCAGAGCCTCTTGGTACAAGATCCTTTTCTTATCCGGTGACTTTTCACTCTTTAATAGGGAAAACAATTCGCTTTCCATTCTTTTAAACCTGCTTTTACGGGGTTCTAGAACCGTGTCTGGATTCTTTGAATTTTGCGGTGAAGCATACACCTCGTGCGGAATCACTACCACTTTCTTGATTATATTAATCTAGTCTGTAAAGGTCCCAAAACTGAAAATAAGATGGGGATAATGATCCCCTCTTTGCACAATAATTCGCATTTTCTTCCACACAGTTTGACTTTTACGAGCGAGCGTACGTATTATGTTCTTATAACGACGTAGGCGAGACTCCTGAGTGGGTTTCATTGGCACATTACATTTTATAACATTAAGACAATTCACAGATGCATTTTAAAGTCGGAGTCGATATTTTTAACAAACATCTGCTGCAATGCTTGGGAAAGTCGTTGATAGATTTTTATTAATTCACTGTATTTCTTCAGCCAATTTGTCATCCTGGAATATACACCGTTTCAGGCTCGTTTGGGAGTATATTCGTTATTAGAAACACCGTAAACGTGTTTCGCGGGTGAAGGTCACAAAGCAAATATCCGTAACGCTGACTTGTAACTTCTTTATAAACCTCCAAAAATCCTTACGCTGATTCGGGAACATTTGATTGGCTAATACCCCAATTTGTGACACATCTCTACTTTGCGCAAATAAAACTAGATATTGTGTATTTAACGACATATCGCGCATGTATCTATTTTTGAAAAATAGATTCTGATTGATGAAGAATACGCTTATGTTAAGATGGTGGGAGAACACTGTAAACTGTAAATGTCTCGGCAAACGTTTTATCCTTTTCCAACATGAGATCGTCAATTACAGTGACTGTATACTCATTTCCCTTTAACGAATTAACGTCATATACGCCTTTGTGGAACAAAATATCATCTTGGTACTCGTTGAACACTGACTGATACGTCGAATAGCAACCTATTACTTTATGCACACATTTTGAGAACATCTCCCCCTTATCTTTAATGATTTTAAGCATAAACACAATTTTACCACATCCTGTAGGGCCGGATATAATACATGTGGATGGGCTTGTGAACCTGAATTTTTCTACAGATTCCATCTCTAACACGTCACACCTCAAAGTGGAGCATTTACAAAATATAACCAATTTAAGTGCTGCTCCTTATATTCTTGTTTTTTTTTGTTCCACAGAACCGTAAATGACGACGATGCACAGCACTCCATCATCGATATTCCGCAAGACTCCGATGACAGTGTAGCTACAGACTCCACCCCAGTTGACGAATCCTCACCAGTGACACCTCCAGTACGTGGCAGTTCAAAGAGGAGGCACGATGATGAAGAAACTTCCACGTCAGGTATAAAACGTGCCATGAGTGCACCGATTACTAGATCCGCAGTATTGGAGCCCCAGCCCCACACTAGCTCCTCAAATATACCCCGTTATTCCTGTTCAATTCCGGGTACGTCCTCCACACCAGCAGCAGCTTCTCGCGCTGTGGAGGAAGGTATAACATTCGAACTGATGCGCACCGCTAACCCCACCCCTGCCCTGACTAGAAATCGGTACGTGGTCAGAGTTGACCCTATAGCCCTGTATAGCAACGGTGTTGGACTGCGGCGCGTAGTTGAGCGTGTTGTGGAGTTTGCCCTTCAGAACCGCGACGAACGTGAACTTCGGACGAGGTTCATCCTTCAGGTTCGGGTCAGATGACGGGGATGTAGATGATTTTGGGTAGTAATACCGTTCAGACATTTGGCAGCTGTAGACATAGAATATATCTTGGGTCGTATAATGCAAGCCTCTCAAAGTAGTACAGTGTAATATGAGTGTAATATGGGTCCTGAAGAGCTGAGAAGGGTAAAGCAGGAAATGAATGTGCGTATAGTTGTATTTGGAATGGATGATCGTTGTAGGACTGTATATGTTTTTAAAAGCTGTGTGAGAGATCATACAAGATCTCTACTTATTTTAGGATTGTCAGGAACATCGTATCTTCCCATCCGTAATAAGAGGACTCTCTACGCTACTTATGATAAAAGTCGAAAATATGGAAGGCATCATGATTTGAGTAAGGAGTTTGCTGATGATATAGTGAAACATTATAAGGATTGCTACATGGTATGTGAGCAGTATGAAAAATATAAGGCGGGTGGAGTGAAGCATGTATGTTATATGAAAGATGCTAAGCCTAAAAATAAACCCTGTATCGTATCTTCCCATCCGTAATAAGAGGACTCTCTACGCTACTTATGATAAAAGTCGAAAATATGGAAGGCATCATGATTTGAGTAAGGAGTTTGCTGATGATATAGTGAAACATTATAAGGATTGCTACATGGGATGTGAGCAGTATGAAAAATATAAGGCGGGTGGAGTGAAGCATGTATGTTTTATGAAAGATGCTAAGCCTAAAAATAAACCCTGCATAACAGCGTACTACGATATAGAAAATTACACAAACCCTGAAACCAAAGAGGTTATCCCACATCTACTCATAATCCAGACTATCTGGAATGAGTGGAAGAATGTCGTATGATGAGTGTCACAAATTTGGTAAACGGACAAACGTTTTTAAAACGATTGCACACGACAGTCCTGTGAAACTCTTTGTATCCTACAGTATATTGTCAAATTAGCGGACAAGTTAAAAAAAAATGACTGTTTATATTCTTGCCCATAACGGGGCAAAATTTGACACACAGTTCCTTTATAAAGAATTGCTTGAACACGAGTTATCGGAGATATTTACAGGCGACCCCTTGAAAAGGGGAACAAACTTATACAAATGCAGATAAAAGGTAACGTTCAGTTTAAAGATACTTTATTATTAAGACCTTGTAAACTAGCCAAGCTACCCAAGGAGATGGATGTAGCCGTCGAAGCTTCAAAAGTGTATTTCCCTTAAACATTCCTCACTATTCCTCACTAGCAACACATTAAATTACGTAGGACTGCCTCCCCCAAAAACATTACTTTAACTACACCAACATGAGTGATAGCGAGCGTGAAGATTTTGACAGCTACTACAACAGTTTTAATGAAACTAGTCCATAAAATATAGCTGATGAATGTGAACGTTATTGCCTGAATGATGTGCGCGTGATTAGAGTATGTTTTCAGGCCTTTAGAAGGATGTTCTTAGCCCGTTTCAAATGCGATCCGTTGGAATTCGCAACCACGATCGCCATATTATGTTTTGCTGTGTTCAAGAATAACTTCATGCCTAAAGACACCTTAGCCGTCATTCGCAGAAACAATCCCCGCAGTTATGGGCACAAGGCTATTTAATGGCTCATACATATACATCAACAGACCGGGGTATACATAAAACACGCCCGCAACGCGGTGGAAGTACCCATTAAGTTCAGTGGTCGGGTTTTTTGGGTTGATGATCTAAGTGAGGATCCAACCACTGGTGAGAAGACTGTGTACTCCTTTAACGGCTGCTGGTGGCATGGATGCCCACGCCCTGAGTGTGCCGTCACAGGGGATCTCAATGGAAGATCTCCCGCCGAGAGCCTCGCATGAACCCGTAAAGGAGTTCAACTTAAGGCTTCCAGTTCGCTCACAAGATCGTGTGGGAGCATGAGCATGATGCACGGATGGAAAAAGTTGGCCAGTACCATGAAGAAATAAGGGCCATCAAATGTTCAATGGTGTTAGACCCCCTGAAATGCGGTGATAGCTTGTTTCGAGGGCGTACAAACCCATTCAAGCTATACTTTCTTACTACGGAGGGTGTAAAACTCCATTACTACGACTTCTGTTCTTTATATCCTTACGTGATGAAGAACAATCCCTACCTCGTAGGTGCACCTGAAAAACTAGTGGGCCCCGCCATGCCAACCATCGAGGAGTTTTCAGCTAACTTGAGTGAGCGCTAGTTTGGGCTCTCTTTCTTAGACGTGCTCTCCCCTCACGATTTATGGATGCCGATCTTACGCGTCGTTATAGATCAAAAGCTAATGTTTCCCCTGTGCTTGAAGTGCGCAGAGGAGAACAATGGGGATTGTAAACATACACCCAACAAGCGTAAGATCAGAGGTGTATATACAAGCCCTGAGCCTGACCTAGCCGTTCGCCATGAATACAGAATATGGAAGATACATGAGGTGTGGATGTTTCAGAAGCTACCCAACCTTTTCACACCATATATAAACGCTTTTTTGAAGAATAAGGTAGAGGCATCAGGGTATCCGCGAGGATTTGATACGGAAGATGAAAAATCGGCTTATATTCAACGTTACCGTGCCCTTGAATGTATACAGCTTGACCGTTCTCAAATTGTTAAGAATCCTGGTAATCGCAAAAAGTTATAGTGAAGTTTGGGATTATGCCAACGCTCCCGATAAAGAGGTTATGGAGATCGTGAATGTGGGTAATACTTACATAATAAAGTACAACATCACCGAACTGGCCACAGATACCTCACGTGTTACAAACATACCTGTAGCCAGCTTCACAACGGCCTACGCCCGCATCAAGCTTTGGGGACTACTGCAGTCTCTTGATCAGAGGGTGCTGTTCGCTGACACAGATAGCGTGATATTCACAGAGAGGGAGGGTGAATACATGCCTCCTATTGGGGAATTCCTCGGAGAGTTGACTGACGAGATCAAGGATGAGTGTGGTGATGGTGCATACGCTGACTCCTTTGTATCAACAGGGCCAAAAACGTATGGGGTCCGGGTAAGGGTGGGGGAGGATATGAAATATATCGTGAAGGCTAAGGGTATCACGCTTAACCATGCCAACCGACGAGTCATTAACTTTGACTCGTTGAAGGATCTAGTGTGCTTGGAAGATGAGTGCGACCAGCCACCCCAACTGACTGTGGGGACCCACAACTTTAGGGCGCAGAAACTGGTTGGCGTGAAGGAACTTATGGGCATGAAGGTATGCCGTAACACCTATAGGAAGCGTTACCAGGTGCCTGGTACCTATGATACCGTACCTTTTGGATGCCTTAATCTTTGATTGTTTATATATATATATATATATATATATATATATATATATATATATATATATATATTGTTCGAAATATCAAGCTTAAGCTTAAATTTGTAATTAATTTCATTGTTAAGATAATATAACAAAGATGACCTATAAAACTCTGAAGAATAGAGTGAATTACGATACAGTTTTTAATAAATAAAATTAGGAAAGACGCCACTATTCCGGCAGATTTCTAAAAATTCAAGGTCCAATTCAATCTTCTTGAATTTTCTGACAGACTTTTCAAGTTTACGGTGGAGTCTCAAACCCTCTAGTCCATAACGCGTAGATACATATGAAATAGGATCCCTCCTAAGGAGACGTAGTTTTACATTTAGGATAAAAAGGAAGACGTAGAGCAAAAAAGTCATTATATTTGGCTGCAGCAGACGTTTCGGGCAACTCTACCCATTTTCAAGGCCTAATAAATAAAAAGCTAAAATTAATGCATGACAAAAATATACGAATGTCAAAAACTAAAACTAATTTATAGTACAGAATAAAACCACTTCAAGAATAAAAATTAAAAAGCATAAAACAAGCATAAGCCAAAAACAAAAAGTAAAAATTATATACATGACAAATATACGCATGATAAAAATAAAACTTAAAAACTAAAAACATTCAAACATAAATTAGTTAAAAACTTTACTAATAAAAAGTTAAATGAAAAAACGCAAAAGTGCACCAAACATACCATGCTCACTTGACAGCCACAAACAACTAAGGCGAAAAGGAGACAGGGTCAAGGGGAAAAAACAGAAAAAATAAAAAACAGTTTAGTTTGTAGGTATTCTAATTAATATAAAGGGGATAACAGCTAGAATCAATATTTAAACTGGAATTCAGAAATTTAATGCACAAAGATTCGTAAATACGGAGAGAGGACGGGCATTTCAATGATTTAAGAATGGCAGACTGTTCCTTTTTCGATAAAACTTTCCCTGTCCTGTGGCTAATACCATATGGGAGCATATATATATGTGTGTGTGTGTGTTGTTAACGATATGTTTATTTATTACGTATATTTGTTTGAATTAGAGTTTCATTTTCTCCTTTGTGTGCGTGCGCTTGTACAATCCTAAGCTCCGCCCAGTATAAGCTCAATCAAAGGGTCACGTGACTCCTGACTACTACCTGGGCATATCTCTACCCCTCCGTGTTCAGTTGACCTCTGCAAGCCCTGGAGCTCAGACGTGTATTTTCTCGCGTAGACGAAAAATAGTGATGGCTACTTTTGATATTGCGTATTCGACGTTTATGAAGTGGTATTTGATAAAGTCGGAAGATGTGGTGAATACTGAAAGACGATCTACGGCCCCCCTCCCTCCTTTGAGACTTTTAAGGCTACATTGAATCGCGCGAAGGAACAAGATGTTCAAATACTCTATGGATATTCTGGGGAGAGTACTGCCGGATTTCGCGGCACAAACGATGTAATGGACTACGTTGTAGGGCTAAACTGTGTAAGAGCGGACATATACCTTGAGGTGAAAGAAACAACTCGTGCAGAAGAGAAGCAACGGATATGGATAATGAGCCTTGTTGGTGAGTGGTGTGAGAGGCGGTATTATGTCATGCTGCATCACACCGAGTACGCGTACCCTGCGGCTGAGAATGTAAACCTTGTCATCATGGGCAAGCTAAAGTACTTTTACCACTACATTCATATATATCATGACGAGGTTCGCATTTAGGTTGTGCCTAAAGGCCTGTGTCAGTTAATAGAGTTTAGAGACGAGTATCGATTGTTAAACAAAAAGGATAAATACGGTCACATGTTTCTCTCAAATAGTGCACAGGATTGTTAATGTGTGGAAAACGTCTAGTGCGCATAAAATATTAAAATATTAAAAACTGAAATTACCCCATGTGTCTGAAAATTGCCCAGTATAATTAGGCTGACCATACGTACCGTTTTGAACGGGACAGTACCGTTTGTTTTATATTTCCTGGCCGTCCCGTCGTTTTAATAAAAATGTCAATTTTGTCCCGGTTTATGTACTTACTTTATCATGAATACAGAATATTACATAACCCCGTCCCTTTTTTGCCATCCCAATGTCCCGTTTTTGTCTCAAGGAAATATGGTCAGCCTAAGTATAATGGATACAGGTACTCGCATGAATCATGCTAGAACAAATCCGTACACGATTCAACAGCTTATGGTGTGACTCGCTCCCCCCATCAAGCCGATCCGCCCACCCGTGGCTTATAGTCATCTCCGAGCTTCAACCGACTGGACGTACACTCCTCGAATACGATGGAACTTCCTTTGAGAAGCATTATCAGTGCCGCGTACGATGTGTCCGTGACGAAGTCATTGCGCGTGTTCGGGCGTAAAACCGGTGCCATTAACTATGTACTTGAAACGACTTGTAGACAAGCAAACTCTGGTAAACGTAATATTATTTATTTAAGTGTTGAGGAGATAAATAGTCTTCGTGGTAGTTGAGAAGTGGGGTGAGGACCGTTATAAAATACCTGCAGGTGTTGGTACAAGAAGAGAACAGATTAGTGATGTCCTCTCATATGCCATTGTTTGTACGTTGTGTATAAATAACGATCAACCACTGATGTGGAAGAATGCATCTGATCTGATAATAACGTTGTTGTCCCTACACGAAACCGATTCATCCTTGACAGAATGTTTGAAATCGTCGGATTCCGCAAGCTGAAGCCTACATTAGACGCGCGTGTTACGGATATGATTTATTTACACACGGTTCTTGAATACCCAAACACCGCTCTGCTCGAAGGGTTTATCGAATGTAGGAATGAACAAGGCGAGAATGGTTTAGAGCTGGCTGCTTTTTAAAAGGTTTAGACTCTTCGAAATATCAGGAACTTTGGTACAAAGCACTTGAGCGGTACAGTAGGGTGTGTCGAATTTTTCAACTTTCAAATTCCAAATATGAGGGGTGCTAAAAAGTTGCAGCATGACAGGAATTCTGAAGATATTTTTGTTAAATTAATATAATTTAGTTTTGCTTGGTAAGAAGCTACATAAAAATAGACTTTTTTGACTTTTTTGTGGAATTATATAATAATTATTATATTAATAATTATATATGCTGTATATATAATGCACTGCTGTTTTTGCTTATTTCACAGGTTGAAACATATTCATCAGTGTGCTGAAGATTACTTGTCCGTCAGTGCTACCATCCTAACCAGTGGGAATTGACCTACAATGGCTTCTAAAAGGAGGACAAGACTGGGGACATTCACACATATGAGCAACCTAATTGGAACTGGTAGAGAGTTGTTGCCCTCTGAACTCCCAACTCTGCGAGACGTTCTGAAATATGGGCTACTGCTAAGAGAACAAAGTGGTGAGGATGTGAGAAACTACCCAGCAGCCAGTCTTCCAAAGGACATTTACCCTAAAGTGCTTGAAAAGTGGGAACGAGCAAACAGTTCTTTTGTAGCCCCCGTTGTAAATTCACGAGTCACAATCTTAAACAAGATCCAAGAGAGCTGGGAGCAGGCCAAAAACATATCTCTTGGGAGAGGAAAGCTACATGTCAAAGAGGCTTTCATTGCAAAACTTGACAAGCTTTTTGACATCCTCAGTTGCAAGTGTAAAATTGTTCTCTGCTCTGAATTTGGCTGCCTTGCAGATGCTGGTTGCAAAAACGAAACTCACATTAACTGTACATGCCCTAGGGAGATGAAGATCCCTGTGAAGGAACTTGCTTTCATTAAAGGTCAGAGAGACAATTCTGGTTCTATTAGACCACATCAGATTGGCTTGCCAGATCAACCTGAGCACAACAGACAAGTCAAAAAGCAGAAGCGGCAAGAAAACGAAAGAAGAAGGCTTGCTGAATATAAGCAGACAAGTAAGCAGGATGTTTCAATGCCATCAAATGAAATAATTTTCTCTGATGATGAAAATGAAGAACAAATAGCTGATGCTCAAGATGGAAAGGATGGAAGTTATGAAGTGACATTAGAAATACCAAGCACGTCTTCAACTTCCAATAAAAAGCCAGAGTACAACACATTAGAAATACCTAATGTTGCTATGCATAGCATCAGATATGGTGTTGGCCTGCGTGCCACAGCTGCCATCACCACTGCTGCCTTTATGGATGCTGGCTTGATCACTGAAGAAGACAAGAGACTTGTAGTTGATCAAAATAAAGTCAAGAGGGCCCAAGAAAAAGTTATGAGATCCCTGGATCAGGAATTTGATGATCTTTGTAAGAAGGGTGAAATTGACTGCATCTTCTTTGACGGCCGTCAAGATACAACGAAAGTTATGCTGAAAGCAGACAATTCAGATCGTCAGTTCCCCAGCATCATCAAAGAAGAGCATTATTCTGTGTGCAGTGAGCCACGTGGAAGATATCTCTACCACTTCACTCCTGAGAAAGGCTCAACGAGAAAAAAACCTGCTGAAGTTATTGCTGATAATCTTGTAGATTTCATGAAGAAGAAGGGCATTGATAAAAGCCTGCAGGCCATTGGAGGTGATTCTACAAATGTTAACACTGGCTGGGAGGGTGGTTCCATGCATTGGGTAGAGGTCAAGCTTTGCCGTAAGCTGATCTGGTTGGTTTGTGCCCTCCACACTAACGAGTTACCCCTGCGACACTTGATCACAGCACTGGATGGGAAGACCTTGTCTAACAACAAGTGGACAGGTAACATTGGCAAGATGCTAGACACTGCAACCGAACTTGAAATTGATCCTTCATTTACCAAACTCTCAATTGGAGAGCCTCTTACTTCACTGAGTGACAATGTCGTAAAGGATCTCTCTACTGATCAAGCGTACGGGTATAGGATCACACAGGCCATAAGGACAGGAGAACTTCCCACAGATCTGGCCCTTCTTGAAATTGGTCCAGTGAGCCATTCAAGGTGGTTGACAACAGCAAACAGGCTTTGTCGCATATGGGTTTCAAAACATGGCCTTAAAGGCAAAACCCTCAACAACTTAAGACTGATAGTGGAATACATTGTTGGTGTGTACTACCCCTGTTGGTTCAACATCAAAGTAAAACACTCTTGGGTGGAAGGCCCACGCCACATCTTGTTTCAGCTGCGGCTAGTTAGGCTGCAAAAGAAGGCTGTAGTGGATGCTGTTTTGCCAACCTTCAAGCGCTCAGCATGGTATGCATTCAGCAAAATGATAATCCAGACACTCTTTTGCTCAGATGACAGTGAGGAGAGGAGAGCTGGTGTCCAAAAGATTGTTGACATGAGGGGTGGAGATGATGACACACTTGGAGATCATTCTGTACGTCCCAGGAAGACACCTTCCATCAACCCCAGTGCTTCTTCCGTGTTGGAGCTGACAGACTGGTCTGACGGGGTATTTGAACCTCCTTTGACATGTAAACTGACTACAGCGGAAGTAAAGAAGTTCTTTGACAAGCCTATGCAAGTTCCACAGTGGCCCTGTCATGCTCAGTCAATAGAGAGGTGTGTGAAACAAGTCACAGAGGCAGCAAGCAGGGTGTATACACATGAGAAACGTGAGGGCTATATCAGAGGCCAAGAAGCAAGTCGGCGGCTGATGTCCAAGAACGAATCAAAGCAAGACTTGATGAAACTTGTTGTTTAAATATTTTTTTTACGGATGTCATTACTTTCTAATGTTGTTTTATGATTACAAGGATATGTTTTATGATTACTAGGATATGTTTTATGCAGAGAAACTAAAATTTTTATAGCATTACCTGACATTTTGAGAAGCTAAAATTAATAAATGTTGTTTTCCGAGAGCAATTTATGTGCTTTTTAATCAAACGTAGATTTACCAAGCTAAGTGTTGAGCAATCTCAAAAATAATAGCAGATTTGAATTCTTCACATCCAAAAACATATTTTTAAAACCCCTCAGTGAAGGAATTGGCAAAAATTAATTTTCACCTCCCAAATTGACACACCCTAGCGGTACAGGGCAGAGCTCGCCTACACTGTCCACCCTGAAGAATTGTACCTCTATATAATGAGTAGTTGTCGTTACGACTTAGAAGATTATTTCAATTGCCGCTATGCGTTGTGAAGAGTTCACGATTGAAAAGCTCGGGTCGGTAAGAAAAAACCCTCAATTGGAAAGTAGTGTTTATAAACCTGTATTTAATAATGATCTGGTGACTAACGATGACCTTTTTTTGCGTGCTTTTGAATGTATTCTAGCCGTGTTGAAAGATAACTTGCCAACCGAATGTAAAGTGTGCACAAAAATAGTATTGAACGATATGAATGCCATTTACATCGAGTATAGTTATTCTTATAACTTGAGCGGTGAAATAATATTAAATCGTATTTACTGCGTAATGCAAAGCAATAATGATGTGACTGTAGACTCGATTACGTACGAGTTTAGTGTTTTAGTTAAGCGCAGTAGAACACAAAGCGAATGTATTTTGATGTATATTTATTTTCAATATATTTAATTGTTTAATATAATTGTGTATATACATATATCTCTATATTTTTTTTCTGTACTAACATGCTGATGATTATACTCCATCGCTTCTTATATTATTTTTTTATTTTTCTATTATATATATATATATATATATTCCATCGTTTGTATTACTTATATTATTATTAATTTTATTGCATATATTCCTCGTCTGTATAGTATTGTGTATTTATTTTCTATATATACAGGGTGTCTCGAAAGTCACTATTTATTTTGAAAAATAATGGGAATTACGAAAAACTGGTTTAAGACATGAAAAATATATTTATTTCAAAGTAAGTGCCACAAAGAATTAGTGCTATTTATTTATCTGTCTCCACATGGCGACCATCAGTGTCTCTACAGAGCTCAAAGCGATAAGTTGTTTCCCGGAACACACTTTCCAGCATTTGAGGTGTTATTTTCTGAACTGCATCGGTAATACGATTTCGAAGTTCGGCTACATCACTAATTCTTCTACCAGTGTACACCTTAGACTTAATGAAACCCCAGGCGAAAAAATCTAATGGTGTTAAATCGGGTGAACGTGCTGCCCATGGTTGTGTTCCTCCACGACCAATCCAGCGACCGGGGAGGCATCTGTCAAGATAATCACGTACAATTATTGCATAATGGCACGGTGCTCCATCCTGCTGAAAAACTACTGTCAAGAATGCCATCTGTAAGAAGTTGAGGTTCGAGGAATTGTTCAAGCATGTCAAGATGGTTCTGAAATGGAAAATTTATAAATTACACAAAATTCGAAATAAACCAATTAACTTTTTTTAAATACACAAATTTGCACCAGAAGTACATATCTTTATGCCAGCATAGCATTTTTTAAAAAAACATCTAATGTCACCGAAATAGATAGTGGCTTTTGAGACACCCTGTAATTTGTGAAATTGAATCCAATAATTCGTCTAAATAAACAAAATGTTGTAATCATATTTTATTTAATTCTTTCGGTTGATATATAATTGATATTATTATTTAATTAAATGTATACCAAATGGCTGGTTACGCAATCTAAACCGAATGACGGATTTCTAAGCCAACTGTCAAGAATATCTGAATAGCGCAATCTGGCAGCTGAAAAGTTAATTAATATATACACATACATCTACATTCTAGGTCTTCTAAGTCAACTGGCGGATTAAGCCAACTGACGGATTTCTAAGCCAACTGTCAAGAATATATGCTTTAATTAAATAAATAGCGCAATCTGACAACTCAACCAGACTACCTACAGACTCGATACGACCATTAAACCCTTCAATACAGACCAGACCATCAAGATCATCAAAAACATTAAGAATTCGATGGCTACTGGTCCAGACAACATATCTAATATACACCTTAAACACTTGGGCCCATAGGGAATACTAGCTCCCACAAACATCAGCACATATTCATACCAACACTGTATTATTTCTGACATATGGAAACAAGGTAAAATTATTACACTACTCAAACCAAACAAAAATCCAACAGAACCAGCTTCCTTTTGACCCTTTACTTTACTATGCACACCTTCCAAAGTAACAGAAAGCCTAATCTTACAAATCACCAACACCACACATACCACTATCGCCTACTCAAAGATAGATTCAGACCTCACCACTCAACCACGACATTACTCTCTAACCTCACGCAGCACATCATGGATGGCATCAACTCCAGACGACCAGCTGAACGTACACTTTTAGCAACAATAGACATTAGTAAAGCATTTGATGCTATCCCACGTTTCCCTCTCATAAACAAAATACTCAACACAAACATGCACAATAACACCAAAAGGTGGCTGAGCAACTATCTGTTCTCTCACTAACATTGTTCAACTTATACATGCATGACATTCCAACACCCATAGATAACAAGATTACCTTATCATCATATGCAGATGAAATCACTCTAACATCCACCCACAACAACATCGACACCGCTACAAATAACCTACAAACATACATAAACAGTATACAAGATTGGCTCACACACAATAGACTCAAGGTAGCGGCCACAAAATCAACCATCACCTTGCTAACAAGCAACACAAAAGAACACCAGATAACTCCACAGCTTACACTAAGCAACACCAACATTCCACACACTCACAGGACCAAAATTCTTGTGGTCACATACAATACATCATTATCTTTTGTAAACCACATTCAGGACATTAAAAACAAATGCACGTTAAGACTTAACACGCTTAGTGTACTAACAGTCACAAACTTTGAACACCAGCAGGAAACAACTTCACTCATATAGTCATATACAAACAATATATTCGCAAATTATGGACTTTGTTATCCCATGCTGGGCACCCATTATCTCAAACACACACATAAACACCTTACAAACAATACAAAACAACGCACTTCGTATCATTCCAGGATGTACTCAAACAACACCAATAGAACACCTGCACACAGAAACAAAAATACTGAAAGTTAGGGAACATTTAGATATGAGGGGAATACAATTCATTTGATCAGTGACAACTAACCCACAACACCCTCTGCCACATGTACAGAAATGCACCAACACCTCGCACCATTAAGGTAACACCAGAGAGACATTATAACCAAATACTCCATTCCATACCACGCCCCACAGACATCACACAGTACGGAAAACACATACACACACACCTAACCCACAAAGCACTGACACGACTCGGTCCGAATGCGGTCCTAGGTGCGAAGCCGCCACCCATTAACAGGTCAGAGATCAGCCTGAGCAGATCGGATCGAGTTAACTTAGCACGATTCTGATGTGGACATCACCCCAACATACGGACATATAAACACAGACTAGACAACTCCACAGACGACACCTGCCACCTGTGCCAGGACACACCACAAACAATTGAACACATTATGATAGACTGTACCACTCTAGCACAACAACGAACACAACACAACATCACTAGTGCGCTGAACCTCTGGTCCACTCCGGAGAGGGCGATTGGTTACCTGCGTGCCGCCGGCTTGCTCGATCCGGGTAGGCTGATCGGCTAACCAACAACAACTCAACCCTTATAATGTAAACCTGAACAAGCCATTTACGCCTCCTAAGTCAGATTAAGCCTTCTAAGCCAACTGGCTGATTAGGACCTTATAAGACATCATGCACTCGGGGCAATTCTCATTATGCATCTGGCTGGAGCCAGACGAGTAGTATACCCGCAAAAAGGTAGAGGGCAAGTTGCAATTGCATGATATTACGTAATGTTGCAAGACTACCACCCCACCCCCTTTGTTGCAAGAGTACCACCCCCCACCTCCACCCCCTTTCTTGCAAGAGTGCCAAGCCCCACCACCCTTTGTTGCCAACCCCCCCCTTTGTTGCTAAGCCCCACCACCCTTTGTTGCCAACTCCAAAATGGGGCTGCAAGGGTTATGCAACCTGGAGTTATCGCCCAAGCTGATCCCCCCAAAGGGAAGTGCCAACCTGTGTTGCCAACCCCAAAATGGGATTGCAAGGGGTATGCAACTTGGAGGCGGAGTTCTCCCCCAAACTGAACCCCCCAAAGGGACATACCTAACTTAAGAGGCCTCTTTTCGGGGAAAAGGGAACGCCTCACCCCCTCAAAGGAGCAGAAACAGATAGAAGTAGAGGAAGAGGAGAGGACCCAGACGTCCTTGCTCGGCTGATGGCCGAGCTCATATGACTCCATCGTCCGACCCCCGCCCTCTTATAGGGCACTGATCAGCCAGTGCCTCGGGCACATCAGCCAGTGCCTTAGGGCATCATCAGCCATTGACTGCCAGCGCCTCAGGGTGCCATCGTCTTAGATCATCATCAGCCATTGCCTCTCGGGTGAATCATATATTAATTACCAGTTGGCTTAGAACCCCGAATTGTCAAATAATAATTAATTAAATATCCAGAAATCCGATACCAAACAATTATATAATCAATCAATACGATACATTATTGCAAAGTGCAAAACTCGCACGTAATAGAGGCAGATGTCACAGCGACCGTGCATACTAGTGATATATATATACATATATATATATATATATATATTTATATATAAAACGGGAACCGGGGTCGCACCCACTGTAGTTCAGACCTGATGCTGGGAGATCTGCACCTCAGCCAAGTGCCAGTACCACCCGGGTGAACCATATAATAATTACCCAACCAAACAAATTATATAAAAGCGCTCAAGGGGTAAATAAAACACCATTACATCAGATTTGAAATTATGTAATCAATTAAAACGAGACATTAAAGAGAACTATTTATTTTAAAAGAAATACACTCAATCTGAATTAGATAAAACACCGCTGTTTCAATACGAAACAATTCGTGTGGTAATACATTAGGCCAGTCGTCCCCACCCCGTGAAATAATAATAATTATTATTATTATCATTATTACCACTACCAATATATATATATATATATATATATATATATATATATATATATATATATATATCTATATATATACATCCTATTCTGAACAACTCCATATTTGTAAAATCATTCTGTTTTTAAAGAGAAGTTTTAAGGTAAAGACGCTTTATCATCAAAATGCACAAGGTTGTCTCTCTTCATTCCCCAATTCGTACAACAGAGTAAACTATTTTTAAAAAATATAAGTAAAGGCGTGAAAAGAAAAGACATATATATATATAAAACGGGAACCGGGGTTTGCACCCCGGCCCGGACTTGGTCCGTTTGCTGGAAGCCCTGTGTCTCAAACAAGCGTTGTAAAGAGTTGGGCTGAGGAAGTAGTCTTTTATTATTTATTATAATTTATTTAAATTCATTATTTCTTTATTTTCTTTCTTCCATCATAAATTATTGTAATTTGAAGTTCTCTAGAAGTTATTAACATCGTATAACAAATTTATATGGTTATTCAACAAAGTTATTTATTTATTTTGCAATTTTTTTCGTTAACAAAATTCAAGTATAGAGAAGAAATCATTATTTAATTTAAAAAAAATAAACTCAATCTGAATTAGATAAAACAACGCTGCTTCAATACGAAACAAATCGTGCAGTAATACAATAGGCCAGTGGTCCCACCCGATTGTTACACATCTACAGATTAAACTATCGCAGTCCTTGAAGACAAAAGGTGAAGCTACCTTTCTCCGCTTAACAAAACATTGTTCCAGGTAAAGGGTTTCATTTTTACGCACAAACTTACAGTATATATAAGCAGGAGTTCCCAACTAAATATAAATTGTATTTATTCTATTTTAAGCAAGTTTTAGGCCTATTGATGTCCACATCGTTTATTAGCATTTTGTCCGAAAAGTAATCTAATTTTATGGCAAGGTGTAACAGTACAATACAAAAATCTTGAACCTTGTGTGTGTATATTTCCTTTGAAAAGTATGACCTTACCCGAAGAAATAAACTTTAAGACATGACACGTCCTAAATTTTATTTTTGTTCCGAAATGAGGACACAATGGGGTCATATATATATACACGGTCAAACAATACGCATATATATATATATATATATAATATATATACAGGCGGCTTTTGTTTACATTTTCTGATTTAGCGAAAATTGAAATAGAGATTTTTTCGAAATTTGATTCGCGTTGTTAACACTTGTAGAAAATCTTTTTCCAAAATATAATGGCTTCCCTATTGTGTAAAGTGGCCATAAGACATTGTTCGACCGACACGGTCACAGGTCCACATTTCGCTGAAAAATAATGCTGTATTTTCTGCAAATCAGACAAAGGACCTTCAGGACAATAGAAATATGCAGGTGTCTGTGAGAGCAAATCTAAATAAAAAAAACTTTTCGAATTTCAACAATACGAGAATGAACTGGTTTACCAACAAACGGGTATGATGCTCCACCCAGATTTGATGGCGATCTGCCAATCACCGCCCGGAATACCTGAATGAACCTGTTCTCAAGAAGCCTATAGCTAAACCCCTCCCCACCATTCGTGGCTCCTCCCATTCATTGCTCGTGAAAAGGGAGCGCTGCTCACGGATTGGTCGGAAAAGCATGAACCGTAAACCAATAGGAAGTTAAGATTATGCTTGTCGGTTGATCACATAGACCCCTATAAAATGGAGAGTTTCGTCGTCTAGGGCCAGTTTCTCGTGCAATTTATAGCAACATACACACAAATGATGGATGAAATCTATAACTGTCCTGAACTGTTTTTTGAACAAGACCATGTGGCTCTTTATCTGTTCAGCGCAGCAGATCGTGACGACCTTTTAGCAACCCAAGCTGTTACCGAAAATTGTGACAGGGTGCAAGAATCTACAGCCAATTCAGTTGAAATGTAAGTAATTTGTAATGTCATAATAAGTGTTTTGGAAAATCATGTTTAATTAATGTCTGTGCCCATATATTCAGTATATATATATATATATAATATATATATATATATATATATATATTTATATATATATATATATATATATATATATATATATATATATCAGCCCTCGGCAGTTTTTAATTTTAGAACACTTTTCTCTATTTTTCTGAAAAGTTTGGTGACTGCTATAAGATATAGCTAGCAAAAAATTTAAAAATTAATTTTCTAAAGGTTTAATAGTTATAATATTTAAATTCTTATAAAATATGAAATGCACTATGGGGAACTTTAAACTTTATATCAACCTGTAGACAATCATTTCTTCTATATATAGTATGAAATTCATGGTATATACTATACATATGTACTGTTCTATTAATTTATGAAGGTCGAAGTTCGTATGAACGAGAAGTTTTAGACTTAAAATTAGCCCTACTATGTTTTCAATTATTATCTGTTTCCAACCCGATTATTTCGGCATATATATATATATATATATATATATATATATATATAGATATATATATATAATGGTGTTTTATTTGTGCTATTCTCGTTTTTTAATATTTATAGGAAGTTCTCCAGATTGAATTTATTTTAACATTTGCACGCACTTGGAAATTTTTTTAAATATTGTCTGGTGGCTCATGGATATGTTTTATTTACAGGAGCGACGCTGAATTAGAATGTGTAATCGCCACTTTTGATGGAAGGATGGTTTCTCCCCCCAACCCAGAACTAGCTGTGTTGGCGCGGGACAGTGGGCGTCAACCTGTAGAGGAAATAATGTAGGTGCATTGAAACTATATAGATTGTTTTTACATTTCTTTTGGAATTTAACAAAGTGTAGTAAAGATGTTTTGAAAGATATGTTTATTCACTGCATAATGATCCATATATATATATATATATATATATATATATATATATACATATATATATGGATCATTATGCAGTGAATAAACATATCTTTCAAAACATCTTTACTACACTTTGTTAAATTCCAAAAGAAATGTAAAAACAATCTATATAGTTTCAATGCACCTACATTATTTCCTCTACAGGTTGACGCCCACTGTCCCGCCATACACGTTAATTTTAGCGGCAAACAGTTTCATACAACTACTTTAATTACAGCGGCGATGCAAAGCTAGATGCTATTATAAGCACTTTTGGAGAAAGGGTGATAAATGAGGTGGTGGCACGCTCACACAACGGGCCAGAAGTCATGGTTCTGGCACACAACCGGTCAACCGATTGCACCTTCATCCATGAGCTTATGTATTTTTTTAGGATATTAACAAAACGTAACATATTTTCATTGTATTAAACAGTAATAAAATATGTATAAAAAGGGGCAGTCCCCAATTCTTAATTGTTACAAATGTATATATATATTATATATATATATATATATATATATAGGTTTACACAATATAGGTCTTACATATTACAGGGGGTAACTTTTTTATCTGTCTGCACACATATTTATCGTTCATATTTGTATCACACAAATCGAATAATTTTTAAAAATTCCTAAAGCCCTACCCGCGCGACATATGCATGAGAAACAAAATACAATACAGTCCACATGTTTCAGTATAAAGCCCTTGAAGGCGAAATGGTGACCAGATAATCTTAGGCACAAGTAATCGCGCGGTAAAATTTACGATTGCCGATTCAAGCCATGGTGGAAATCCGAGTGAGTCAAAACAGTACATTCTTTCCTTAGTTTTAAAATAGATCGCAAACCAGTGAGTACCCTCGCCCCCCGCAACGTCGGTGTCAACAATAATCCCGCACCAGTTTCTCGAGGTAACCAGCTTCAATATTTCATTCTTTGCAAAAACTCCGATGAATTTGGAACGCGCGAAACAGTCACTATTCATCTTTCTCTGGAGTGTATTTGCATCTATTTTAAAAATGTGTGTTCATGTTCCGGAAACGGTCCAGTTCTATTAGTGCCTGCGACTCGAGATATATTAGTACACTAATAGCTGCGTCTGTAGGCTTGGCGTACTCCAGCAGCACTGAAATCGTTCCAGTCTGCTGGGCGTTTAAATGCGCATTTACGCCCGAGGCTAAGTCAGGTGTAAGGTCGAATGAGTAAATATTAAACTGTTCCACAAATTCTTTCTGCCTTAGACCAATTCCAAGTTCATCACACGCTCCTGTATTATGCGCTAAACTGCTGTAAGCTCTCGCGCAGAGCGAGAGCGGGAACACCGCATCTGACGAGTAGTCCATATTTAATGTTCCACCCAGTGCTACGCCAATGACATATAAAGTAATATTTTTAAGCCCAAAATTTTCGAATTTCAGGACGCTCTTTTTGTAATTTCCATTTGTCGAGGCGTGGTCTTGCATTCCAATTAAAACCCGTTTAGGCAGGATTCCAAGAGCTATGTTTTCTATCTGTTTCGACGTCAGGCCTGCGGGGATCGTTTACAGTTTGATCTGTACCCTGTTAATCGTGTATTTCACTGTGGCGTGTACCAGCTCTTTCTCAATTTCTATTTGCTTTGGAGAGCTTAATTTCACGCGGCGTATACGCAAATAAGCTTCCATGATGTGTATCACAACAGGTTTCGCACCTTCTTCTTGGTCAGCTCCCAGATTTACACAGATCTCAGGGCTCGTGTGGGTAAGCTTCAGTTTCATATCTACTTCATTCATAAGCAACTTCTCCTGGAATGTATAGTCCGTGTGCAGGCGTCCAAAGCATTCGTATATCTTTTTTTTAGAATTTTTAAATTTATGCTTTGTACTACCCTCATCTTTAGTGTGGTAATACTCCTCGGCGGATAAAAAGGTGTCCTTCGCTTCTTTTGAAAAGTTGAGGACATTTTCCAGATATGCTCGTAGGTGATAGTACCCCGTGCCTGTTAGTTTGATTTAAATACACGTCACACTGTCTGAATATGGTCTGCAGAAAGTTTGTTTCGGGATACGCAACATAATTATCATCGCAATCCGTTCCATCAGAATGAGCTATGCGAAGTTTATTTAGTATACATGTGCATTAGAGTGGATCACTTTTCACTTTTTTTTTAAAATTATAGCTGGTCAAAGTTCTTCCCATGATTTGGTTCAGTGGAAGTACAAGACACCATTTTTACCAAAATCGATCAATATTTAGGGGTCGCGCATCGACCTTGAAAATTTCAATTTGGGAAATTTGGCCAAATTGACAATTTTTTACTGAATAAAGATAAATCATCAAATGACCATATTTTCTGAATCCTCAGTGAAAGAAATCCTCTCAGATACTTACCAAGTTGATAGGACAAGTGGTTTAGAAGTTATACTCACCTTGAGATAGCATTAAAATTTAAAATACCGTATTTGTTCCCGTACCTCCATATGCTGTCTGCCATTGTCTGCTTTTTAGGATAAGATAAAACAAATAAGGAAAGATCAAATGTATTTTGTATTAAAACGGTTTACCGATATCACTAAAGGCACTTACTCCGGTGCCCCTAACTAGGTTCAAAAACTGTATGAATCGTGGTTAGAACACACGTCATCTTAAGGCGTGCGCCATGTACTCTCTCTGCTAACTCCCTTTCCCTCTGCGCTACATCATCTTGGCAAGTGACGACTTCTTGAAGTCACCGAGTTCTTTCCGGCTCTTTTCCACGAGCTGAAGAAGACCATGCAGCTGTGACTCGTCTTTTGTGACAGTGTTCGCGTAATCTTCTATCAGTTTTACCCCTCTCTCTGCCACGTCGTTGGTAATTTTCAGATGCGAGATGACATTCTTCAGATCACAGTAGTTCTTATCTTGATCCCACTTATTCACTGGCAGAGTGAGCCACGTAGACGCGCACACCTGCAGGCCTGTGAACACGAACCACGATGACTCATCGATCAGGTCCGGAAGGCGCGTCGTGTCATCAACCGAGACGTTGTCATACGTGAAGTCCTCGGGCACAGCGAGGCGGCACAGCTTCTTTGCCATCTCGTGCTTCACAGGTCTTCCACTTTGTCACTGCAGAGGGCGAAAACGACGGTCTGAGGCCCCATATACCACAAGTGCCGCCTGATCACTGCCAGTGAAGCCTCTGCAATCTCGCGATCCACAGCCCTGTACTGCAGAAGACGCTGGTACAACACAAGGTCATTCAGCGGGGCATCAGCTGCGACAGGAGCCGCCAGCCAGGCAGGTGCGTAGAGGAGTGCAGTAAATAGTACCACTCTCTGAAGTTTCTGTACCAGCTCGTCTTCGAACTCCAGCTGACCGCTTAACATCAGGAGCTTCGTGTAGTAGATGATCTGAAACGAATACGCACTGTGATGTATAAATACCGATACCACTCCATATAAGTTTGTTTAATGGTAAATTATTTACCTTATTTTTTTCTGGTAGGGACTTCAAATGGCTGTTTGCAGAAGGCAATACAATATTTAACTTCTAATTCAAAATACCAACCTTAGCCATCCACCTCGCATGATGGTAGGCTCCTGGGCGCATGAAGTGTGTGCCACGACGTGGCTGGGCCCCGAGTACCAGGAGTGTAATCTCCGCCACTTCTCGGTAGTCTTCTCTGACAAGACCAGAAGCGGTGCCGAGGAACTTGACTGCCTCATCTCGGAGCTCCATCAGCCACGTCACCTTCGCCAAATGCTCGATCTCCAGCTCGCGATAAGTTGAGAGGTCGAGCTTGTCCCACCTGAAAGGGGAGTTATGAAAATATTGCATGAAAACGACTGAAGTTTCCCTTTTCGACTGCTATTAACATCATTAGTAGAAGGACGCTGATATCTCAATTGCTCTGAAGGCAAAAAATCATTGGCGAAAACAAATGCGCCTTAGACTTGAAATTCACCTTCTCCTCAGATACTGGAACAAAGGTTAAGTTGGTGCTGTGGTTCTTCCAAACGCGGTGATGACCACTGCCCCCACGATGAGCTCCAGAACGTGATGGCGACAGCCTAGCTGGAAGAGCGGTTTACGAAGCATGTTCTCCAGCCGGACCACCGCACCCTGCACCCTCCCCGTATTGGAGGAAGTTGTGTCGAAGCACAGTCCAATCACGTTGTTCTCGCATCCCCAGTCTTTGAGAGCACGAAAGGTCGCCTGGGCCTGGGACAGACCGGTGTGCCGTCAGCAACAGTCGGAACGGCCAGCAACTTTCCTTCTGTGCACTGGGGAGCTCCGGAGATGAGAATCGCCTGGCGGTGCTCCAATGATCCAAGAGAGTCCTGAAACGTATGTCATACATGCCAATCCATTATCGTCCACTGGAATATGTCAATCCACTGTCGTCACTGGAACATGTTAATTCACTGTCGTCCACGGTGAGGGCAAAACTGACCTTGATTACTTTACCGTCCCAGTGGACGACAGCATGCCTCGGAGATACGAAGGATTTCTGCACAGCTGTCGACACTTCACAACGATGTGCCACTCTTCCACGGCGAGACGTGTCCTTCTAGATATTGAATTTGTCCAGGTCTGCGGGCAGATCTGCCGAACGTAGGACTGCCGCCACGACACTTGCCACCTATGTGCGAAATTGAAAGGAAATTGACAAGGATGCGTATGGTTTTTATGTGACAAAATAATCACTAAATTTTCCGTGTTACGTCTATTATATCTTTGTCAAGGAAAGATCATTACTGATATATACACACTTGATTATTGGACATCCGGAAGCGATCAGCCACTTCAATAACAGCCGGTGCATTGAGGATGCGGTGAGGAAGGCTGATTGATACAGTTAATTCTCTCGGCTGCCGGTATGGTAGTTCTAGCTGTGATTCGGAGTTGCTCGATGATCTGCTTTCTATAGATTCATCGTCGCTCTCAGCTTCGGTTCCTAATTTCGTTTTTGAGGTGCCTGGCTCATCACGAGATTGTTGTCTTGAGAGTTGCCGTTTCCTCTTGACAACGAACACTTTATCATTCCCACTCATTGTTGCCTGGCGCAGGCCCCGTTGATCCTCCTAAAATTTAATATCTTCTTGTTTGTTGTTGTCTGAGAGCAGTCGACTTTTCTGTATCTCTTCAATAGCATCGGGAGCTCCGATGTCCCAGAGCTTGTTCAGATTTTCTGAAAACTTCTCCCTGCCTTTTCCCGCGTCACTGTCTCTCATCTTGCTCTTCTGCAGCGAGCGCCACTCTTACCACAGTAACTCCAGTTTTCTTTCGCAGTTACGCCTCGTGATCGTCTTTATACGTGCCATGTTCCAAAATGCCAGAACATTGGCCACCCTGTCTTTTACGGCGGCCTTCCTGTCAGTAGTTTCCTGCTTGGCATAGAAGAAGTACTGGAGAACTTGATGGGTGGTTGGCAGTTTCGCACCACCGATCGAGGAAGATGGCTGACCAATTAAGAAGACGTCTGTGGCTGACCTTAGAGAAGGTGGTGCTGTTGTTGCTGCTTTCTCTTTTCCAGAATAAGTAACTTTCAGAGTCTTCCCACTCCTGGTTGTTAACAGTTTATCCATTGTACTAAAGTCTAGACTTATCAAACAAGAATCAATTGACACAGTTGATCTGTAAAAAGCAAACCATAACGGGGGACAAATACGTATTTTAAATTTTAATGTTATTTCTAGTTGAGTGTAACTTCTAAACCACTTGTCCGATCAACTTGGTAAGTATCTGAGAGGATTCAGAAAATATGGTCATTTGATGATTTATCTTTATTCAGTAAAAAATTGTCAATTTGGCCAAATTTCCCAAATTGAAATTTTCAAGGTCGATGCGCGACCCCTAAATATTGATCGATTTTGGTAAAAATGGTGTCTGTGTACTTCCACTGAACCAAGTCATGGGAAAAACGTTGACCAGCTATAATTTTTAAAAAAAAGTGAAAAGTGATCCACCCTAATGTGCATACAGTTCGGATCCAAAAAGTAAGGGCCTGAACTGGGTATCACGAATTCTATAGGGGCACTGGGTGAACTAATTGTGTTTAGAGGGTTAATTGTAATAAAGTCACTGTGCTCAATGGAAACTTGAGTTGGAGGCATCTCAAACAGGGATAGCTCCGATTTACAGCATTGTGAACTACAAGGATGAATGAAACCTGCCATAGTGAGTTGGAAAGAGTGCCACCTCCCTCGACGAGTATCAATCAATCTATGAATCTTGAGAGTAGTCCTCAGTTTATATCAGTTAAAAAAATGATCGGTCATAGGTTTCATACGCTTAGAACACTTCTTTTTGGGGACCCTTTTACTTTTAAGGCCACGCGACCCCTTCTTCCTAACAGCCCTCTTCTTCTTTACGCCACGTGTTGGCACCCCCTACTTCTTGCTATCAATTATCTTCTTCCCTCCGCCACGCATTTTTCTCTTCGCATCTTTGATGATTTCATCCCGTGCCCGTTTTAAATGTTTTTTTAGAGCTTCTTTAGGTTTAGTTCCCGCGAGCATTTCCGCTGCCGCGTTAAAACCTGTTTGTAACGCCTTCTTTCCTTGGTACCTGGCGCCCCTCTTCAACAGTGAGACAGCGGTGCGGAGTATGGATGCAAAAATGGCTCCGAGTCCGCTACTACGCTGGTACCGCACACCTCGATAGATGGCGTGAGGTTTTCTGTCCATTATAACTCAGTGCGTCGAAAGTGGAGCTTCACTGTTAAGCTCCCGTCACCGAATGGGAAATTTTTATCCTCTACCGTTCTTATATATATTGAGATGTTTGTTATCAGGTTAGTTGAGACATTCACATAATGGGGCCTGTCATATGTAATACTCAAACTCCGGCCTCTATGGTTGGGGATGTGGGCAATGCGCAGCAGGCGGGCCTGGTTGTCCCCAACAAACTGGTGTTTCACTATATTGCTATAAATATAGCATATGTCTGGGGGCTCAGGGTCTTCAGCCAATTTCTCCATCTTCAATTGATACATTAAGCTGGACAAGTTATCCGGTGCCTCGTGAAATGTGTCTCTTTGGAAAGCTGCGCTATATCGCCCCTCAGCCACAATTTTGAACAGTTCTTTATCTTTAATATTTCCACTAAGCGTCGACTTTCGCTTCAATGTGCATGCATGCGCGTTTATGTTTACGACTTCAAAAAGTAAATCGTATGACAAGTGTGACTTTTCAAGACTCTTGTTTAAACCGTCCACAATGTCCATGGCTGTGTTATAATTCCCAGCTCCTAGCGAAACAATTGTGCTATAGTACTGTTCCTTGCCGCACAGGGTTGAACGTATAGTATTGTCTAATGTTATGCCTATTTTTTCGCACTCGTCGGTTCTTCTATAGACCAGAAATATGAATTGTTCATTTTCAAGAGTTAAATATTTGGTGGATAACTGAAATTCACATAGCCCCACCTCATACGAATCACGAACCAGTTCAATGGGCCCGTGGAGCTCAGTTACAAAGTTAGCTAGTGTGTTGCTAGGGTGTACAGACAGGGACGAGGAGGAAGGTAGTGTGACGTAGAAGTGGTTAGGAATCATGTTGCATACTAATTAAGCTTCATTACTGAATCGGCTTTTATATAGGTATTGAAGCTTTCTGGGTAACCTAGCCACTTCAACAGGTACATTTTTCTCTTTCCTGTACCTTTACTTCCTAAACTTTTTTCAATTTTAAACACATTTTTTCCTAAATTAAATGCCACTTTCTGCAGTTCCTCGCGGTAAAAACCTCTCGAGATTTCTTCCCCATTCAAATCCTCAACGTAATACATCATTATCTCGCCTTTGCTCATAGCCCTAACTTTAAAAATCTCGCGTGTCCATCCTTGCTCAGAGCCCTTCGCGAATTTATTCCCCGAACGTGACAGCCTTACAGAGTCACTGATTTCGAAACGCGCAGAGTGTGTTGGTGGTGGTGGCATTTCATCTCTTCTCGGGCGCTTGCCTCTTTCTAAAACATCGGTAGGCGTTGTACCGATCGTACGGTGGTGTGAGCGGTTGTAGGATGAAGCCAGCGAATCGAGAATGTTTATATTTCTGTACGTGTTTTTATGTGTAGAATACTGTAACGGTGTATGCGTTCCTTTATGGTACGTTGAACTCTTTCAGCTAAAGATGCTTTATGTATAGAATTAGAGTGTAACAGCTGATATTAAACTCTGACAACATGTTCTGAAAAGTGGGTCCTATAAATTCTTTTCCCATATCCGTGCAAAAATAGCCAGGAACCCTGTGTTCTTTAAACATCAGTGTTTTGGTCGCTTTAGCGACTGTTTCAGGCGATTTATTTTTCAGGGGAATTATCCACAGGTATCTAGAGAATACATCTATTATGAATAGTATGGAGCGGAAGCCGTCGTTGTACAGTGAATATCTTTGCATGTCTGTTAAATCTGCCTGCCAAATAGAGTCAATCGATACGGCTGTTGTCTTGACTGTTTTAAACCTTTTTCTCACCGGTTTATGAAGTGAATAAGCATCCTCTCCCCGCAGAAACTCTCAACATCTTTTTTCCTTACACCATAAGTAACTCTGTACAGTTATTAACGCCACCATAGGATGCAGGGCTAGAAATGTCATAATAGTGCTTACTTAATACGTTAGCCATTTGCGTATTTTAGAGGCACGTGGATAAGGTTGGCCTTCTACTCTCTTCTTTCTTCTCTTCAGAGGTACGCAGCTGTTGTGGGCGAAGGTGTACTCAGTTGTGACACGTGCGATGCATGTTCCAAGTCTTTTAACCTATTCAGATTACCTATCAATGTTTTGGGGACATTTATTTGCTGTAGTCTTGCTTTAATATGCTCCATCCTGTGGTGAGGCCTATCCCACTTTCTCACCAGATCATGAACAATATCAACGATATTGGACTCCTTGTACCCTTGTTCCATCAACAATGACCTCGCCTGTGTCGGCCCTGTAATGAGGGTCCTCACTCAATAGATTATAAAGACTTAACCCTTTATTCCTCAATGTATGGGGGAGGCTGTTTTTTAGCACATGTTCGATGTGCTGTGTTCCGCTACTCTTTGGTTGCTCAGGCCCTGTGTCATATGCTCTGCGCTACTCGAGCTGTGCCTCACGGTGAGCTCTGTAGGATGCTTATAATCTTCGTACTCATGAAGAAATTTCTGCAAAGCCTCTTGATACAAAACCCTTTTCTCATCAGGTGCCTTTTCACTGTTTAATAGGGATAGTAGCTCACTCTCCATTCTTTTAAGCCTACTTTTACGGGGTTCTAGAGCCGCGTCTGGGGTCCTTTGTAATGAAGCATACACTCGTGCGGGATCACAACCACCTTCTTCATTATATTAATCTAGTCAGTAAAGGCCCCAAAATTGAAAATAAGATGGGGAGGAACGAACCGCCTCTTTGTACAATAATACGCTTTTTCTTACCCACAGTCTGACTTTTATGGGCGAGCGTCCGTATTATGTTCTTGTAACGACGTAAGCGAGCCTTCTGAAGGATTTCATTGGAACATTACATTTTATAACATTAAGGCAGATTTCGCAGATGCACTTTAAAAAGTCAGAGTCGATATTTTTAACAAACATCTGCTGCAATGCTCGAGGCAGTCGTTGATAGATTTTTATTAATTCGCGGTATTTCTTTAGCCTATTCGTCATTCTGGAATATACACGGTTTCAGGTTCGTTTGGAAATATATTCGTTCTTAGAAGCACCCTAAACGTGTTTCGCGGGTGAAGGTCACAAAGCAAATATCCATAACGTTGCTTTGTGACCTCTTTATAAACCTCCAAAAACTCCTTACGCTGACTCGGGAACATTTGACTGGCTAATACCCAATTTGTGACACATCTCTACGTTGCGCGAATAAGACTAGATATTGCGTATTTAACGACACATCGCGCATGTATCTATTTTTGAAAAATAGATTCTGATTGATGAAGAACACGCTTATGTTAAGGTGGTGGGAGAATACTGTAAATGTCTCGGCAAACGTTTTATCCATCTCCAACATGAGGTCGTCAATTACGATGACTGTATGTTCATTTCCCTTTAACGAATTAACGTCATAGACCCCCTTGTGGAACAAAACATCATCTTGGTACTCGTTGAACACTGATTGGTATGTCGAATAGCACCATATAACTTTATGCACAAATTTTGAGAACATTTCACCCTTTTCTTTAATGATATTAAGCATAAACACCGTTTTACCACATCCTGTCGGTCCAGATATAATACATGTGGATGGGCTCGTGAATCTGAATTTTTCTACAGCTTCCATTTCTAACACGTCACACCCCTAAGTGGCTCATTTACAGAATATTACAAATAACGAGTTCTGCTCCTTATATTTTGTTTTCTTCTTCCACAGAACCGTGAATGACGACGATGTACAGCCCCCATCATCGACATCACGGATGAATCCATTGACCGTGCATCTACAGTGCCCATACCCTCCGATGAACCCTCACCAGCGACACGTGTAGCACGTTCAAAGCGGCGACATGATGAAGAATCCTCCACGGCAGGTATAAAGCGCGTGAGATACGCGCCGGTTGTTAGACAACCAGCAGTAGAACCCCAGCCCTCAACGTCTTACGCTACCAACCCCACAGTGAGCGATCCGTCAATATAGCCCCTTGTTCATCCTCCACAGCCCCCACCCGTTCTGTTGAGTCTGCAGTAATAGACCCCCAGCCCTCAACGTCTTACGCGGCCAACCCCACATCAGCTTCTTCAGCCAATATAGTCCCTTGTCCATCCTCCACAGCTGCCCCCGTTCTGTTGAGTCTGCAGTAATAGAACCCCAGCCCTCAACGTCTTACGCAGCCAATCCCACATCAGCCAATATAGACCCTTGTTCATCCTCCACAGCGGTGACTCGTTCTGTTGAGGATGGTATAACATTCGAGTTGGTGCGCACCGCAACCCCTACCCCAGCCTTGACTAGAAATCGGTATATAGTCAGGGTTGACCCTAGAGCCATGTATAGCAATGGAATTGAGCACGGGCTACGTCGCGTTGTAGAGCGCATTGTAGAGTTTGCCCTTCAGAACTGCGACGAGCGTGAAGTCAGGACGAGTCTGTCCTTCGGTTTTGGCTCAGATGATAACGATGTAGATGATTTTTGAGTGGTAGTGCCATTTAGACGTTTGGCAGCTGAAGATGTAGAGTATATATTAGGCCGTATATTGCACGCCGCCCAAAGTAGTATAGCATTCAATATGGATAACTTCACAGTAAATATTGACCGTGTATTCCGTGTTGAGGCCATAGTGCCACACCTTACACTTAACTTCAATTCTCAGGCTATTTTATAGACGGCATATAAACGTCGATCGTGGTTGCGGCTTTATAGCAGTAGTCTTAGCTCGTATGTTTACTGTACTAAATACACGGCCCAAAAATTTGGTTGCCTACGGTCGTGGAGCGTGCCCGTAAACTAGCTGTAGACTGTGAACTTGAGTTTGACTGTAATATGGTCCTGAAGAGATGAGAAGGGTAGAAAGGAAATGAATGCCGTATAGTTGTATTTGGACTGGATGATCGTCGTAGGACTGTGTATGTTTTTAAAAGCACTGTGAGAGATCGTACAAGACCCCTACTTATTTTAGGACTGTCAGGGACAACGTATCTCCCCATCCGTAATATAAGGTGCCTTTACGCGAGTTATGATAAAAGTCGAAAATATGGGCGACATCATGATTTGTGTAAGGGTGTCTCGAGTTTGCGGATGATATAGTGAAACATTGTAAAGTGTCACATGGTATGTGAGCAGTGTAAAAGCCCAAATGTGAAAGCCGTGTAGTTGAGCTGAGAAGAGGGACTGTAATGTGTGTAGACGCACATTTTTCAATAATAGCTGTTTTGAGCTCCATAAATCAATTGGCACGTGCAGGAAAATGAGAATCTGTGAATGTGGTATGTTTCACATGATGGATAATTGGGGAAGTTGCATAAATGTGACGAAATTCACTGTCCTACATGCCAGGAGGAATATAAGGCGGATGGGTAAAGCATGTATGTTATATGAAAGACGCCAAGCCTAAAAACAAACCTTGTATAACTGTATACTACGATATAGAAACATACACGAACGCTGAAACCAAAGAGGTAATTCCATTTACTTTGAGCCAAACTATCTGCGATGAGTGTATGGAGATCGAGTGTGATGAGTGCCCCAAATGTGGTAAACGGACAAACGTTTTTAAAACGAATGTCCACGATAGTCCTGTGAAACTATTTGTGTCCTATATTGTCAAGTTAGCCGACAAGTTCAAAAAAATGACGGTGTATATTCTCGCCCTTTATAAGGAGCTGCTTGAGTACGAGTCCTCTGAGATATTTACAGGTGATCCATTGAAAAGAGGCAACAAATTAATACAGATGCAAATAAGAGGTAATGTACAATTTGAAGACACTTTATTATTCACACCTTGTAAATTAGCAAAGCTACCCAAGGTGATGGGGGTAGCAGCTGAAGTTTCAAAAGGATACTTCCCTTACACATTCCTCACTAGCGAGACTTTAAACTACGTAGGCCTATCTCAACCCAAACATTATTTTAACTATGATTGTATGAGTGCAGCTGAACGTGAAGACTTTGATCGATACTACAACAGTTTTAATGAACGTAATCCTTATAATATAGCTGATGAATGTGAGCATTATTGCGTGAATGATGTACGAGTGCTTAGAGTATGTTTCCATGCCTTTAGAAGGATGTACATAGGCCATTTCAAATGCGATCCGCTGCAAGTCGCAACCACCATCGCGTCATTATGTTTTACGGTGTTCAAGAATAACTTCATGCCTAAAGCCACCTTAGCCATTATTCACAGAAAAAACTCCCACAGTTACGGCCACAAGGCTATTTACTGGTTCATACACCTAGAAGAACAGACAGATGTATACATAAAGCACGCCCGTAACACGGGTGAAGTAACCATTAAGATTAATGGTCGTGTTTTTTGGGTTGATGGGCTAAGTGAAAACCGTGTCACTGGTGTGAAGACTGTGTACTCCTTTAACGGTTGCTGGTGGCATGGATGCCCTCATCCTGAGTGCGGAATTGCCGGAGATATCCACGGTAGATCTCCTGCCGATTGTCTTGCATGGACCCGCACCCGCGATCAACTTATATGCTAACAGTTCACTCACAAAGTCTTGTGGGAGCATGAATATGACGCACGGATGGAGACAGACGGGGCGTACCGTGAGGAAATAAACACGATCAAGCGTTCAATGGTACTGGAACCTCTCAAATGCGGTGATAGCTTGTTCGGTGGGCGTACAAATCCCTTCAGGCTATACTTTCCACCTACGGAGGGTGTGAAGCTCCACTACTACGATTTCTGTTCTTTATACCCCTACGTGATGAAGAACAACCCGTACCCCGTGGGTGCGCCTGAGAAACTGGTAGGACCTAACCTGCCCTCCATCAACGAATTTTCAAGAAATTTGAATGATCGCTACTTTGGACTCTCGTCCGTAGACGTGCTCCCACCTAACGATTTTTGGATGCCGATCTTACCCGTCGTTATCGACCACAAGCTCATGTTCCCCCTGAGCGTGAAGTGTGCGGAAGAGAATAACGGAAATTGTAACCATATACCCCACCAGCGTAAGATCAGAGGCGTATATACAAGTCCTGAGCTGGCCCTAGCCGTACGCCATGGGTATAGAATACTGAAGATACATGAGGTGTGGAGGTTTCAGAAGCTACCCAACCTTTTCACGCCATATATAAACGCATTTTTGAAGGATAAGGTTGAGGCATCAGGGTATCCGCGAGGAGTTGATACCGAAGATGAAAAGTCTGCCTATATTCAACGTTACCGCGACCACGAAGGTATACAACTTGATCGTGCCCAAATTGCAAAGAATCCTGGCAAGCGCTTTAGTGCAAAATTGTGCCTAAACAGCCTTTGGGGAAAGTTTGCGCAGAATACCGGTAAAGGGAATGTTCATTTGGCGCAAAGCTATAGTGAAGTCTGGGATTACGCCAACGCACCCGATAAAGAAGTCATGGAGATTGTGAATGTAGGCAATACTTACATAATAAAGTACAACCACACTAAATTGGCCAAAGATACCTCACGGGTTACAAACATTCCTGTAGCCAGCTTCACAACAGCCTACACCCGCATCAAACTTTGGGGTCTATTGCATTCTCTTGGGCGGAGAGTATTGTATGCCGATACAGATCGCGTGATATTCACAGCGAGGAGTGGTGAATACATGCCCGCTATTGGGGAGTTCCTCGGCGAGCTCACTGATGAGATCAAAGATGAGTATGGAGACACCGCATACGCCGACTCTTTCGTCTCAACAGGACGTGAAACTTATGGGGTACGGGTGAGGGTGGGTCAGGATATGAAATATATCGTGAAGACAGCTGGGGGGCGTGAAGGAGCTTAGGGGAACGAAGGTGTGCCGTAACACCTATAGGAAACGTTACCAGTTACCTGGTACCTATGATACCGTACCCTTTGGTTACCATAAACTTTGATAGGCCTATTGCTAACTTATTCATCACACGTATTTGTAAATATATATGTATTGAGAACAATCTTTGATGTGCCTATTGTTAACTTGTTTATTGCACGTATTTGCAATACACCTTGAATATTTCGTTTATTAAATAAATCGTGCTTCAACTTGCTTTTCACTTTGCATGCGTGCGTATGTACAGTAAAAGTTAAGCCCCGCCCCCTGCAAGACCGGCGGCGTGACTCATGCCGTAGCCTGAGCAAGCTTCTGTCCCCGCGTTCTCAGTTCACCTCTGTATACCCTTGAGCTCGGATGTGTATTCTCTCGCGTGGAAGAAAAACAGTAATGGCAACCTTTAATATTGCTTGCTCAACGTTTATGAAATAGTATTCTGCAAAGTGTCAAGATATAGTGGATAGTGAAAAACTTCCTATTCCCCCCTACTTTGCCTCTTTTAATACTACATTGAATTGTGCGAAGGAGCAAGATGTACATATACCGTGAAGTAAAAGAAACAACGCGTGCAGAAGAGAAGCAGCAGATATGGATAGTGAGTCTTATTGATGGGTGGTATGACAAGCTGTATTATGTCATGTTACACCACACCAAGTACTCGTTGAAAATTTAAATCTCGTCATCATGGAGAACCTTAAGTATTTTTATCACTATATTAATGTATATCATAACGAGGTTCGTAGTGAGGTTGTTGCTAGTGCCCTGCGTGAGTTTTTAACAGACTTTAGAGACGAGTATCGTCTGTTAACAAAAAGGAAAAATATGGGCATATGTTTCTCTCAAATAGTGCGTCGGATTGTGATGATGTTTAGGGGAGATAAAACGTTATAAAATATATATAGTTCATGATCCCCGTTTGCAAAAATGTCTGGTGCGTATTCAGGGGAGTGGGAGTGATAAAACGTTAAAACGAAAATTAATTCTTGTACCGGAAAATTTCTCAAAACACCTGCCCAATATAATGGGATACAACAATTCATGTTGAGTCAGTGCCGCACAGGTTTCATTAGATTATGGTGCGACTCGCCCCTCACGGATCATACGAGTTCGAACAAACCCATTCACGTATCATCAGGGTGAGTCACCCACCCATCGACCCGTTCCTGCCTACCTGCGTGCCTCACACGGCTCATAGTCTTCTCAGAGCTTCCTCCGAGTGGATGTGCCATAGTCATCTCGAGCTGTGTGAATACGATGGAACTCCCTTTGAGAAGCATTCTCAACGCATCTTACGACGTCTCTGTGACGAAGCCGTTGCGTGTGTTCAGGCGGGAAACCGGCACCATTAACTGGGTGCTTGAAACGAACAGTAGACCTGCGACAAACGCAACGTTATTTATTTAAATCTTGAGGAAATGCATAAAATCTTCGTGGTAGTTGAGAGATGGGCTGAGGACCGTTATAAAATACTAACTGCCATGGATACAATAAGAGATGTGATTTGTGAGGCCTCCTCATATACCGTTGTTTGTATATCGAGTGTAAATAACAATCATCCATGTGTTGATATACATCTGATGTGGAAGAACACATCTGATAATGGCGTTCTTGTTCCTACACGAAACCGTTTCATCCTCGACAGAATGTTTGAGATCGTTGGATTCCGTAAGCTGAAGCCTATATTAGACACACGTATCTCAGACATGATTTATTTTGACACAATACTTGAATACGCTTAAACTCCTCTGCTCGACGGATTTGTTGAATGTAGGAATGAGCAGGGAGAAAACGGACTAGCTCTGGATGCGTATTTAAAAGGCTTAGACTCTTCGAAATATCCCGAACATTGGTACAAAACGCTTGAGAGGTACAGAGCTGAGCTCGCCTACACTGTTCACCCTGAAGAACTGTACCTCTATATAGTAGATAGCTGCCGTTACGACTTGGAAGATTATTTCAATTGCTGCTATGCCGGGTGAAGAAGAGTTCACGATTGAAAAGTTCGGTACGTTAAGAAAAAACACTCGACTGGAAAGGCATGTTTATAAGCTTGTATTTAATGACAGTTAACGATGACGTTTTTGCGCGTGCTTTTGATTGCGTTCTAGTTGCGCTTAAAGACAACTTCCCTACCGAGTGTAAAGTGGGTACAAAAATAGTGTTGAATGATATGAAAGCCATTTACATCGAATATAAACCGCCGTATCAGTTAAGCGGCGAGGTGATACTTGAGCGGTTTTACCACATCGTGCAGAGTAATGCCGAATTTGATGTAGCATCAATCAGCATTGAATTTACCGTTTTCTACCGTAGAACGTAAAGACAATATATATATTTTTACTGTAATATTTTGCTAATACTACATTTTGTACGATTACGTATAATTAATATAAATATATACAGTCGACTCCACTTAAAAAGGTCACCTAATTAGCAGGTCATATGGTTTAAGCAGGTCATCTTTCTAAATCCCAAATATTTTTATATGTCTGCCATTATAATTATATATTGATAAGAAGGTCACGTCTAGGATAGGTAAGCCGCTTAATGAGGTTAAAAATACAAGTATCAGTCAGAACTATTTGTCAGAACTATAAGATAACAGAACTATCAGTCAGAACTATAAGATAACAGTTTTAGATGCAATTTGCATGCTCGCATTAGCGTGGGAAAATGTGAAACAACAAACAATTTTGAACTGTTATGTGAGATGTGGCTTACGAAGAAGCGATGAAAATACAAATCTTGCAATTGACACCATTGAAGATATTGAGCTTCCGGAAGGAATTGGAAGAGAAGATTTTGATAGAATGGCAGAAATATCAGAAAATGAAGGCATTTTTGAAGGAGCAACAGACGAAGAAATCATTGCAGGAATTAAACAAAAAGAAGACAGCGAAGATCAAGATAGCGACGATGATGAAAATGAAACATATACACCCCTTTCCCGTAAAGAAATTTCGACTCTTTCGAATTTATTAGATAGATATGGAAATATGCAAGGCAACCTTTCAACTTTAAAACATATTTCCACTATACAAACAGAACTAAGTAAATTGTGCGCAAATAATTTAAAACAAGCTACCATCAATGATTATTTCGTGAATAAATACTGTATGACGTATTTAACCCTATTGATCCAAAGTTGTATATAAAATTAATGTTTTTTAATAAATTAAATAAAGTACTGTATGACTGTATTTTAATAAAAAAAACTATTGAATGAGTTAGTGTTTAATATACTGTACCTCTTTACTGTTATAACAAGGTAGAACAACAATAGAGCGTATAAAGAGTTAATGGAATGGTAATAATATATGTATCCTGCCTATAACACTAAGAAATGGATAAGCAGGTCGGCCGCATAAGAAGGTCAGAAACGTTTAGTCCCAAAGTGACCTTTTTATCCGGATTTGACTCTATTTTTATAATATTTGGTTAATACTATGTTTTGTACAATTATATATAATTAATATAACTATATTTTTCCTGTACTAATATTTGATAATATAACTTTTGATAATATAACTATATATTTTTCTAATATTTGACTAATACTGTGCTTTGTATGATTATATATTTTCCATGTTTTGTACGATTATATGTAATTAATATAAATATATATTTTTCTAATATTTGGTTAATACTATGCTTTGTATGATTATATATTTTCCGTTCTATTATTTGATCATATATACACCCCATTGTATAAACATTAATTAATAAACAGAACGATGTAATGGTGTTTTATTTATTCCTTGAACACTTTTATATCATTTGTTTCTAAAACAGAATAATTAATTAGTTGCTATTTGTCAAATCGGTCTTCCAAGTCTGTTAATGGATGAATATATGGGATAATTTAGTCATTCGGTTGTATGTATAGGAATGTGTGTGTTTAAATTATATTTATTTATTTAATAAACAGAATTTCCTTTAAAATAAATAGTTCTCTTTAAGGAGAAGATTCATCTGCTGTGGTAACGAATTAAAATAAATGGCGGTACCTGACAAGTATCATCACATAAATAAATGGTGGTATTTAGCAACTCTCCCTAATATAAATTAAAATAAATGGTGGTATTTAGAATCCACATGGCTAAATAATGTAAGGAATAATTAAATAAATATTGCTATCTGGCAACTCAGCAGCTGATTGGCTGATGAATTAAATACATGGCGCTATCTGGCAACTGGCTGAAGGAATAATTTAATAAATAACGAATCTGGCAACTCAGCCTTCTATTGGCTGATGAATTAAATACATGGCGCTATCTGGCAACTCAGCCAACTGGCTGTTTGAGACCCTATAAGAGGGTGGCGCGCGGCTGAAGACTCCCATATTCACTCGGCAATCTGCCGAGCAAAGACCTCTGGGTCCTCTCCTCTTCCTCTACTTCTATCTCTTTCGTTCTGCTTATTTGGGGGGGGGGGGTGAGGCGTCCCCTTCTCCCCCAAATAGGCTCCCTTAGGATAGGTATGCCCCTTTGGGGGTTCAGCTTGGGGGAGAACTCCGCCTCCAGGTTGCATACCCTTGCAGCCCCATTTTGGGGTTGGCAACAAATGTGGGGTTGGTACTCATGCAACAATGGGGGTTGGCACTCTTCCAACATTACGTAATATCATGCAATTGCAACTTGCACTCTATCTTTTTGCGGGTATACTACTCAGACGAGCACCCCTCTCTCCCACTTAGGTTAAGGCTTAGGTTAGATTTCCCTTTGGGGGTGAGGCCGTTCCACTTCTCCCCTAAAGACCCTCCTCCTTTCTCTCCCTCTCTTAGGTTAGGTATACCCCTTTGGGGGTGAGACCGTCCTACATTCTCTCCCAAAGAGGTTAGGTGTACTCACCCAGCTTGCTGGGGGAGTTCCCCCTCATTGCAGATTGGGGGGATTACCCCTCCCTCTTGTTGCACAAACCCCTTTGTTGCATAACCTCTTGCAACATTGATCAACATTTGCAATTGCATTGCACTCGTCCATCTTGAGGTCATACTACTGATGTTGAGGTCGTCCTGAGCGCTGAGAATCTGTCACACATGTCCGACCTTCCTTGAACATTTGAATCCACTTGGCCGTGTTAAAGCATTATTCCCATACTGAGCACATAAACGCGTGTGAATTTCAGCTCCTTTCACACCTTCTGCCCACAAAAAACAAACCACGGATCTCTGTTCTTCCAGAGTACAAATTGAAAGTGGCGCAGTCATGCTCACTACTAGTACGATATGTGACAGCTACGAGTAGCCTAAATAAGCCTATACTGTTGCTAGCCTAAATAAGCCTATACTGTTGCTAGCCTAAATAAGCCTATAGATCTCAGTTTGGCTTGTTATTACGAGTATATATTATATATATACACACTATATTATCACTAAAATAAAAAGTGCATACTTACGAAGTACCCTCGTATTATTTTTAAACACTGTCAACAAGGTTTCTGAGTAAGCAAATCTCAAAAATGTCAGTGTAGCTTTAAAAAGGCTGCAAAACTTCCATTTCTAGTGTATATTTAAAACACAATCCACATCCTCTCAAATACTAATGACAAGGTTTGGAAGTATATTTTGCAATTTTACCCAAGTCAGACTTGCAAACACATTTGAATTCCGTTTGCAATGTTCATTTTCTACAACTGTAAAATGGTGACACTAGCATTCCGATCGCCTAATTATTCTGTAGAGTAAAATAATTTCTGAAGAACCGTATAAAATATAAATGAGCATTTTATATATATATATATATATATGTACAGTATATGCACACACACACACACACATATATATATATATATATGAATAGAAACGACATAAGTATTAAGGAACGTTTCTGCACACGAGGAGGAGAGATAACGAAATAATGAAAAATGAGGCGAACCGCCTGGGAAACGAACCCAGGGCCTTCCAATTGCCGGTCGGACGCTCTACCATTATGCTACGGACCTCACTCAATCACAAATCGAAATTCTCCCAAATAGGGCAGAAACCAATGCCCTATCGGTACAGAAATGGCGAGTAGTCCGACAGCCAAAGTGGGACATTTTGTCTGACCTTGCACTAAAGATTTCACAATGGATTTTTCTTGATTTTGTATCTTCATACCATGTACAATCAGAAACTCGAGGATACCAGGCTGACACCCTTGAGCGTTTTGCGGAAATGGCCAGTTTCTATGGTAACCGACCACCTACATTTGGTGTAGATGAGACATTCGAAATTCTGCATATATCGGGAACTATAACTGATATCTTATTCATTAAGGTGTCCATTCCTATGTTGTCTGACATGGGGAATCCATTGGACGCATTGCATTGATGACTTAAGGCCGAGGTCATGCTCTAATATCGAAGTAAAACCGAAAATGAACAATATGTTAACGAAATTTTTAGAGAAAACACATACAATGCCAAAATTAAATAATACATTTATACACACCAAATATTACGTATGTGCATGGTGACATTTTTGAGATTTGCTTCCTCAGAAACCTTTTTGACAGTGTTTAAAAATAATATATCATTCAGCTTGCCCAGGGGCGGATTAAGACACCTCCGGGACACAGGGCAATGAAAATTATGGGGCCCTTTTCAACAGCTTTTTGCTAACAATACATGTACATGTACAGTACATAGTTCATTTACACGAATTATATTTACGTTGCTGAGGCTAATTGAGAAACAAACTTAAAAGAACCTTTAGTGCCTATAAAACAAAATAAAACAGGGAATTTGTTAGTTTATGTATTGTGTCATATTTAATCAAAGAAGCTTGCGAAATCTCGAATTATATCATCGAAACACAGTTGATTGGTGGCCTTTCAAGCATGGGAGCCTGAGGCATAGTCTCAGTGATAATCCGCCCCATTTAGTTAACTCATGGACACCAGATATTGTAGTCAGCCCATGACGTTGAGTAGCTTTGCAAATTTACAAGGTGTGAATAGCAGGGTGTCTTTAAACTGTACATTACCTCTTAACTGCATTTGTATTAGTTTGTTGCCTCTTTTCAAAGGATCACCTGTAAATATCTTTATAAGCAACTCCTTATAAAGAACTGTGTGTCAAATTTTGCCCCGTTATGAGCAAGAATATACAGTCATTTTTTTTAACTTGTCCGCTAATTTGACAATATAGAATACAAAGAGTTTCACAGGGCTGTCGTGTGCAATCGTTTTAAAAACGTTTGTACGTTTTCCACATTTGTGACACTCATCACACTTGATCTCCGTGTACTCACCACAGATAGTCTGACTTAAGTGTAAATGTGGAATAACCTCTTTGGTGTCAGCGTCCGTGTATGTTTGTATATCGTAGTACTCGTATAGTATAACATACATGCTTCACTCCATCCGCCTTATATTTTTCATGACATGTAGAACAGCGAATTTCATCGCATTTATGCTTGAAATTCCCCCAATTATCCATCCTGTGAAACATACTGCACTTACAAATCCTCATTTTCCTGCAAGTGCCAATTGATTTATGGAGCTCAAAGCATTTATTATTGAAAAATGACGTCTACACACATTACATTCCCTCTTCTCGGTTTCAACTACACGACTTGCACATTTCGGGCTTTTACTCTGCTCACATACCATGTAGCAATCCTTACAATGTTTCATTATATCATCAGCAAAATCGAGACATCCCTTATGATGTCTTCCATATTTTCGACTTTTATCATAACTATCGTAGAGAGCCCTTATGTTAAGGATGGGGAGATACGATGTTCCTGACAATCCTAAAATAAGTAGAGGTCTTGTGCGATCTCTCACGCAGCTTTTAAAAACATACACACTCTTACGGCGATCATCCGTTCCAAATACGACTATACGTGCATTCATTTCCTGCTCGGTCCTTCAAATTCAAACTCAAGCTTACAATCTGAAGCCAGTTTACGAACACGCTGCACAACCGTAGGCAGCCAAATTTTTTGCGTCCATGTATTTAGCACAGTAGGGTGTGTCAATTTTAGTAAAGTGATGATGGAAGCTGAGGGCAGTGACAGGCAGTTTCCTGGCCTCATTAAGAAAGAACACTACACAGTGTGCAATGAACCAGATGGGAAATATTTGTGGCATTTTGTACCAGAGGAAGCTGCAGAGGAGAGAAGTCATGCTGAGGTCATTGCTGATCATCTGGTGAACTGGCTAAGAGAGAGAGGAGCAGACCAGACCCTTTTGGCCATAGGAGGTGACAGTACTAATGTGAATACTGGCTGGGAGGGAGGAGTAATGCATTATGCTTAGCAGGAAGTTGGTGTGGATTGTCTGTGACTTGCATACTGGGGAGCTGATTCTCAGACACCTGGTGACTGCACTGGATGGCAAGACATTGAGCAACAACAAGTGGTCTGGACCCCTAGGGAAGATGTTAGACACTGCCACTGAGCTGGAGATCAACCCAAACTTCACGACGATCACTGTTGGTCCTCTTCAACCCCATCTCAGTCAGGAGGTATTCAAGGACCTCAGCACAGACCAATCATATGGCCACAGAATCATCACTGCCATCAGATCGGGAGAGACACCTCAGAGTCAAGCTCTCCTGGAGATTGGGCCAGTCTGTCACAGTAGGTGGGTCACCACGGCTCTAAGGTTCTGCAGATTGTGGATTTCCAAACATGGGCTGAAGGGTAGGTACCTGAAGAATCTGAGGATAATTGTGGAATTCATAGTGGGAGTCTACATGCCAAACTGGTTCAACATCAAGTTAAATCACAGCTGGGTGGAGGGTCCCAGGCATGTACTCTACCAACTGGAACTACTCAGAAGTCAGAAGAAGGAGGTGATAGGAATAGTGATGCCTACAGTGAAGAGATCAGCCTGGTATGCACACTCTGAGGCTGTGCTCCAGGCCATGCTGTGCAGTGAGGTGGAGGAGGAGAGGAGGGAGGCAGTGAAGAGGATACTGGAAATCAGAGGTGAAGGAGATAAGGATACACAGGTAGGAGACTGCAGTGTCAGACCCAGGAAGACTCCTGACATCAACCCAGATGCCACCAAACTCTCGGAGCTTATTGACTGGAACTCTGGCGTGACTGAGCCTCCTCTGACCTGCTCCCTCACCACTGCTGCAATCATGGAGTTACTGGATAGAACAATGGAAGTTCCTGCATAGCCCTCACACACACAGTCAGTAGAGAGGTGTGTAAGGATGACAACTGCAGCAGCACAACATGTTTACTCACAAGAGAGGAGGGAGGCGTACATCAGTGGCCAGGTGGCCAGTAGGGAGCTCATGTCCAGGAAAAAGAGCAAGGCACACATGGCATCCTTAGCAAAGTTCAAGAAACCTATCTATATTTCTAAGTTTTAATATTGAAATACAATCAAAATGTTTTAATTGTATGTAATGTATGTAAAATGTAGTTATATACAATAAAAAAATACTTTCAAAAATTGCTTCAACTTCAACTATAAGTAGCTAGGAGTGGTCAAATCTGGATTTTAAAGCCATATTTCGATTTAGCACATAACAATGCATCATTTGGTCACTAGTAGTCTTTGAAAATATAAAGATTTCACTTTGCTCCCTAAAATTGACACACCCAAGATATATTCTATGTCTACAGCCGCCAAACGTCTGAACGGTATTACTACCCAAAAATCATCTACGTCCCCGTCATCTGACCCGAACCTGAAGGACTACCTCTCGCGGACTTCACGTTCGCCGCGGTTCTGAAGGGCACACTCCACAACACTTTCAACTACGCGTCGCAGTCCAACACCGTTGGTATACAGGGAGCCAGGGTCAACCCTGACCACGTACCGGTTTCTAATCAAGGCAGGGGTCAGTGTAGCGGTGCGCACCAACTCGAATGTTATACCATCCTCCACAGTATGAGGAGCTGCTGCAGCTGTGGAGGAAGTACCCGACGTGGAGGGTTCTTCATCTTGCTTCCTCTTTGAATTGTCGCATGCTACAGATATCGCTGGTGAGGGTTCGTAAGCGGAGAAGGATTCTGTAGCTACACGGTCATCGGTTTCATCTGTGATATCGATGATGGGGGGTTGTACATCGTCGTCATTCACAGTTCTGTGGAAGAAGAAAAACAAGAATATAAGGAACAACACTTAAATTTTGTAATATTTTGTAAATGACTCACTTAGGGGTGTATTATATCTGGCCCTACAGGATGTGGTAAAATTGTGTTTATACTTAAAGTCATTGAAGATAAGGGGGAGATGTTCTCAAAATTTGTGCATAAAGTAATATGGTGCTATTCGACGTATCAGTCAGTGTTCAACGAGTACCAAGATGATAGTTTGTTCCACAAAGGTGTATATGACGTTAATTCGTTAAGGGGTAATGAGCATACAGTCATTGTAATTGACGATCTCATGCTGCATAAAAAGTTTGCTGAGACATTTACAGTGTTCTCCCACCAGCTTAACATAAGCGTATTCTTCGTCAACCAGAATCTATTTTTCAAAAATAGATACATGCGCGATGTGTCGTTAAATACACAATATCTCGTCTTATTCGCACAAAGTAGAAATGTGTCACAAATTGGGGTATTAGCCAATCAAATGTTCCCGAATCAGCGTAAGGAGTTTTTGGAGGTTTATAAAGAAGCCACAAGTCAGCGTTACGGATATTTGCTTTGTGACCTTCACCCGCGAAACACGTTTAGGGTGCTTCGAAGAACGAATATATTCCCAAACGAACCTGAAACGGTGTATATTCCAGAATGACAAATAGGCTGAGAAATATCGTGAATTAATTAAAATCTGTCAATGAGTCCTCCGGGCACTGCAACAGATGTTTGTTAAAAATATCGATCCCGACTTTTTAAAATGCATCTATGAAATACGTCTTAACGTTATAAAATGTAATGTGCCAATGAAACCCCCTCAGAAGGCTCGCTCAAAGAGAGGGATCATTCCTCCTCCATCTTATTTTCAGTTTTGGGCCCTTTACTGACTAGCTCAATATAAAGAAGGTGGTAGTGATTCAGCACGAGGTGTATGCTTCATTGTAAAGTTCAAAGATTACAGAGACAGCTCTAGAACCTCGTAAAAGTAGTCTCAAAAGAAGGAAAAGCGAGTTGCTAGCCCTAATAAACAGTGAAAAGTCACCTGATGAGAAAAGAATCTTGTACCAAGAGGCTCTGCAGAAATTTCTTCATGAGTACGAAGATTATAAGAATCTGACAGAGCTCCCCGTGGTAATTAGGCACAGCGAGAGCAACGCTGAGCATGGCGACATAGGACCTGGGCCCGACGTTAGAGATGACCAACCAAAGAATAACGGAACGCAACACATCGAACATGTATTAAAAAGTAGTCTCCCACACACATTGACGAATAAAGGCTTAAGTCTTTATAATCTATTGAGTGAGGACCCCATCATAAGTGAGCCGATGCAGATCAATGTTGAAGGAACAAGGGTACAAGGATCAAACTTCGTTGACACTCTCCATGATCTGGTGAGGAAGTGGCACAGGACCTCATCAACAGGATGGAAGTATATTAAAGCAAGACTACAACAAATAAATATCCCCAAAACATTGATAGATAATTTGAATAGGTTAAAATTCTTGAATCAAGTCTCGCATGTGTCACAACTGAGTACGCCATCGCCCCCAGCAGCAGCGTCTCTGAAGAGGAGAAAGAAGAGAACAAACGGCCAACCTTATCCACGTGTCTCTAAATTACGCAAATTGCTAACATATTAAGTAAACGCTATTATGACATTTCTAACCCCGCCTCCTATCGAGGCGTTAATAGACTGTACAGAGGTGTTTACGTAGTATGGAAAAAAGATGTTGAGAGGTTTTTGCGGGAGCAGGATACATATTACACTTCATAATCCGGTGAGAAAAAGGTTTAAAACTGCCAAGACAACAGCGGCTTCGATTGACTCTATTTGGCAAGATGATTTAACAGACATGCAAAGATTTTCATTGTATAATGACGGATACCGCTATATCCTATTCACAATAGATGTATGCTCTAGATATCTGTGGTTAATTCCACTGAAAAATAAATCGCCTGAAACAGTTGATAAAGCGACCAAAACGTTGATGTTAAAAGAAAATTGGGTTCCTGGCTATTTTTGTACAGATATGGAGAAAGAATTTAAAGGGCGCTCCTTTCAGAACATGCTGACAGAGTTTAATATCAGTTACTACACTAGCAGTTCTACACATAAGGCCTCTTTAGCTGAAAGAGTTCAATGTACCATAAAGGAACGCATGCATCGCTATTGTACACATAAAAACACATACAGATATATAAACATTCTGGGATCATTGGCGTCGTCATACAACCGTTCCCACCACCGTACGATTGGCACAACACCTATCGAAATTTTGGAAAGAGGTACGCGCCCAGAAGTGAGAAGAGATGGAGCACCGCCACCAGACTCTACACATTTCAAAATAAATGATTATGTAGGGCTATCACGTTCGGGAAATAAATTCGCGAAGGGATTTGAGCAAGGATGGACACGTGAGATTTTTAAAGTTAGTGTTATGAGACCAAAAGGCGAGATAATGATGTATTACTTGAAGATGTGAATGGGGAAGAGATCGCTGGAAGCTTTTACCGCGAGGAGTTGCAGAAAGTGACTTTTAATTTAGGAAAAATTGTGTTTAAATTTGAAAACATTTTAGGCAGCAAAGGTTCAGGAAAGAGAAAAGTGTACCTGGTGAAATGGCTGGGTTACCCAGAAAGCTTCAACACCTATATAAAAGCTGCTGCAATAATGAAGCTTAAATATTATGCAACATAGCGCCTAGCCACTTCTATGTCACACTCCCGTCCTCTTCGTCTCTGTCTGAACATCCTAACAACACCCTGGCCAACTTTGTGACAGAACTCCACGAACCCTTTGAATTGGAACGTGATTCGTATGAGGTGGGTTCATGAGAACTCCAGTTAGCTACCAAATTTTTTACTCTTGAAAATGAGCAAATCATATTTCTGATCCTCAGAAGAATCGATGAATGTGAAAAATTAGGCATAACCTTAGACAACACTATGCGATCAGTCCTGTTCGGTGAGGTACAACACTATAGTACAAATTAACTCCATGTACATTGTGACGGGATTAAACAAGTATCTTGAAAAGTCGTACCTGACAAACGATTTACTTTTTGAAGTCGTAAACATAGACACGCCTGCATGCACATTGAAGTTTAAATCTACGCTTATTAGAAATATTAAAGATAAAGAGCTGTTCACAATGTGGCTGAGGGTCGATATAGTGCAACTCTCCAAGGGGATACCTTTCACGAGGCACAACATGACTTGTCCAGCTTAATATATCAGTTGAAGATGGAGAAATTGGGTTAAAGCTGCCCATCCCCAGACATGTGCTATATTTGCAGCAATATCGTAGGGCATGAATTTGTTGGGGACATTTTTTCAACCATACTACGGGGTGATAGATACCTCGGAAGGAAGGCGTTACAATCAGGTTTTAACGCCGTAAAAGACATAATGGGTGGAACTAACCATAAAGAAGCTCCAAAAAAAAATTTAAAACGTACACGGGACGAAATCATCAAAGAAGCAAAGAGAAAAATGCGTGGTGGCGGAAAGAAGAGGGCTGTCAGGAAGAAGGGTTACCAACACGTGGCGCTAAACGTAAAAGGAAATAAAAAAAAAAGTGTTCTAAGCGTATAATGCCTATGGCTGATCATTTTTTTAACTCATAAGCTGAGGACACTACTCTCACGAATCATAGGCTGATTTCTAGTTGTCGAGGGAGGTGGTACTATTTCTGACTCGTCATGACGCGTTTCATCCATCCGTGTAGTTCACATTGATGTAAATCGGAACTGTCCCTCTTTGATATGTCCCCTACTCAGGTCTCTATTGAGCATAGGGACTTTGTTACAATTAACCCATTAAATTCAATTAGTTCGCCGTGTGCCCCTATAGATTTCGTGAGACCCAGCTCAAGCCCTTACTTTTTTGACCAAGCTGCATGCACATGTATGCTAAACTGCGTATAGCCCATTCAGATGGAACGGACTGCGATGATAGTTCCTCTGCATACCCTGAAACCAACTTTCTACACTCCATATTCAGCCAGTGTGAGGTGTATTTAAAGCAGGTTAACATCTCGACAGGAACGGGGTATTATCACCTACGAGCTTATCTGGAAAATGTCCTCAACTTTTCAAAAGAAGCAAAGGACACCTTTTTAACCGCCGAGGGCTATTATCAGACTAAAGATGAAAGTAGTATAAAGGATAAATTTAAAAATTCTGAAAAAAAGATATACGAGTGTTTTGGGCGTCTTCATACAGACTTCACGTTCCAGGAGAAACTGCTTATGAACGGCGTCGATCTGAAACTAAAGCTCAACCCCACGAGTCCTGAGATCTGCATAAATCTAGGACCTGATCAAGAAGAGAGCAAAAAACCCGTTGTGATTCACATCATGGAGACATATTTATGTGTACGGCGAGTGAAATTAAGTTCCCCGAAATATGTGGAAATTTAAAAAAATTTAATACACGCAACAGTAAAATACCCAATTAACCCTTTAAGGACGACTGGTACAAATTGCTAACGTTTCAAATACACGCATTCATAACTTAACCCTACAAAAATTTCAGGGCTTAAAGGGTTAACAGAGTAGAGATCAAACTATACACGGTGCCCGCCGGGTTGGCCTCGAAGCAACCAGAAAACGTGGCCCTGGGAGTTCTACCTAAAAGGATATTAATTGGAATGCAGGATCACGTTTCGACGAATGGAAAATATAGAAAGAGCGCCTCTAAATTCGAGAATTTCGGGCTTAAAAATATAATTCTATACGTAAATGGTGTCGCATTGGGTGGGCCTATAATTGCGGACTACTCATTAGATGCTGTGTTCCCGCTCTGCGCGAGAGCTTATAGTAGTCTGGCTCATAATGCCGGTGCCTGTGACGAGCTGGGTTTGGCGTATCGCAGAAAGAATTTGTGGAAGAATTTAACCTTTATTCATTTGATATTACGCCTGACTTGTCCACTAGTATAAATACGCACTTAAGTCCACAACAAACTGGGAACATCTCAGTCAGGTTGGAATTTACCAAGCCTAAAGACGCGCATATTAGCGTACTCGTGTACCTCGAATCACAGGCTGTAATAGAAGTTTCTCGTTTCAGTAACGTGTCAGAGACTTTTAAAATGGACGCGAATACACTCCAGAGAGTACTGAAAAATGACCGAATCACACGCTCCAAATTTATCAGCATGTTTGCAAAGAATGAAATATTGAAATTGCCAACTACGAGATTGGTATGGGATTATCGTGAACACCGACATTGTGGTGGGTGAGGGGGTTCATTTGTTTGCAATCTATTTTAGAAATTGAGAAAGAATGTACTATTTTGATTCACTCGACACTCGTCCCTGGAATGACCGTGTTATTGTAAAATTTATCGAACGAACAGTTACATATCCCTGAAATTGTATGGAATTCTTACCGCCTCCAAGGATATTTTAGTAATATTTGTGGGCTCTATTGTCTTTCATTTTTCTGCATATGTCACGTGGGAAGAGATTTATAATTTTTTGAAAATTATTCGATTTGTGCGACACTGAAATAAATGATGAAACGGTATGCAGAGAAATAAAAAAAAGGTTCCTATATGTTCGCACCCATTGTGTTGTGTAAAGGTCTATACGTAATTGTATCTATATTGTGTAAAGGTGTTTTTGTAAAATGGACGCTAGTTCTGTAAGCCACTTTGTACATGTTTTCTACCATTTAATAAATTATAGGAAAATACAATGTGTTTTGTTCTTAACCCCAAAAAATACTTACATAAGTCCCTCGGTGACCCGTCATTCGCTGGACCGGATGTGAGCCAATACGTCGACCCCTGTATTCAGGTCACTGGGTTGGCTGTGCTGTAAATCCTCCAAATCATTTATTCCCCTTTCATCAAAACTGTCACGAAAAGGTGCTAGAACATGCTCGTGCTCCGTATTGGTCCTTTAAGGAGAAATTAACATTAGTTCATATTGATTCTTTTTATTTAAAGTCCATTTTTTCATGAATTGTTTTCAGAAATCTTAGCTCGGTGCAAAATATGCTATAATTGAGGATACGTGCTACTGAAACACTTACTATAAAACGCGGAGTAGAGAAAAACTTACATTAGTTCCTCGACGACCTGGCGCTCGTTGGACCGGATGTGAGCCAGTACCTTGACCTCGGTATTCAGGCCACTGGGCTGGCTGTGCGGTAAAGCCTCCAAATCATTTATTCTCTTTCCATCAAAACGAAAAGTAGCGACAACACGTTCAAGTTCCGCTTCGGTACTTTAAGGAGAAAGTAACATGATTAGTTCATATTGAATCATTTAAAGTTAAGTTAAATTAATGTTTAATCAAAGAGTTACAATAAAAGAAAATGCCGATTAGGACGCCTGGCAAATTATAATTACAAAGCAGATATCCTTTAAGGTGGAGTGAAAAGCTTGAACCTCATCTTAATGAACAATTCGGGCGGAAGCTAACCAAAGGTACCAAAGGTATATATATATATATATTACTGGTACCAAAGAACCTAATTTTCCGTTGTGTAGTTATTAAAAGTAGTTTGAAAGTATGAAGTGAATCCTATTTTATAATTTGTATTAAAAGGACCCTGTTCCAAAATACTTTTATTTTTAACAAAGTTTCCCTTCGACAAAAGTTTTTTTCTTTGAAAAAGTTAAGATCTTAAATTTTAAACGCGCGTTTATCTTATAAGTTGCATTAACTATTAAAAAGTGCACATTTGGAGCTTCACGGAACACAACTTCGAAGCGTATGTGGGAAGTACGTACGAAGTTTGTGTATATATATATATAGGGTAAGCCAAAAGTCAGGAAACGTAGGAACTACGCTTTTTAATATAAATATACTGTACACACACACATATATATATATATATTTATTATTATATATATATATATATATATATATATATATATATATTTAATGTAAAGAACGACGCTTGTGTAGAAGAGCGTTCCGCAAAAGATGAGTAGGAAGAACGAGCAAATGAAAAATGAGGTACCTCCCAGGATACGAACCGGGGATCATCCAATTGCCAGTCGGATATGCTAACCACTGCACCAAGGAACCCGATTAGTCAGTACTCCTAATTCTCCTACATACGAGCGGAATCAAATGCCATGAGGAGGCACCTTCGCATACCGTAGATATATATATTTTAACTGCAAACAACACACAGTATTTCTCATTTGCTCGTTCTCCCTCCTCATCTCGTGCGGAATGCTCTTCTACACAAGCGTCGTTCTTTACCTTATTATACTGTGTTGTTTGCAGTTACTATATATATATATATATATATATATATATATATATATATATATGCCGAAATAACCACGAAGGAAACAGAGAATGGGCAATAAATAAAAACGATATTTTGTGTATCTGGCCCATGAATCGTGACCTGGATAACTTCCTCCTTCAGTTAAATGATCAAGTCCCCTCCATTAAGTTTACTTTAGAAGTGGAACAAGGCAACTCAATCCCATTTTTGGATGTGCGTGTACATAGGGAAAGCCCAGGTTTTAAGTTTAGTATCTGTCGGAAAAAAAAAAAAATTTGTCCTACGTACATTTTTACTCGGGACATGACACCCCGACTAAGAAGGCCATTTTTTCTTTAATGTTTCTCCGCGCCCTTAGGATCACCAGTCCGGAATACATCGATGCCGAATTGGAAAAAATCAACGGTATTGGAAGTGATCTGTGTTATCCATCTGCGTTTATGGAATCTTGTCTCAATAAGGCAAAACGAACTTTCTATCGTATCAATAATAACACTCATACTTTGTCAAAAAATATTTTAGTACTTCAATTTTTCCCGGGCTTTTTAGGCATTGCTAATGTACTTAAACTTTTGGATATTAATGTAATATTTATATATAACTATATTGTGAAAAATATCATAGTAAAAAATAGCCCTACCAATAATTCAGGCATTATCTATAAAATTGATTGTAAACAATGTGATTCCTTTTACATAGGTCAGACGGGAAAGGATTTGCACACACGTATAAAACAGCATCAATATTCCGTTAGAACAGGACAGTCGTCCATTGCCCTTTTTGTCCATTTGTCAGAGTTATCCCACTGTATTGATTGGAATAATGCTTCAGTTTTATTTCAATCTAGCAACATTGTTAATAGAAATATTCTTGAGTCTGCCATTATCCAACTTACAAATAACTTCAACATAAACAAAGCTCTTTTTCAAGTCGATCCTGTTGTTTTGAATTCCTTCAGAACAGATTTAGATAAGAAGGGTAGAACGCTAAATCTTTGGTAAACTTGTATGCTACTCAAATAACTTGTATTTTTTTAAATTTATTTTTATATACATCGAACCTAAACAAGAAGGGCAAAGTGCTAAAACCCGGGCAGATTTCCAGTAGAAATTTGTATTATTTTTTTTCATAACATTGATTGGAAACAATTCATTTGATCTTGTGCTAATCTTGTGCTAAAAATCGGTAGTTTTTCCGTACAAATTTGTATGCTCCTCCCACAATCCTTTAATGTTTAATAATTTTTAATTTTTATTTTTTTTATCTCTCCGTTTATTGTATATATATATATATATATATATATATATATATAGTTTTTTTTTCTGTAACCTATATGTAGGCTGTATCCCTTTATGTACTTCAGTGTTCCTGAGGATGTCATTAGACGAAAGCGCTTGAGCACCATTCTGTTTCCTTTCCTTCGTGGTTTTATTCATTATAAATATTTTTCACGTTTTACTTTCGTGAAATAATTTTCATATATATATATATATATATATATATATATATATATATAAGTTTGCGCGATGAGAAATAATAGAAAAATTACCTGTCCGTGTGTATATATATAGTATATATATGATACACACAGAGGGTACATAGAACAAGGAACTCTTCTACGAAAATTAGATCTACTATAGTCCGAATAAAGAATGGTAAATAACAAATACTATAGTTTTTTCTTTTTCATGATGTTCACTCGACGTGTGTAATGGATCACTCGCAAAGAGGCCCCAAAAATATAGCTTCTTTCACCAGTTGTCTGCAAAGCAAATAGGATCCAGCTGTGGAACAGGATCTAGGGTTTAAAGAAGCCTAGCCTGACTATATTTAGAACGTCAATATACGCAAAAGATTCGTTGCAATCACGTCGATTGAATATGTCAAAGAAAAAGGGGTAACTATTGTATTTTTAGCCAAACCAAAACTTAAACTTCAACTGGCAGAATTGAGCATCCACCTTTTAAAGCACATAACATGTCCGTTTCATGAAGGGATAGAACTCAGAATGGTCCCCTGTGGTCTGATATGATAAACACAGACCGTGCATGGAACAAGTTTGCGAGTAAAGCGCTGCCCACGTAGGTCTAACATCATTAAAAAGAAAAACTATAGTGTTTTTCATTTACCATTACTTATTCAGACTATATTGGATTTAATTTTCCCAGAAGAGTTCCTTGTTCCGTGCACCGTCTGTGTGTATCATAAAACACCTAAAAGGACCACTATAAGTTCTATCCTATATATACACATATATATATATATATATATATATATAGATAGAAAGAGAGAGATTGAGAGAGAGAGAGAGAGAGAGAGAGAGAGAGAGGAGGGCCACTCAATACAGGGTGTCCCCAAAAAACTATATACTCTTTATAGCATCATATATTTTATAATTTCAAAAAAAACAAAACAATATATTGTTATAGCAATTGCCAATGAAAGGTAAATTAGTAATCTAGTGATCAAATGATTTAGCGAGTTTTTTGCATATAAAATTTAATTAACTACACCAAGTGCTGAAAATGTTCTCCGCGTCATGAATGCACTTTTGAATGCGTCCGACTAACTGATTCGCAGACATGGACTAATGTGGATGCTGTGATGGTCCCGCACTTTTCCCTAATTGCATCCTTAAGGTGTTCGAGTGTTGCAGGTCTTGTACCATAAACTGCATTCTTCAGGTAGCCCCACAAGTAAAAATCAAGTGGAGTCAAGTCCGGTGAACGTCGAGGATACTCAACGCTTCCTCTTCGTCCTATCCAACGGTTTGGCAACGTTTCATCGAGGTACCTTCTAACATCACAATGATAATGAGGGGGGGGCTCCATCTTGTTGAAAGTAAAAGTCGTCGTTTCCAAACAACTTCCGAACTGCAGGTGTAATTTCTGTCCGCAGCATGTCGAGATATGCGGCACCGGTAAGTGTCCCATTAAAGAAAAATGGTCCAACCAAACCCCTGGATGATAAACCACACCATGCTGTTAATCCTGGTAAATTAACATATTTATCCACATAAACGTGTGGATTATCAAGTGACCAGTACCTGCAGTTGTGTGGATTTACTGTGCCATTCAGCTTGAAGGTAGCTTCATCAGACCACACGATTTTGTTGTATTGAAAGTGCATTCATGCCGCCGGAGAACATTTTGAGCACTTGGCGTAGTTAATTAAATTTTATATGCAAACAACTCGCTATAACATTTTGATCACTAAGATTACTAATTTACCTTTCATTGGCAATTGCTATAACAATATATTGTTTGGTTTTTTTTTTAATTATAAAATATATGATGCTATAAAGAGTATAGTTTTTTTTGGGACACCCTATATATTTTACCCCACCTTTTTTTTTCCTCTCCAAGTTTCCTTGTAAGTTCTAGAAATTTTGAACACAAGTAGTTACATACCTTTTTTAAGTTTTTATTTTTCCACATAGTCTCCATCCTTTTCTACGGCTTTCCTCCACCTCGAAACGAGGGCCTTTATTCTTTGCTGGTAAAGGTCCGCTGGGTTCCGCTGGAGCCACCTCCTAACCTCCTCAACAACTCATCGTCACTCTGAGACTTTCTTCCACGAATAGCATCCTTCATTGGCCCAAATAAATGGGAGTCTGAAGGTGCCAGATCCGGGCTGTATGGAGGGTGGGGTAACACAGTTAATTGCATTTCTGTGATAGCTTCTCTTGTTTGCAAAATGTTGTGTGGCCTTGCGTTATCGTGCAAAAGAAGGACGTCTTCCAGTTTTCTTTACGGTCGAACTCGTTTCGTACGTCTGTGGAGTCTCTGTAGGGTAGCAATATATGCCTCCGAGTTGATTGTCTGTCCTTTCTTCATAATGTCCACCAGAATCACCCCTCTAATGTCCCAGAAGATGGTGGCCATAACCTTTCGTGCAAAGGGAGCTATTTTGAACTTTTTCTTACGTGGGGAGTCTGCGTCATGCCAATCCATGGATTGGCGTTTTGTTTCAGGTTCAAAGTGGTGTACCCGAGTCTCATCCCCAGTCACAATTCGTGAAAAGAAGTCATTTTCTTCTGTCTCGTATCGAACCAAAGACTCAGAAGCAATTTCTTTTGTTTGGGCTTTATGATGTTCAGTCAGTTCGCGAGGAACAAACCGTGAACACAGTTTTGAGTATTCGAGTTGCTGAATTATCGTATTCACACTTCCTTCACTAATTTTTTGCTCGAGTGATAGCTCCTTGTATGTGACGCGCTGATTTGATCAATGATGCTGTTAGTACGTTACAGAGTGTGAGATATCACAGCCGATGCCGGGCGACCGCTGCGTGGCTGATCATCGAGGCTGGCTCTCCCTCTCTCCGATGATCTCACACGTTTAGACCAACGTCCAACTGTGCTTCGATCAACAACAGCATTTCCGTAAACGTTTTTTAGACGTTTGTGAATATTTCCAACTGTTTCCTTCTCTGCGGTTAAAAACTCGATAATGCACATCACTGTCAGACGCCGTTTTCGAAACTGCGTTAAGTTAACCATCGGGTTTATACACGGACGTTTAAAAGCGGTTTTGTCCAAGGAGGGGAGGTTCAAACTGGAAAAATCCGGTTAAGTGAGGCGCAGAAAATTCAAACTTACGGCCAAAATGACATTTCAGCCATATGACCTATTACTTAGCTAAGAAAAAAGGGTGGAGCAAAATATATTGAGTGGCCCTAGTATATATATATATATATATATATATATATATTATATATATACTCGGTGGCTCTGTGGTTGGCTAGTCCCACCGGGCATAATAAAAATACTCGTTTATATAAAGTAGAGTGCGCCGACTTTTTGTCGTCGCTTGCGGAATCCGGGAGCTTTCCTGAGTCCCCTTTTCACCCGTCGAGTGTGGATTAACTGAGAGTCAACTTTAGATTTAGGCACTTTAATTAAATTCAAATAAGCGAATTACAGGCGAAAGTTTATAATGATAAGGTGATATTTGAAGTCAGTTCACAAGATTATTTAAGATATTCGTAAGTCTATGCGTGACAATTAAGGTCACGTTGAAATAAATGAATTAAGTTTGCTGGCTTTTCCTTCATTCAGATCATCAATTCCGATATTCCAATTTAAAGCTTGTTCCCTATTTGAGGTGAAATTCACCCTTCACCAAGGGTTTAAATTACGTTGATTGAAAAAGTCAGACGGCCTCCTTCTTAGACTACCCCTCAGTCCGTTCTAAGACCGTCTAAAGGCACACTAATGACATACGGGGCAACTCGCACCTCGCTACCCGCGGTAATATGAATAACGATTTCCTTCTGAGACTTTTCCCTTAGTCCGTTCTAAAATCGCGTAAGCTTAGCTAATGCATAGGGGGCGACTCGCACCCAGTCACCTGCGGAGACCTAGGTAAGTTGAGTTCTACCCAGAATCTGTCTTTCAATGGCTGGACCCCCCTCCTTATATTTGAAGGAATCCATTCTCACATGCGTCAGAGAGGTGAGTCACCATGAGACCAAGAAACTTTGTAATTCTCAGAGTCAAGGTTCCCATCCAGAAACTCGAGACGGATGCGAGGTGTTTGCTTGGAAGGCAAACATGAGAACAGCGAGCGCAAGATGTCACGAAAGTGCATCTGAGCGCTTTTGATCAAAATGAATGGCTGTTTTAATATCATATTTCATATTTCGGGCGTGTGCTTGAGGGCTTAGAAAAGATTAAGCAGATTCGAGCGTCAGTTATCGAGATAAAGACGGGCGCCTGCTCTTATAGGATATTTATGGTGGGCGTACTTGTGTATAACATTTCGTCCATTCTTTAAAAAAAAATAATAAAAATTTAGGGCTTCGCTTTTATCGAAAATTGGTCCGTGAAAAGTCGTGAAAAACACGCGAAGTTATATTATAAACACTGAGATCACGTCAAAGTTTTATAAAAATCTCATTATAGGAGTAAAACTCCAAAAATCGAAATTGTCTGTAGAAATGCGAGCAGCGTATGTAATTTCGTTTTTATTGTTCCAAGATATCTTAATCAACAATTTGGGAAACAAGGTATTTGAAAGATCTTCCTTAGTGGAAGTAATCTTATATCAAAATGAATTTACTAATTGAATTATTGGTCAGTTTTCATTAGTGGAGACTAAATTGAAATTATCTCAGCTTACATACGATGTCATTCATGTGAAGTCATAAAGAAAATATCTTCATTTCAGAATTACAGCAGCAGACGAAAGCAATGGAAATTGTTTAATATACGATAAGTTCTTTATCTACGTTATTTAAGGTAAACTGTAATATAAATCAGAATAAATTAAATGCACTTAGAAATTAAAATTTAGTAAAATCAAAATAGGTTAAATTTATAAATAAATCGATTATGACTATAATATAGATCTTCAATTAATTTAAATTAAAATTTATTTTAAAATCAAATTTTATTAAATAAAAAAAGAAGAATTTAAAATTAACCATTTTATAAACTAAAGTTCATTAAATAAAATAGAACAAAATCGAAAATCAACTTACTTTAACAATCAAAAGCGGTAAATAAATTTAACTGAGTAAACCAATAGCGCTGGTGGGTGGCATAGGCATTTTATGTGGAATAATTTATTGGTATTTTGAATCCTTGACCTCATTATTAATTAGTGTTTCACCAGGTACGGTGTATAATAAAATTCACGTTACTTCACTTACTGGCCAGCCGTATGAGAGTCTCAGTTGAGATTCACTGGTCTGGTTAAACTATCTTATAATAATAATAATAATACTTCACTTAGACTTGGAATATTACAAATTTCAAATCACAATTAGAAGCCAGTGCTTTCACCTCAGTCTGTCTGTTCTCAACTTCCAAGTATCAACTAAAAAAAATAAATAAATAAAATTTTGATGAATGGAGGTGCGGTAGCTGTGCTCCCGTGCGCTCCCGCAGCACTACACCCCTCATTATTAAGTTCATTACGACCTGCCAGATCTGCACATTTGCACATTGCGTCAGTTGTGAAAAACGCTTTTGCAGGAAAGATAAATGCATATATCTCCAGTACACATAATATATCAAACGTTTTTCACTAACAAGCTAAATTTTGTTGGTCACCCTTACATAAAAAAATATCCATCGTACGGAACCGCACATACCAAATTAAAATAATAGAGAAATCTGGAAACTGTGTACTGCGGCATAGGCATTTGATCAGCTATATAAACCCAGAAACCTGTCCGAAAACTCATTCTTTATGCCCGCTCTGAAGCATTGGTTTACATGAAACTTCGTTGCATTAACGCCACAATAACTACTTTTCAGCCTTTCTCTTTCTTAAGCATTGTTCTAATTACACGTCTATTTTTGCTGATGGTAGCTAAGTTTTAAATTCTATAGGAATGTCCGACTTCACTGTATATGCGTTCACGTTTTAAAATGATTCAGCACAGCTACCGACGTGCATTTAATGTACAGTATATATATATATATATATATATATATATATATATATATATATATATACATACACGTGTATATGTGTGTGTGTGTGTGTGTGTGTGTACATATAATGTGTGCGAATGAACATCAGTCGATTAGTTTTAGTTAGTCCAATGTTATATTTTAATTATACTTTCTAAGTACATCCGTTGAATTCATACGCTACACTTTATCGATTCGGAACCAGTCATCGGATTCAGTTGCTAAATTTAAAACATCATTAGCTTACTTTCTGCTAAACGCTACCATGAAAGATGGGTTTTGAAGAAATGTCTTTGTTAGATGTTATGTTTCAGAATATATCTTGAGCATGAAAAATATTATTTACATATATATATGCTGCAAACCTTCAAGGAAAAAGAAAAACGATTCCAAGGCCTTTCGTGTATTCAGAGCTACACCTCGTCAGGGAATGAAGAGAGAAGGCAAGATGCCCATAAATATATACAACGTAGCGGAAACCAAAACAATTAGCACATATTTAACAAGAGTTAATGAGAGGCAAAAGGAATTTTAACAAGATATTGTCAATTTTATACATTTCCGAACTGTTATTGAAATTGTTTTTAAAATGGATAAATGCACATTCTAGAATATTTCGTTCTATTATATCTCTGTTTTCAACAAGCGCTTTAGAACTATCCCTCTTGATGCTATGATTACATCCATCTATACATATGATTAAACAAAGCATTGGAATTATTAGCTGTTCTACACGCATATTTATGCTCTTTTACTCTAATATCTAACGTTTAACCGTTTAGCCTATATATACTGAGTTACATTGTGTACATCCGATCGAATACACACAACCAACAACATTATCCGGGCTATTCTTTATTAGGCGTGATTTAACAGTATTATTATACTTAAAGACTACATTGATGCCAATTGCTTTAAGTAAAGTCGGAAGATATTGAAAATTAACATGGTATGGTAGGCTAAGGATATTTTTACGCTCAAATTCCTTTACAATTACATTATTATAATACCTATTCTTGGCTTTCCTAAGACAGTTATCTAAAAATGAAATAAGATAATATAATTTCGTACCAATATTCACGATATTGCATGACTCGGAATCTAAAAATTCAGGACTGACAACTCTCAATGCTCTAAGAAACATAGCAGAGAAAATAGAGGATTCAATCGAGGGATGATGGTCAGAATAAAAATGCACATAAGAGTTATCTGCATTTTTATTCTGACCATCATCCCTACCTCGCGGTAGCCTGATGCTTCTACTTTATCCTTCAAAAAAGTATTTATATACGGCGTGAAAAGGTTGGGGAGTTTCTGAAACCTCCACACCTCATATATCTTCAATATTCTGTAACCATGGCGGATGGCTAAGGACAGCTCAGGACTTGTATATACACCTCTGATCATCCGCTCGTTGGTTGTATGATTAAAGGACCCATTATTCTCCTCTGCGCACTTCACGCACAGGGGAAACATGAGTTTGTGAGCTATAACGACGGGTAAGATCATCATCCATAAATCGCGACGGGGGAGCACGTCTACGAAAGAAAGACCGGAATATTACTTGTTCAAATTTGTTTTGATCACCTCGATGGTGGGCAGGTCAGGTCTCACCAGTTTTTCAGATGCACCTACGGGATACGGATTGTCATTCATCACGTAGGAATATAAAGAACAGAAGTCGTAGTAATGGAGTTTCACGAACTCCGTAGGTGGAAAGTATAGCTTGAATGGGTTTGTATGCCCTCCGAACAAGGTATCAACGCATTTGAGAGGCTCCAACACCATTGAACGCTTGATCGTGTTATTTCTTCACGGTACTCTCCATCTGTTTCCATCCGTGAATCATACGCATGCTCCCACAAGATTTTGTGAGTGAACTGGGTGCCTATAAGCTGATCGCGGGTGCGGGTCCATGCAAGACTGAAGGCAGGAGATCTACCGTGGATATCTCCTACGATTCCACACTCAGGACGTGGGCACCCATCCAGCAACCGTTAAAGGAGTACACAGTCTTCTCACCAGTGGTACGGTCTTCGCTAAGACCATCAACCTACAAAACACGACCACTGACCTTAATGGATACTTCTCCCGTGTTGTGGGCGTGTTTTATGTATACTCCGGTCTGCTGTTATATGTGCATGAGCCAATAAATAGCCTTGTTCACATAACTGCGAGGGTTGTTTCTGTGAATGACGGCTGAGGTGTCTTTAGGCATGAAATTGTTCTTGAACACCGTAAAGCACAATGAGGCGATTGTGGTTGCGACTTGCAGTCGCTCGCAGTTGAAACGGTTTATGTACATCCTCCAAAAGGCCTGGAAACATACTCTAAGCATACGCACATCATCCACGCAATAACGCTCACATTCATCAGCTATATTGTATGGATTAGCTTCATTAAAACTGTTTTAGTAGCGGTCAAAATCTTCAGGCTCACTGTCACTCATGTTGGTGTAGTTAAAGTATTGTTTGGGGGGAGGTAGTCCAACGTAATTTAAAGTGTCGCTAGTGAGGCAAGTGTAAAGGAAATACCCTTTTGAAACTTCGACAGCTACCCCCATCACCTTGGGTAGCTTGGCTAGCTTACAAGATGTGAATAATAAAGTATCTTTAAACTGAACATTACCTCTTATCTGCATTTGTATAAGTTTGTTTTCTCTTTTCAGGGGATCACCCGTTAATATCTCTAATGACCCGTGCTCAAGCAGTTCCTTATGAAGGAACTGTGTGTAAAATTTTGCCCCGTTATGAGCAAGATTATACCGTCATTTTTTTTTTAACTTGTCCGCTAACTTGACAATATAGGACACAAAGATTTTCACAGGGCTGTCGTGTGCGATCGTTTTAAAAATGTTTGTCCGTTTACCACATTTGTGTCACTCATCACACTCAACCTCCATGCACTCATCGCAGATAGTCTGGCTTACAAGTAGATGAGAAATAACCTCTTTCGTTTCAGGGTTTGTGTAATTTTCTATATCGTAGTACACAGTTATACAAGGTCTATTTTTAGGCTTAGCGTCTTTCATATAACATACATGCTTCACTCCATCCGCCTTATATTTTTCATGGCATGTAGGACAGTAAATTTCATCACATTTATGCTTGAATTTTCCCCAATTTTCCATCATATGAAACATACCACATTCACAGATTCTCATTTTCCTGCAATTGCCAATTCACTTATGGAACTCAAACCATTTATTATTGAAAAATGTACGTCTGCACACATTACATTCCCTCTTCTCAGCTTCAACTAAACTACACGACTTTCACATTTGGAACTTTCACACTGCTCACATACCATGTGGCATTCCTTACAATGTTTCACTATATCATCCGCAAACTCGAGACATCCCTTACACAAATCATGATGCCTTCCATATTTTTTACTTTTATCATAACTAGCGTAAACGTCCCTTAAATTGCGGATGGGGAGATATTGTTCCTGACATTCCTAAAATAAGTAGAGTTCTTATACGATCTCTCACACATACTCAGTCCTACGACGATCATCCATTCCAAATACAACTATACGAACATTCATTTCCTGCTCTACTCTTCCCAGCTCTTCAGGACCCATATTACACTCAAACTCAAGCTTACAAGCTGAAGCCAGTTTTCGAGCACCCTCCACAACGGTAGGCAACCAAATTTGTCTGGATCTCGTATTTAGTATGGTAAATATTTGAGCTAGGATTACGGCTATAAATCTGGAGCCACGCTCGGAGTTTATGTGACGTCTGTAAATAGCCTGAGAATTGAAGTTAAGAGTATAAGGTGTGGCACTATGACCCGCAACCCGGAATACTCTGTCAATATCTATCGTGAAGTTGTCCATATTGAAGGCTGTACTTCTTTGAGAGGCCTGCATTATACAGCCCAAGATATATTCTATGTCTACAGCTGCCAAGCGTCTGAACTTTATTGCTACCCAAAAATCATCTATATCCCCGTCAACTAACCCTAACCCGAAGGACAACCTCATCCGGACTTCACGTTCGTCGCGATTCTGAAGGGCAAACTCCACATTACGCACAACTACGTGCCGCAGTCCAACACCGTTGCTATACAAGGTTCCAGAGTCAACCCTGACTACGTACCGATTTCTAGTCAGTGCCGGGATGGAGTTAGCGGTGCGCACCAGTTCGAATGTTATACCTTCCTCCTCAGCACGAGAAGCTGCTGAAGTGGAGGATGTACCCAGAGTTAAACAGGAATAAGGGGGTATATTTGAGGAAGGAGCTAGTGTGGGGGTTGTGTCGTAAGACGTAGAGGACTGGGGCTCTATTACTGAGGGTCTAGCAACCGGTGCACTCCTGGCACATTTTATACTTGAAGTGGAAGGTTCTTCATCATCGTGCCTCCTCTTTGAACTGCCACGTGGAGGAGGTGTCGTTGGTGAGGGTTCGTCAGCTGGGGTGCAGTCTGTAGCTACACTGTCATCTGGATCGTGTGTAATATCGATGATGGAGTGCTGTACATCGTCGTCATTCGCGGTTCTGTGGAAGACGAAAAACAAGATATATTTATATTTTGTAAATGTTCCACTTAGGGGTGTGACGTTTTAGAGATGGAATCTGTAGAAAAATTAAGGTTCAGTAGCCCATCTACATGTGTTATATTTGGCCCTACAGTATGTGATAAAACCGTGTTTATGCTTAAAATCATTAAAGATTTGGGGGAGATGTTCTCAAAATTTGTACATAAAGTAAAATGGTGCTATTCGACGTATCAGTCAGTGTTCAACCTGTACCAAGATGATATTTTGTTCCACATAGGCGTATATGACAACTCGTTAAACGGAAATGAGCATACTGTCATTGTAATTGACGATCTCATGTTGGAAATGGATAAAACGTTTGCCTAGACATTTACATTGTTCTTCCACCATCTTAACAAAACGTATTCTTCATCAATCAGAATCTATTTTTCAAAATTAGATATATGCGCGACGTGTCGTTAAATACACAATATCTAGTCTTATTCACGCAAAGTAGAGATGTGTCACAAATTGGGGTATTAGCCAATCAAATGTTCCCGAATCAGCGTAAAGAGTTTTTGGAAGTTTATAAAGAAGCTACAAGTCAGCGTTACGGATATTTGCTTTGTGATCTTCACACGCGAAACACGTTTAGGGTGCTTCTAAGAACGAATATATTCCCAAACGATCCTGAAACGGTGTATATTCCAGAGAGATAAATAGGTTACAGAAATACTGTGAATTACGAAGATTATAAGAATCAGACAGAGATCCCCATGGTTATTAGGCACAGCGCGAGCAACGATGAGCATGGCGACATAGGACCTGGGCCCGACGTTAGAGATGACCAACCAAAGAATAATGGAACGCAACACATCGAGCATGTATTAAAAAGCAGTCTCCCACATACATTGAGGAATAAAGGCTTAAGTTTTTATAATCTATTGAGTGAGGATTCCATCCTACAGTGGACCGATACAGGCAGGGCCGGCCCTAGGATTGCTGGCGCCCCGGGCAAGCTGAACTTCGGCGCCCTTACAAGTATAATTTTAAAATTTGTTCACAATGAGGAAAAACTACAAATGTAGGAATAAAGAGTTTATTACAATTAACGATATTCACTCAAAGTACAACTAAACATTCTCAAAATGGAACCATGTATGAAAATATGAGAGACAGTGTTGCCACTTTTGTCTGAGGTAAATCCACAAAAAAATGTAAAAATTCCACAAAGTGGCAACACTGATGAGATATTAAAGGATGGCAGCGCTGCCAGGCGTATGTAATTTGTGCTCAACGCTCACCTACGCGGCCACATCAACCCATGTGACATGTCATCCCATGTCGGGCCAAGCTGACCTTAGCTTTACTGGTAGTCTGGTACTAATGCTATTGGCTAATATAATGTCATAATCCTTGAAAATTTGACTCCACATCAGGAAATTTTCACATTTGACTCTTTTATTTCATTTCATTTTATTTATTTATTTTTCTATTTTTCCCTTTGTATTTGGAAGATCTCAAACACATGACGTGGCGCCCCTTAGCACGTGGTGCCTCGGGCAACTGCCCGAGTTGCCGGTACCTTGAGCCGGCCCTGGATACAGGCGAGGTCTTTGCTGAAGGAACAAGGGTACAGGGATCAAATATCGTCAACATTGTCCATAATCTGGTGAGAAAGTGGGACAGGCCCTCACCAGCAAGATGGAAGCATATTAAAGCAAGATTACAACAAATAAATGTCCCAAAACATTGATAGGAAATCTGAATAGGTTAAAAGACTTGGAGCAAGTCTCGCGTGTGCCACAACTGAGTACGCCATCACCCCCAACAGTAGCATCTCTGAAGAGGAGAAAGAAGAGACCAAACAACAACGGCCAACCATATCCACGTGTCTCTAAATACGCAAATGGCTAACATATTAAGGAAATGTTAGTATGACATTTCTAACCCAGACTCCAATGGCGGTGTTAATAGAGTGTACAGAGGTGTTTACAATGACGGAGTAGGGAAAAAAGATGTTGAGAGGTTTCTGCGGGAGCAGGATGCTTATACACTTCATAAGCCGGTGATAAAAAGGTTTAAAACAGCCAGGACAACAGCGGCTTCGATTGACTCTATTTGGCAAGCGGATTTAACAGACATGCAAAGATATTCAGTGTATAATGATGGCTACCGCTACATCCTCTTCATAATAGATGTATTCTCTAGATATCTGTGGCTAATTCCTCTGAAAAATAAATCACCTGAAACAGTTGCTGAAGCCACTAAAACGCTGATGTTGAAAGAAAACTGGGTTCCAGGCTATTTTTGTACGAATATGGGGAAAGAATTTTTAGGCCGCGCTTTACAGAACATGTTGACAGAGTTTAATATCAGTTACTACACTAGCAATTCCATACGTAAGGCCTCTTTAGCTGAAAGAGTTCAACGTACCATAAAGGAACGCATGCATCGCTATTTTACACATAAAAACACATACAGATATATAAACATTCTGGGATCATTGGCCTCATCATACAACCGTTCACACAATCGCGCGATTGGCACAACACCTAACGAAGTTTTAGAAAGAGGTTCACGGCAAGAGCCTGATGTGAGAAGAGATGGAACACCACCGCCACGCTTGAGTATTACATATGACAAGCCACATTACGTGAATGTTGCGACTAATCTACTAAGAAATATCTCAATATACATAAGGACGATTGAGTGAAAAAATTTCCCATTCGGTGATGAGAGCTTAACAGTGAGCTCACTTTCATCGCATTCAGTTATAATGAACCGAAGGCCTTTCACAGTCTATCGAGGGGTGAGATATCAGCGTGGGAGTGGGCTTGGATCCATTTTTTCAACCATTCTACGCACGGCTGTCCCACTGATGAAGAGGAGCGCCAGATACCTCGGAATGAAAGCATTACAATCAGGCTTTAACGCGGTAGTAGGCATAATGGGTGGGGGGTGTCAGGAAATGATTGCCCCCCCCTGTAGAGCAAAAACTAGAAGAGATAGATAAAAACCGGCGAGACCACTTGAAAGAGCGTTAAAATCTGAATAAAAACCATTATATTCTATTCCTGTGATTTTAATTCTTACCATTTTTTCCCCACAGAAACCATGGCATCATCTATTTTGAACGATTCAGAGAAAAAGCGAGTTCTTGACCGCATTCGAGCTGTCACATTTCGTGAAGCAAAGGAAGCTGGTGCAACTTTCATAACTCGGCACTGGGTGGCTGAGAGATTAAAAAGATCAGAAGACTTTGTCAAAAGGAATTGGAATAAGAATCCTGAAGATTGTGAAACAGAATTTCGAGGAGGAAGACCGGAGAAATTATCTCAAGAATCGAAAGACATTGTGCTTGCTGCATCACGGCGCCGAAAGAAGAGCTGCTCTGAGGTAGCGAAAGAGATACTTATCCGTCGTGGTAAGATAGTCAATCGGCAACTTGTGCATCAATTTCGAGTTCGCCAAGGCTTGAGTGCTTGGCATGAAATAGCTAAGCCACGGAAGAGTGATCTTAATATTGAAGATCGGCTATGGTTTTGTGATTATCTTGAGGAATGGACGGAAGACGATTTCCTTCACTTGGTTGTCAGCGTTGAATTCTTCGTTTATGTCTCCAGAAAACCAAATTTTCAGAATGATCGGGTTTGGGCAACAACTCCTGATGAAGTCCCAGACGACCAAAAGTATCGAGAAATAGTAAAAAATCCAGCATGTGTGGGTGTTTTCATTATGTTCTCTATTCGGAAGCTCATCTGGGTTATCAAACCAAGAGGAACCAGTTGGGATGGGCCTTATTTTCGAAATGTAATTTTAGCCCAACATGTAATTCCGTTTTTGAAAGATCCCGAGTGTGTTTTGGATGTTGAACAGGCAACCTTTCTTCACGACAAAGCCCCCTGTATGAAAGCACTTGCGACTCAACAACTGCTTAAGGACAATAACATTGATTTTTTCGGAAATAATGAATGGCCTGGCAATTCTCCCGATCTTAATGTCTGTGAACATGTCGGATCCATCATGAAGGATCGGGTGGAGTCCTTAATGCTGGAACAACCATTCAGAATCGGTATTCAACAGAAATTATGACTGCAAAGATCAACGAAGTCCTTGAAGAAATGAGTCATGATACCGATCTCTTTGAGACACTTCTGCGGTCATACCCCCGTCGATTAATGGCCGTCAGAGCTGCAAATGGGGGCAACACCCGATATTAAAACAAGTGTTTTTTATTCAAAATTAAACGCTCTTTCGCGTGGTTTTGTCTGTTTTTTCTATTCCTTTCAGTTTCTTCTGTACAGGGGGGGGCAATCATTTCCTGACACCCTTTACTAACGAAATCATCAAAGATGCAAAGAGAAAAATGCGTGGTGGCGGAAAGAAGAGGAAGAGGGCTGTCCGGAAGAAGAGATTACTAGCACGTGGCGTTAAACGTAAAATGGCAAAAAAGATTTGTTCTAAGCGCCTGAAACCTATGGTTAACCATTTTTTTAACTGATATAAGCTAAGGACATTGCTTTCATGATTCATAGGCTGATTACTACTTCTCGAGAGAGATGACACGATTTCTGACTCGTCATGGCACGCGTCAACCATCCGTGTAGCTCACAATGTTGTAAATCGGAGCTGTCCCTCTTTGATATGCCCCCAACACAAGTTTCTATTGAGCATTGTGACTTTATTACAATTAACCCATTAAACACAATTAGTTCTACGAGTACCCCTTTAGAATTCGTGATACCCAGCTCAGGCCCATAATTTTTTGATCCAAGCTGATGCACATGTAAGCTAAACTGCGTATGGCCCATTCAGATGGAACGGACTGCGATGATAGTTATTCTGCATACCCTGAAACCAACTTTCTACACTCCAAATTCTGTCATTGTGAGGTGTATTTAAACCAGGTCATCATCTCGGCAGGAACGGGTTATTATCACCTACGAGCCTATCTGGAAAATATCCTCAACTTTACAAAAGAAGTGAAGGATACCTTTTTAATTGCCGAGGGCTATTATCAGATTAAGACGAAAGTAGTATAAAGGATAAATTTTAAAATTCTGAAAAGAAGATATACGAATGTTTCGGACGTCTACATACAGACTTCACGTCCAGGAGAAACTGCTTATGAATGGGGTGGATATGAAGTTAAAGATTACCCGCACGAATCCTGAGATCTGCATAAACCTGGGGCCTGATCAAGAAGAGGGCGCAAAACCCGATGTGATTCATATTATGGAAACATATCTGCGCGTACGGTGAGTGAAATTATTTTGGCCGAAATTTGTAGAAATTGAAAAAAATTTAATACACGCAATAGTAAAATACCCAATTAACAGAGTACAGATCAAACTATACACGGTGCCCGCAGGGGTAGCCTCAAAGCAACTAGAAAACGTGACTCTGGGATTCTAACTAAAAGGTTATTAATTGGAATGCAGGATCACGCTTCGACGAATGGAAAATATAAAAAGAACGCCTTTAAATTCGAGAATTTCGGCCTTAAAATATAAATCTATACTATGGAGATGGACTACTCATCAGACGCTGTGTTCCTGCTTTGCGCGAGAGCTTATAGTAATCTGGCCCATATTGCTGGTGGCTGTGATGAGCTCGGGATTGGAGTAACACAGAAAGAATTTGTCAATCAATTTAACCTTTACCCGTTTCATATCACCCCCGACTTATCTTCTAGTGTAAATACACACTTAAGTCTACAACACAGTGGGAACATCTCAGTCAGATTGGAATTCGCCAACCCGATTGTTGGCCTATTAGTGTACTAGTATACCTCGAGTCACAAGCCCTAATTGAGATCGACCGCTTCTGGAACGTAGTCACAGACTTTTAAAATGGACGCGAATACACTCCAGAAAGTAATGAAAAGTGACCGAATCACTCTCAAATTTATAGGTGTGTTTGCGAAGAATGAAACATTGAAATTACAAACTACGAGAAACTGCGGGGGGATTATCGTCAATACGGACGTTGTTGGGGACGAGGGGATATATTGGTTTGCAATCTATTTTAAAATTAGGTAAAGAATGTATTGTTTTAAATCACTGTGGACTCATCCCTGGAGTGACCCTGTTATTGTAAAATTTCTCGAAGAGTTGCATGTCCCTGAAATTGTCTGGAATCCCCACCGATTACAAGGATATTTTAGCTACACTTGCGGGATGTATTGTCTTTCATTTCTCCTGCACGTCACCTGGGAAGGGATTTATAAATTTTTAAAAATTATTCGATTTGTACGAGAGTGAGATGAATGATGAATTGGTATGCAGAGAGATAAAATGCCGCTTTCCGTTTGTGTGCACTCGATGTATTTTGTAAAGTTTTACACGTGTATATATAATTGTAACTATATTGTGTAAAATGTCTCCATTAAGGTTAGTCTTATTTAATGAACGCTAGTTCTGTAAGCTGAATTGTACTAAAACATGATTTTTACCATTTAATAAATTGATGAAAATACAATGTGTCTTGTTCTTAACCAAAAAAAAACTTACATTAGTTCATCGATGATCTGCCATTCGTTGGTCCGGATGTGAGCCAATACCTCGACCTTCGTATTCAGGTCACTGGGTTGGCTGCGCGTAAAACCACCAAATCGCTTTCGACTACTTCCTTTTCTTCAAAGCTGTCACGAAAAGTAGCTATAACACGATCGAGCTCCCCATTGGGCCTTTAAGGAGAAATTAACTTGATTAGTTCATACATTTTCTTAATCTTTTTTAATTAAAATCCAATTTTTTCATAAATCGAATTGCATTCAGAAAGCCTAGCGCAGTACTAATGCAAACTAACCTATAATTGGGGATACCAGCTATTTTAATGAAACATTTAACAAAAAGTGATGAGCAGAAAATGCATTATTACAACGACACCATATATATATATATATATTATATATATACATATATATATATATATATATACACCGAAATAACCACGAAGGAGACAGAATGGAAGACGATTAAAAACCTATTGTTTTTCACCAAAATGCCTACAGAGGAACATATATATATATATATATATATATATATATATATATACGCAAAAAATCACAGACCAACACGTACCACAGGGAAAAGGAAAAGGAAACACGAAATCCGTACACTTTCGTGATATGTTCACATGTTCTCCCTGAATATGTGAATATATCACGAAAGCGCTCGTAATTCGTGATTCCTTTTCCTTTTCCCTGTGGTTGTTTCCTTATATATATATATATACATATATTATAATCGGGGGTTACCCGGTGTGTTTAACCCTAAAGTACAACAGAGTACTCCTTTGCGGTCCAGACGGGACCTACAGAGAGCGCTGACCTTCCGGTCACTTACAGAATCCGGAAGCTTTCCTTAGCCCTTGTTTCACTCGTCGAGTTTAGATTAATTATGATGGGATTAACTGAGAGTCAACATTTAAGTTTAGGCACTTTAATTAACTTTAAGTAGGCGGATTACTGGCGAAAGTTTATAATAAATTGCTTAACTCTTAGGTTCACAAGGTCATATTTTAAAGTAAGTTCACCGGGTTATAAGTGAATTGTTCTTACGTCTACGAGTGACAATTAAGGTCACTAAGAAATAAATGAATTTAAGTCTGCTGGCGTTTCCTTCAGTCAGATTCTCAATTCCGCTTATTCCGATATAAAGCTTAGTCCTTGAATTACGTTAGTTTCAAAAGGTCAGACGGTTCCATTCACGAGACTACACCCTTGAGTACTTTGTAGAACCGCCTAAAAGCACGCTAATGACATACGGGGCAACTCGCTCCTCGTTACCCGCGATAAAATGAATAACGATTTCCTGCTAAGACTTTTCTCTCAAGTCTGTTCTAAAATCGTTCGAAGCAAAACTAATGCATACGAGGTAACTCGCATCTCGTTACCCGCGGAGTCCAAGATCTGGATCTGAGCTCTGTCCTTCAATGGCTGGACACCTCCTTATATAGGGAGAAATCCATTCTCACATGCGTCAGAGAGGTGAGTCAACATGAGACCAAGAAAATGTTTGGTTCTCAGAGTCAAGGTTCCCATCCTGAAACTCGAAACGGATGTGAGGTGTTAGCTTGGAAGGTACATGAGCAAACAGCGAGCGCAAGATGTCGCGAAAGTGCATCTGAGCTCTTTTGATTAAAATGAAGGGCTGTTTTAATATCATATTTCATATTTCGGGCGCGCGCTTTAGGGCTTAGAAAAGATTTAAGCAGGTTTGAGCGTCAGTTATTGAGATAAAGACGGGCGCCTGTTTTTGTAGAATATTCAAGAAGGTGGGCATGCTCATGTATAAGATTTATCGTATTAATTTCGTTTTCCAATATTGCGTATGATACTCGTCCCGTATAACAGTTCGTCCATTCTTTAAAAAACAAAAAAAAATGGGTATCGTGAAAAGTCGTGAAAAACACGCGAATTCGTAATATAAACACTGAGGTCACTTCAAAGTTCTATAAAATTCTTATTTAGTGGAGTGAAGCTCCAAAAATCGGAATTGCTTGTAGAAGTGCGAATAGCGCTCGTAATTTCGTTGTTATTGTTCAAAAACCTCAATTAACAGTTAGGGAAGTAAGGTAGTTGAAAGATCTTCCTTAATGGAAGTAATCCAATGTCAAAATGAATTGACTAATAATTTTATTGGTTGGTTTTTATTAAGGGAAACTAAATTGAAATGAGCTCAGCTTACACAGGATGTCGTTCAGGTGACGTCACGAAGAAAGTATCTTCATTTACGAATTACAACAATACGACAATAAGGAAAATTACTTAATAAGCAATAAGTGATTTATCTACGTTATTTAAGGTGAACTGTAAAATAAATCAGAATAAATGTAAATGTCTCTAGAAATTAAAATTCAGTACATGCAATAAATCAAAATTGGTTAAATTTACAAATGAAATGATTATGATTATAATATACAGTAGATCTTTAATTAATTTAAATTCAAATTTATTTTAAAATCAAATTTCACACTAAATCGTAATAAATGTAAATGAAAAGTCAACGAATACAATAAATCAGGATAGGGTATATTTATAAATACATCAAATATGACCATAATATAGATCATCAAATAATTTAAATTTAAATTTACTTCACTAATCAAATTTCATTAAATAAAAAAAATTTAAAACTAATCATTCATTACATAGAATAACAAAAATAAAAAATCAACTTACTTTAAAAATCAAAAAGCGGTAAATAAATTTAAGATAGCAATAATATAAAAACTTCAGCGGATTAAAATAGGAGTTCTCTCTTTACACATTTTCCTTTCTCGATATAATGTGAAGCAAAGATAAATATGCAAATTTAACATTTAACGTAAAATTTTGAGAAGTATATTTCAGGTGTCGTGAAATTTAGAAATTATGGCATGATGTTATTTAGAGGTGAAAATTGAAAATCATTCATGGGCTTTTGGCCAGGAAAAAATAGTATGCAAAAACCTTCGGGATAATCAATGTGATACGATGGATCTTTAACTGTTACTTCTTTGTTTATCAGCAATTATTGAAATTATATATAAGAAATCACGTATTCGGAATAATAAAAGAGAATCACTTTAATTAATGTTAATGTGATTAATTAATTGGGAAAAAGGGATTTAGTGAATTCGGTTACTAGGAGGGGTAACTAAAATAGTTTTATAAGGGAAATGAGTTTATTAAACGTTTCGCATTCTTTAGTCAGGTGTTTCCTCGGAAGACAATAACAGAGACTAACATATGCCGTAAAGTTTAGGAATTAACAACAGATGAGAGTTGGGTTTTCCTTGGTTAACATATATAGAAAGTGTATGGGGAAATTTGTGCGCAAAGACGTAAGTGTTTACAAAATAAAATAAAAGAATATAAAATTAACTCTCTCGGACATATTAGTGGGCACCTCTTACATTAGAAAAGGGTACATTACGTTGTCAACTTTGGGGGGAATATATGAATTGTTTTCAGAACCTGTCGGTTCATAAAAATTTGTATCTCATCATTGAATGATAAAATACAGCGTCTGCAACACTGCCATAGAATGGGTAAGAAATAAAATTATATTACAATATAAATATAGCTGTATATTTTATAAAAAATTTGGAGACTAGGCAGGTTTATAAAATTTAAAATATAACTTCATCTAATTTATGACTTGAAGAAAGGAAAGCTAATTTCTCATAGGTTGTTAACGTAATTCTGATTTCAGAATTTATTTCAAGTTTATTTAATAAAAGGTACGAGTAACTAAAGAATTTCCGTTCTGATTTATAGAAAACAATTTATAAGGCACACTGTCCTAAAGAGAGATCGGATGTTTAACATTTTAAAGTCAAGCATAAGAAATTTCAAAGTTGTTTTAAAAGAGAAGAGGGAAAAGAAATTCACAGTAGTAAGGTAAATGACAATAAGGTGCAAGAAGGACCTAAAAAAGTAATTTATCGGTAGGTAAGATATTGAACGTTTTATTAGGACTCTTAAGTCCTTTCAAAAATTTACAGTGCGTTGAGAATTCTCGCACGGTTGTAAATAGCTACCTGTATTGCACATTTAGCAGTGCTTTCATCTATAATTTTCGAGGATAAGCCTCTTAATTTATCTTAGATAGTTTAAAAGAATACTATTTAGTGAATTGCAAGGGAAGATAATTCCTTGAAGAATATCTTCGTCCCATCTTGGCTTGGCAATAAAAGGGGGAAGATTTATTTCTCTTTAGGGTTAACTTAACTAATTATTTGCTGGGTAAGTCCCGTTTTGGAAGTGGACTCGTTTGATGGGAAATTCATAAAATGAAAGTCGTGTCCTGTTTGCACGCATAGAAAAAGCAAAATTTTGAAAATAAACACACAGTCAAAGCAATATATTACAGAATTACCTTTTTCAAACAACTGTCATTGTCTCTTTGACGAAAATTTTAAGATATTTCAGACAGTTAGAGGGAACATTAAATCGTGTTGTAACATCGGTTCGTGGTTTACGTTGTAACATAAGACATAAAATTTAATAGTAACATGCGTAATTTCATAAGAAAGAATAGCTGAGGAAAAGAAATAAAAAGTGTGAGAATAATACTTCGGTTCAGAATGCAATGCTTTATTAAGGGTTCTCTATAGATCCCTTCTAAAATAATTTGTACAACAGTACGAATGACGTGTTTTCCTGGTGTTTACATTCTTTCGCAGAACTTTTAAAAGGTTCTAAAAATTTCTAAACTTTCATTACCGAATCATTAATTAAACGTAAAGATATTCGTTATTTGAATTGACTCGAATTTGTTCAATATTAATCTCCTTCCCGTTACGCGGGTTGGTGTATTTTTTAAGGGTAACTATAATCTTTTTATTTTTTTCTCCACCGAAAGTAGCGCGAAATATTTCACTGAGCAAGTGTATACTAAAGCTCAGTGTTTTATATTATACGGAGTGATTTTATACTAAAGGTTTTTCTGTAACTAAGCATTGCTTAATGTTTTCCGATAGTGCGAAACGTCGTATTTAGAAGTCTCAATTTAATAATAATGAGCACTGAGAGTTTAATCATTAGGAAATAATTACAGTTGTAAACAGATTTACGTTGAAAACTTCTCTTATCAGAAATTATGACTTCAGATCCCAGCTTATTTATGGAAAGCTGATATTTCAAGGGACAACAAGTTCATGTTATTTCATATAAGGAGAGAAAAATAGACATGAAGAGAAAGAAACGCATAGTAAGAGTAGTATGTAGACATGATTCATAAAAGTTTCCTAGGGATTAATTTAATGTATTAAATTATAGGATGGAAATTTACACTCAGTTATAACACATTATTTTAAATTGATTTGTAAATTATTACTAATCTTTATCTTTACACTATGGCACCGCCTTTTCTTCCTTTTCACTACATCACTTTACGCTCTAATTTTAAACACGTAAAGAGCACTTTTATTCTTTCCGACTTTAAGTACATAACTTTACACATTCTTATTATGGGCTAGTAGTTTGGTTAACTAACCTTTATTTAAATGTTAGGAGTGACGAAGATTTATATCTTATTTAGGCCGATTAATTCGCCTGAATGTTAACTTACCTTCATTTTCGGAGGATTTCCCTGGACGGTATTCCGGGGGTCTTCCGTATGGTCCATTTTTCCGACAAGGTTCCACGTCGCTCCGATCGGCGATAGCGTTCATAGGTAGGTCTTTCGATGGTGGTCGAACTGCTTCACCTACTTCATACTGTATAGATGAATAAACTTTAAATTTTACAGGCATTTGAGAATGTAAATTAAGGAAGTGGTGTAGATGGACGTCGTAGACTGACTAGAACAAAGTTTCGTTATTGGAAAGGTTCGCGCCCCTGCCTGGACTGCGCACAGTGATAAGAGCAGGGTGACTCTTTCCCTCAGCAGGAGTCGTTGATAAATTTATTTATTTATTTATTTATTTAATTAAGCAATACCAAAAGGGAAAATTAATTTGGGCAATTTTATGCTTCAATGAAATTATAAATTTTTAAATTGTTAAGTCTCGCTGTCCCTCCTGTATTACTCTCACTGTTGAAGACGAACTAATTTGATAACTCTCTGTCTTTTGACTGAAGTCTAGAATAAAAATAAATATAAATGTAAATTTATAAAAATATAAATAAATATAAGCATAAAAATAAATTTACTCGTAACGTTAGTTCATTTGCCTCTGACTCCACGCCTCCTATCTCCATATCCTGTTTCTTGTCACGACTCCTTATCGAGTTTCTCGTGTCGAACAAGATCTCATATTTTTAACACGAAACTTGTCTGGGAAGATTTTTTAATTGGGTTACTTTCTACCTACACTTTTCTGTGAATGCCTACATTCTAAAAGCCTACACTCCAAAAGTGACTACCGGCATGCCTACATTCTAAAAAGCCTACACATCGAAAGTGCCTATCTTTTTCCCGTGAATAAATATAGATGAATTTGGTTTCATCTTTCTTCGCATGTTAAGTCGTGTATCATCCTCGTTTGATTAAATATGTGCTTTTATTTCTTTCTTAGTTTAATATTTATTTTTCTATCCTGACTCTACGCAATTGAACTCCTATCTTATCCTTTGATTTAGATAATCATAAAAGCGAGAAAAACATTTTTTACTTAGCAATCTTTATATTTGCATTAAGTAATTAATTTTAGTGTTAAAGAAGCGAAATAATAATGAAAGACTTTTATTTAACGAGTCTTTCATTTTCTTTAAGCGATTTATTCTTTTTAATGCCAAGCGCAATAATAATCATTTACGTACAAAAGTCATTCATTGATAAAATCAGTCGGGCGGCCTCGTGTGTCTTCACCGACACTGCATGTCGTCAACTCTATTTCTGTATGTTTCTGGTTCGTTTCTCAATTCCTTGGATCTGATTCCTGTATAAATACGTCTGGTATCATCTTCTTTTCGGATATTCTTTATCTCTCCTACGCATTGGTCGCTCTAGGTCTCTACATCATCTAGTGTCTTTTTCGATTTTTCTTCGTTGGCATCATCTTTTTGTATATTGTTTATATCTCCTTCGTGTTGGTCGCTCAGGGTCTCTACATCATCTAATGTTTTTTTCGAGTTTTCTTCGTTCAGACAAATATCTGGTAATACGGTTCGTGGAGGAGAAGTCCTTTCCACCATATTGAAATTTAATTTCTCTTCCTTCGCCCATACACTATTTGCGTGAAACGTCCCAACGACCAATTCGTTTTCATCCATTTCCATGGTTTTTTTCGTTTAAATTTCCCTTAATCAGGTACTCTCCTGCTGTATTTATTTTAAGGAAGGGATACTCCTGTCTACGTTTTGCCTCCTTACTACAGGTTTCTTCCATGCTTATTTCTTTTGCTTGGTTTCTTCCTTTTGATATTAATTTTTCAATTTCGTTAATTTTATTATTGCTGTGAGTTCGCGTGTCGTGGTTCACGCGTACGACTTTATTTCCGATTTGCGTATTTCCTGAGATTTAATTTTTTTTTCCGTTCTCACGAACAGTCAATGCGTCATGCGTTCTATCATTTTTGTCCCACGTTCCAACGTCGTAGACACCGTTCACACGATAGCTTTCCGTTAGTACAGCACCCGTACTTTTATTCACACTTCCGTTCACACAAATGAAATATGAATCCTTTTCGAATTCATTTTCGCACGCGCCTAATTTATAAACATCGTTTACACAATTTCTCTCTAATTGAACCGTATTCATATTTTCACTTATTTCTCTTTCACACGATTTATTTATACTTTTATTTCTTAATACAAAAATCACTCTTCATTTGCTTCTCTCGAGGCACTTATAAAAGCTCTTTCATTCGCTTGTTTATCAGCCTCAGAGTCTACTCTCAAGGTCGGACGGCCAGACTCTGAGCTGAATCGCGCGGCATCCTCTCGCCTTGTTTTCGCTTTCATTCATACTCGAGTTACTGGTTAGTCTTTTTGATGACTAATTTAATACTAAACTGACCAAAGGTCGGTAGTCGGTTCTCCATGTTGTGAGAAAAATTTTCTCTTCTCCATCCTCGATTGTCAGGATGATCATTCCGTCGTTGGTCATAATAATAACTATTTGAGTTTCATTGCGTCTCTCTCCATTCTCGATTTTCGTTTCTCCGGTACGGTGAGAAGTAACGTCGTCGGTCCTCGTAGCCTGCTTCCCTTCTCCGTTGCCGTTTTGCCGTGAATGTGACGCGAACCGTCGCTCTCTTTCTATTATATGTTCTCGCGCTTTATTTCTGTCTCTTTCTAAAGCTTTCACTCTTTCAATCATCGGACAGAACTTTGCCTTGTGTCCTGTCCCTTCGCATATATAACATCGCGGACTATACGCTTGCGCTTGCACTGCATTCGCACTTTTTGCGTCAGTTTGCATAGAGGGACACGGATGGGTTGATAGATCGTATGTGGCGCACTACTACAGTGTATTTGCCTAGGAGGAATATTTACAGGGACGTTTTGTGAATAAGGGTTTTGTCCCAAATAAGGGGACGCGCTTGGGTAAGGGGAATAAGTAGGTTGATTTAGCAAATAATTTTGATTTTGATAATAGGAGCGATCTGGGGATGATATGGATCCCAGGTTTTGATTTGGATAATTTACGGGATTAAAAAGGGTGACTGGTTCGGAAACAATTCGATCGTTGCACCTAAAGCGTTTGATCTTTTTGTGTACCTACTCAGTCTGGTCTCCGTACTTATTCCAGAGCTTGCGAGGTATTGAATTTAAAATGACTTTATTTAAAACAAACGGAACATCTATATTTTGTACCATATCGCCTGCGTCTCTTTTCAACCCTTCTACTTCTTTCTGTATTCTATACGCAAAGGACGTGAATGACTCGTCCGGTCGTCTACATTCTCGCTCAATATTCATTAACCTATTGGTAATTTCGTCACTCCTATTTTGACAATAAAGGTCAGAACAAATATCTAAGAATTCTTTCTACGTTTTAACTTTTTCTTCGAATCCTACTAATACTAATCTACTAGGGGGGACTGAACATCTAATCGCGAGTGCGATTCGCATCTTATCGGAATTCGGTCCTCGCTCTGGGATTAACCTCGCGATTTCGAACACGAAATCCTGAAAAGACACATAGCTTTGCACTACCCCTTGGGCCACGGCAATTAAATTTTCAGCGTACGTCCCAAAAAATATGGGACAGATTTCGGCTGCGTGATGCAGCTTTTTCTCTTCATCAGGGGAAAAATCATTTTCTTCCGGAGACGGAGGATATTGAAATGACCTAGTGGTTGTGATTCTATGGGGGAGAGCGGTAGTAGTTGGAATTCTATGGGGGAGAGTGGTAGTAGTTGGAATTCTATGGGGGAGAGCGGTAGTAGTTGGAATTCTATGGGGGAGAGCGGTAGTAGATGGAATTCTATGGGGAGAGTAGGAGGAGAATTTGGGGGTGACGGGCTACGCCTTCCAGCCATTTCGCGGCTTCCTAAGCTAGCCTGTCTGTTGTCCTGACTATGAGACATTTCTACACTCTCTAACGAGAAAGGCCAAAACTCGAAGAAATCTTCACGTAAGTTAGCTAATAAAGGGCTATTCCCTTTTTGGAGTTCGCCTGTAATTTTCTCAGGAGTAGTCCAGGAGGGAATGTGAGGTACCCTATTGATATCAAAATTTGGTGGGAAAAATTGTAATCGTGAAGGGTGTGCTTTAGGTGTGCTACCTGCTACAGGAAAATTGTCTTCCTCTCCCCTAAAACCGGTTGCAATACAAACAAGTTTTCTTACCTTTGGTTTTTCTTCTTCTTCGGAGAGATGAATTTTCTCGTCCACGGATGTTACTTGAAGTCTCGTAGCCGCTTCCAATCGCGCCTGAGTTGTTGCTCTCGACCTTATGTTTCTAGATGGAATTTCCGTTTTTCTCTTCCCGTGTAGATGGTCCTCATACACGCATCAGTCGGCTTCTGGTATCTCGACGAGTGTCTAGGAAACAGGGGGTAGGAAATACTTACCTACACCACACACCTGACACCAATCTATTATACGGGGGGGTTACCCGGTGTGTTTAACCTTCAAGTAAAAGAGAGTACTCCTTTGCTGTCCAGACGGGACCTACAGAGTGCGCTGACCTTCCGGTCACTTACGGAATCCGGAAGCTTTCCTTAGCCCTGGTTTCACTCGTCGAGTTTAGATTAATTATGATGGGATTAACTGAGAGTCAACATTTAAGTTTAGGCACTTTAACTTTAAGTAAGCGGATTACTGGAGAAAGTTTATAATAAATTGCTTAGCTCTTAGGTTCACAAGGTCATATTTTAAAGTAAGTTCACCGGGCTATAAGTGAATTGTTCTTAAGTCTACGAGTGACAATTAAGGTCACTAAGAAATAAATGAATTTAAGTCTGCTGGCGCTTCCTTCAGTCAGATTCTCAATTCCGCTTATTCCGATATAAAGCTTAGTCCTTGAATTACGTTAGTTTCAAAAGGTCAGACGGTTCCCTTCTCGAGACTACACCCTTGAGTCCTTTGTAGAACCGCCTAAAAGCACGCTAATGACGTACGGGGCAACTCACTCCTCGTTCCCCGCGATAAAATGAATAACGATTTCCTGCTAAGACTTTTCCCTCAAGTCTGTTCTAAAATCGTCTCGAAGCAAAACTAATGCATACGAGGTAACTCGCACCTCGTTACCCGCGGAGTCCAAGATCTGGATCTGAGCTCTGTCCAGAGTCTACCCTGAATCTCAAATCTGAATCTTGAATCTGTCCTTCAATGGCTGGACACCTCCTTATATAGGGAGAAATCCATTCTCACATGCGTCAGAGAGGTGAGTCACCATGAGACCAAGAAAATGTTTGGTTCTCAGAGTCAAGGTTCCCATCCTGAAACTCGAAACGGAGTTCTATGGGGGAACTTATTGAGATAAAGACGGGCGCCTGTTGTAGAATATTCAAGAAGGTGGCCGTACTCGTGTATAAGATTTATCGTATTTATTTCGTTTTCCAATATTGCGCATGATACTCGTCCCATATATCATATATTTATATATATATATATATATAATATATATATATATGAAGAGAGAGAGCTGTAAGACGTTACAAGTACACTAATTTACAGCGCCGGAAATATTTTAATCCGAATTGTGCATACGACGCAATGCTTACTATCAAGGGTCTCGAGCCCAGGACGGTTGGAATTCTTTAAAGTTTTAGTAATTCTAAAATCCTACCTGTAGCACTTTCTATAAATTTATTAAACGTAAATATTTGATAAACTACACTCACTCTCTAAATACTTAATAGAATACATTAATTACAGAAACCCTAGCACAGTATCATGTAATAAACATACATTTTTATGTCTGGACACCGCGATGTATATATGGGAGGGGAGAGTTACCATAATATAAAATGCCTATTAGACTTCCGGATCAAATAATATTCAGCAAACAGGTGGCCTAACCGGATTGTTAACATATACTTCCATATATATCTATATCTATATATATATATATATTATATATATATATATATATATATAGGAAGAGAGAGTTACAATAAGATAAAATGCCGATTAGGGCAACCGGATCAAATAATAAACACAAAGCAACTATCCTAACCTGGCTCAAAAGGAAGATTAGCTGGATGTGCTACGCATCATCTGCCAGCACCGGATCTCGAACCCCTGTGCAGATATCCTTTCACTTCGTTTATTATTGCTTTTCATGAATTACCTACCACTTGCAAGGTGTAAGCACTGAATGACACTATATATATATATAGCTAGAATCATAAATTAAATTAAGTAATTACTCACATCTCCAAGGTAGAGACTTCTGCTGGTTCAAACGAAGGATCACTGCAGATCTCATTAACGTTTTGTGTGGAGAGAAGATCATTCCGGTCAGTCGCTGCGAAAAGTTGGAGCGTAGCCCCTCCATAGAAATCCCCGTCTTCAAACAATTGCGGGGAGCTGTAAAGCTCTTGTGAATGACTCATGAGAAGATATTTCTGTAACTACTGTTTGATAAAAACAACTGTTGTGGGTTCCATCTAAAAATGTCCCCTTTTATATACATGGTCCTAATTGTAGCCACCCCCAATATTCGATTCGCGAGTTTCCTATTGGCCGTCGGTGAATTTGGGTCGTCCATGACGTGTAGCAAGACTTTTCACCAACCAGAGATCCTGGGCTCGTCCTCAAACACCGCCCATTGGGTTTTAATTAACCGAGCTGCGAATTCTGGGGGTTGTGTCTTTGCCGAATATTACTTATTCATTCCATAGAGTTCTTTCAGAAATGAAACAGATTCGTACAGAGAGAGAGAGAGTTACAGGAGGAGTTACAAGGAAAATTATTACCTCAAAAGGCCTTGCGGCCCATACCGAGGAGGTACCAATGGCAACGGGTGCCAGGGAAAAATTCTGTCACCCTCAAATAGTGCGCAAGATTCGGTCTAACTTTTCTTGAACAGATCCACAGAAGAACTGTTCACAACTTCTGAAGATAGCCTGTTCCATGTGTCACAGATCTTATAGGTAAAGTAATTCCCACACACACTAGTGTTAAACCGTTTGAAATCCAACTTCGAACCATTGTTGAGAGTTGGGTTATCATTTAAACTAAACATGCTTCTAAAATGGACATCGTTGAACTCGCGTAAGAGCTTCAAAACCTCGATGAGTTGACCGCGCAGCATCCGAGTTTCCAGCGAAAACAAATTCAGCGCGCGTTAGCGTCGATTGTAGCCCATATGCTTAACTGAAGGGATTAACTTTGCAGCCCTCACATGGACTCGCTCCAGCCTCTCAATATCTTTGCTGGGGGTGGGCAACCAGAACTGCACAGCATACTCCAGGTGCGACCGAACCAGGGAATTGTACAGAGAGAGAGCACAATCTCCTTGTTCCGAAATTGAAATTGCCTCCTGATATAACCCAACAGCTCTTGGGCACTGTTTGGTAAACTTAAGGTCGCTGCTAATTAGCACACCCAAGTCCTTTTCCAAATCAGTGGCCTCGATATTACTCCCCAACATGGAGTAGTCCGACTTGAGATTGGCGTAGTGTGCATCACCTTGCATTTACCCAACTTAAACGGCATTTGCCATTTTTCGGACCACTCTCCTATCCTACCTAGGTCCGCACGCAGTTGCTCGATCGCTTCAGGCGTCCCAACATTGGCCCCAAGCTTGGTATCATCAGCGAATTTAGCGATCATACTGACGATGCCAGCGTCGATCTCATTTATGTAAAGGATAAACAACAGTGGCTCTATATGAGAATAAAAACCCACTCTAATAGACAGAGTTTATTTCCACGACAGTTTCGACGCCCACTGGCATCCTCCTCGGGTTTCTGTATCCACCCGAGGAGGATGCCAGTGGGCGTCGAAACTGTCGTGGAAATAAACTCTGTCTATTAGAGTGGGTTTTTATTTTCATATTTTGACCTTCACGTACAAAAAAGTGAAGTTTTTTGCATTTAGCAGTGGCTCTCTAAACCCACGTTGGGAGTCCCAAAGCAGCTTGTAGGAATCCAAATAGTCAATAATCCTATCTCCTATTATCCTCTCTAATAATTTACCTACAACCGAAGTGAGACTAATGGGACGATAGCTCCCTGGACTTTAGTGATCCCCTTTCTTAAAGATAGGGGTGACGTTGGCTTCCCTCCAGTCACAAGGCACCTGGCCCGGCTCCAACGATTTGTTGAAGACTGTAGCCAGGTGGGGAGCCACCTGGTCGCGCACTTCCCGCAACACTCTGGGGAGGAACTGGTCTGGCCCAGTAGCCTTAAACGCGGTCAGTTTGTCTATTCTATCGGCAACGACTGTCACGGTACACCGAACACTATCCAGGCCAGTACCTTCGTGCCTGACGCCTGGCTTGGGGATGACGCAGGTATCCTTCCTAGTCAACACTCCCGCAAAGTACTCATTCAGCGCATTAGCAATGTCCGCGTCGGAGATCCGCAGAGCGCCGCTGGAGTCCTTTAACGGGCCTATCATGCTTCTAATGGGCTTTCTACTATTAACATAACTGAAGAACTCCTTACGGTTCCCCTTGCAGAGGCTTGCCACCCACATTTCTTCGTTTCGTTTGGCTAGCCTAACCTTTGCCTTCACTTCCCTGCACAGGTGGACATACGCCTCAATGTTCTCATTGGAACGATTAGCCTTCGCCCTCCTATACGCAGCTTTCCTATTTCGGATACCCGAATCGATGTCCCGACTGAACCACTTAGGCTGCGTTGAAGCAGGAGAGAGAGAGAAAGAGAGAGAGAGATCGTGAGCGAGAGAGAGAGAGAGAGAGAGAGAGTTCCAAGGAGTTACAAGGAAAATAAGTACTTCAAAAGGCCTTGTGGCCCATACCGAGGAGATGCCAATAGCAACGGGTGCCATGGAAAGTTTCGTACACCCTCAAATAGTGTGCAAGATTCGGTCCAACCTTTTCTTTAACAGATACACAGAAGAACTGTTCACAACTTCTGAAGATAGCCTGTTCCACGTGTCACAGACCTTATAGGTAAAATAATTCCCACACACACACACTAGGGTTAAACCGTTTGAAATCCAACTTCCAATCATAGTTGCCAGTTGGGTTATCATTTAAACCAAATATGCTTCTAAAATCGACATCGTTGAACCCGCGAGGGAGCTTGAAATCCTTGATGAGTTGACCGCGCAGCCTCCGAGTTTCCAGCAAAAACAAATTCAGCGCCGTAAGTGTCGACTGTAGCCCATATGCCTAACGGAAGGGATTAACTTTGTGGCCCTCGCCTGGACTAGCTCCAGCCCTCCAATATCTTTCCTGAGGGTGGGCAACCAGAACTGCACAGCATACTCCAGGTGTGGCCGAACCATGGAATTGTACAGAGAGATCACAATCTCCTTGTTCCGAAATTGAAATTGCCGCCTGATATAACCCAACAGCTTCTGGGCCTTCTTTTCCACCTCTACGCACTGTTTGGTAAACTTAAGGTGGCTGCTAATTAGCACACCCAAGTCCTTTTTCAAATCAGTGGCCTCGATATTGCTCCCCAACATGGAGTAGTCCGACTTGGGATTGGCATAGCCAATGTGCATCACCTTGCATTTACCCAAGTTAAACGGCATTTGCCATTTTTAGGACCACTCTCCTATCCTACCTACTGTAGGTCCGCACGCAGTTGCTCGATCGCCTTGGACGTCCCAACATTGGCCTCGAGCTTGGTATCATCAGTGAATTTGACGATCCTACTGACGATGCCAGCGTCGATATCATTTATGTAAATGATAAACAACAGTGGCACCAAAACGGAACCCTGAGGAACCCGGCTAGTGACCGAGGTCCAACCCGAGCTAGCCCCTTTAATTACAACACTCTGCCGCCTATTCTTCAGCCAGTTTTCAATCCACCTACCTACTTCCACACTTTTACCCTGCGCGCGGACTTTGGCCATTAGCCGGCGGTGAGGTACCTTATCAAAAGTCTTCTCAAAGTCGAGATAAAGTATATCAATCGCCCTACTCTTATTATACTCACGCCACATGACGTGGAAAAACTCAAGCAGGTTGGTGAGACACGACCTATGCCGTCTAAACCAATGTTGGGATTCCCCAAGCAGCTTGTAGGAATCCAAGTGGTCAACGATCCTATCCGCTATTATCCCCTCTAATAATTTACCTACAACCGAAGTGAGACTAATGGGACGATAGCTCCCTGGACTTTCGTGATCCCCTTTCTTAAAGATAGGGGTGACTGTGGGTTCCCTCCAGTCACCAGGCACCTGTCCCGTTTCCAACGATTTGATGAAGACTGCAGCCAGGTGGGGATCCACCTGGTCGCGCACTTCCCGCAACACTCTGGGGAGGAACTGGTCTGGTCCAGGAGCCTTAAACGCGGTCAGTTTGTCTATTCTATCGGCAACGACTGTCGCGGTACACCGAACACTATCCAGGCCAGTACCTTCGTGCCTGACGCCTGGCTCAGGGATGACGTGGGTGTCCTTCCTGGTGTACACTCCCGCAAAGTATTCATTCAGCGCATTAGCGAAGTCCACGTCCGATGTCCGCAGAGCGCCGCTGGGGTCTTTCAACGGGCCTATCATGTTTCTAATGGGCTTTCTTCTATTAACATAATTGAAGAACTCCTTAGGGTTCCCTTGCAGAGGCTTGCCACCCAGAGTTCTTCGTTACGTTTGGCTAGCCTAACCTTTGCCTTCACTTCCCTGCACAGGCGGACATACGCCTCAGTGTTTTCATGGGAACGATTGGCCTTTGCCCTCCTATACGCAGCTTTCCTATTTCGGATAACCGAAGCGATGTCCCGACTGAACCACTTAGGCTGGGTTGAAGCAGGGGTGACAGGTTTTGAGGGTATGGCAGCAGATTGCAGTACCATAAACTCGTCCCGGAATGCACTCCACACTCCCTCAACATCGCCGCCGACCTCTAACCCCATCTCACCTACGCTATCCCGGAGGCCAACAAAGTCCGCCTGCCGTAGATCGAGCTTACTGCTTCTCGAGTTACTTCGCTTCACCCGAGGGACGCAGGCACAGAACCTAATCAGACCGTGATCACTCCCGCCCAATGATTCGTCAACGCTGAGGCCAGTGACGAGGTTGTCTTCGGTCGTGAATACTAAGTCTAGAACGCTTTCGCCTCGTGTAGGTTCATTGACCCACTGAGTCAGGAAGTTCTCATCAGGAAAGTCAACTAGCCTCTTCCCTTCGGCATCAGCAGTCCTGTCTTCCCAATTTATGCCGCGACAGTTGAAGTCTCCTAAAACTACACACCCTGTCACCTAGCAGGCTACGGAGTTCGGTGTACAGGGCTGTATCCTCTAAAAGGAGGAGGTGGAGGTCTGTACACCAAGATTAACCTATAGTTCGTCCCTCCCACGTTCAGATCGACGCCAAGCAGCTCCCGTTCCGATCGGAACTGGGAGTCAACCGGACTCAAAGTGTCCCTAACGTATATTAGTACCCCTCCCCTCTCCCCACGGGTGCGGTCCTTGTGAAACATTCTACACCCTGGAATCTCGAACTCCCCAACGTAGTCCCTACCATCTGTATGAATCCAGGACTCGGTGATAGTAACGATATTCTGGTATTCTGATGCTAAGAGCGCCTGTAACTCGCAAAACTTATTCCTTATCGACCCAGCATTAAAAAGCACTGCACGGAGGGAGCCTTCCCTTTTCTGACTGCCCCTTAGCTCGACCGGTTTTCCGAACAGCCAGGGCTGTCGGGAGTTGAAGAGCCCCTCGCCAACGAGTGGGCAACTTCCGTAGGAGGCTGAGCCCCCTCCAACGGGGAAGGAGGGTCACCCACCTGTACATAGAGGCACCCTTCAGTTGAAGGTACGTCCGCCACCGGGTCAAGATCATCTCTCCCCGGTTGGGGCCCATCATCAATCCCCGGGCTTGACCTCACCATACGGTACACGTGCCGGTCAAGCAGCATACCTAGCACACCTTTACCCTTGACATTGACGCGTCGAACGGGTCAAAAAAGCTGACGCCCAGTGGGACGCACAAATCTTGCACCCTCTCGTTGATGCCAATGATTTTACTGAGCGCGTGGTCATTGGCATTCTTCCGCGATAAAATACCTATCAACATTCCCCTGTCTGTCTTAAGTTTTAGATTCCGTCGAACCTACCCTACCGCCTTTGAGGATCAGGTCGTTGCCACCAGCGTGGAGTGGAAAACGATCGCAGTCCTCCGACTAGCCACGCGCAGCTTCTCTAACTCCTTCCTTAATTGCGCGTTCCCCACCTGGGTAAGCACCTTACCTTCCTCCTGTCCCGGTTTACAGAAGCAAAGTATTTCTCCTGGCCCCTGATCTGTGAGTCCCCAATCAAAACGGTGTCTTCCTCCTTCGCGCACAGGAGACTAAAGCGGTTGGAGGTCCTGACAGCGGCAACCGGGGTCTCAGGCTTCGGCTTCGCAGCCTTCTTGCCCGATACCTTTCGATACCCGTCGCCACCAGTAGACTGAGCTGCACTTAAAGTACCCGACCCACCCCGACCGGTTTCTTTTGGCCATCAGTAGGCCCCTTACCACCCTGTTTCTTTATCAGCCCCTTCCTACCCTTCTCTATCGGCCCCTACTTTGCGCCCTCCCTTCTCTCCACCTTGCGTCGCGGTTCCGATCATTCCACGTGGGTCGCTGGCGATTTCTGACACTGATTTTCACCTCTACCCTTTCTCCAAGGTCTCGAGCTCTGTCCAGTCCACCGTTGGACTGCCTTTCCAGGGCAGCTATCCTAATATCCTATCAATAAGCTCCGGGGTGGAGAACGCAGCCGCCTCAGCGACCGCCGCGCCTCCAACAGCCGATCTGGACGACTCGAGCCGCCGGACACTCCCTCTAGCTTCTCGTACAACTGCATGAGTTCGCAAAAGCGGCACATGCTGGAGTGGTTGATCTTCTCGAAGCAAGTTTCTTTGAAGTTCGTCACTCACTGGTTTACTCCATACCTCGCACACTCAGCCTTCAGTTTCTGCGGTCCAGTCATTGTAACTTATTTTTTTTCTAACTCCGAATACAGTGAATAAGATAAAGCGTTCTAGCAATGAAAACTATCGAAAACGTTCTGACCAGTACATGAAAAAGGAGGAGGAGGGTGAATTCTTCACGCGCAAGCCGCATCCGCCTACCTGCAGTTGACGTTCATCCCATCCAGAAGACTACACCGCTCACTGCTGCCGCACCGACCAAAGGTCGCCCAGGGCCGGACAGTCCCAAACGTGTCACAGCTACCAACTGACAGACACTCGCGACGCAGGCGTCACGAACTTCCCGCCAGAAGCGACAGCGAGATGCAGCTCCTTACTAAGTTTTACTAGTCACTCACAAGCGGCCAGACTCTTAGAATCCAATGTTCAAGGGATATCCCACCAGACCCAACAGCTACACCCGAGACTTTCCGCTGGCCTGCCAGCCAGCTGGGCAGTAAAGCTCTCTCACCTAAAAGCAGTACAGCCAAGCACCATCAATTGGTCACCAAAGAACGGTCGTAGGGGGCTGGTCAGACCATTACGCGTTAGGAATGGGCTTAAAGGAGCACTAGGTACACTCCATTCATCGCGCCCCCAAGCCAGGGACCCCTCCATCCCAGTCTCTCACGACCTACGAGCGTTAAATGGTGTTATTTATAGAGGTTCCAAAGCCTCTCTTCCCACACATGAGGTAGCAGTAGGGTCCTTATAGTAAAAGTAGAGAAAAAGACTTAATACTAAAAGAAAAGGGTTTTTTTTTGTCAGTCAGTCAGAGGAGAGCAATAGGGTGGATCGATTTTACATTTTTTTCGATTTCCATATTCTAATAGAGACAAAAACTTGCGCATGCATGAGAAAATAGCCTCTGCAAAATCTTAGCTTAATAGGTAATCATCTTCTGCCACCCGGCAGAGCGATGAAAATCATATTTTAGTAGTCAAAAACGTATTTTTCTTATAATTTTTTAAATATTTCAATATGCGTGTGTGTTATTTCATGCCTACGCAACGATATAAATGCTATGGGAAATATATAAATGCATTATTTAAGACAAAGAGCCGATCTGAAAATATGTATATAAATTACCTATTTTTTCAACATTTGACGTTGTTGCCGGGGGCAAAAGATATTAACGTAGGACAACGCGCTTGGAAAAACGATCATATGAGGTCTTTTTCATCGACTTTATAGTTATTAGGAATAATTTTGATGCATATTGAAATATTTTAAAAATTATAAGAAAAATACGTTTTTGACTACTAAAATATGATTTTCATCGCTCTGCCGGGGGCAGAAGATGATTACCTATTAAGCTAAGATTTTGCAGAGGCTATTTTCTCATGCATGCGCAAGTTTTTGTCTCTATTAGAATATGGAAATCGAAAAAAATGTAAAATCGATCCACCCTAGAGAGCACCCTTAACCTAAGCTAAAAGGAAAGAGTAGGGATGGGATGGGGTCCTAGTAACCCACGGGACAGGAATGTACAACAGATTTAACCCGCTCTCCCGAAAGAGAGAGAGAGAGAGAGAGAGAGAGAGAGAGAGAGAGAGAGAGAGAGAGAGAGAGACCCTAAAGGAACTGGCAGCCAATTTCTCTAAAATCCCACGACTCGGGACCGGAGGGCTGTCACACCCCAAGTATAAAGTTTACAACACCCAGAAGAAATGTGCATAACCTTTATACCCCATGCGGAGAGAGAGAGAGAGAGAGAGAGAGAGAGAGAGAGAGAGAAAACTTATTTAGCTGGATGGATGGAATTCAACATAAAATTAAGTATTATTTGTTATTTGTTTAGCGACTTTTACAATCATCTAAAACTGGAGCAGGATGCTTATACACTTCAAAAGCCGGTGAAAAAAAGGTTTAAAATGTTTAGTGTCGAGAGAGTGGGCGTATGATAAATATCGATTCAAACGAACAGCTCATGTTTTAAAGGAATAAATCGTTGTAAATTGTTTTATTACCTTACCTGTGATAATATATATATATATATATATATATATATATATATATATATATATATATATATATGATGAATCAAACCACGAAGGAAAGGAAACACAGAGTGGTGCTCAAGCGCTTTCGTCTAATGACATCCTCAGGAACACTGAAGTAAATAAAGAGTTCAAGACTATATATAGGTTACCCAAAAAATATATATATATATATAGTAAATAAAGAAATAAAAATTGTGGGAGGAGCATACACATTTGTAAGGAAAACTACCAATTTTAGCACTTTGCCCGAATTGAACACAAGCTCAAATGGATTGTTTACAACCAATTTTATAAATAATGCCTAAATGATATATAGGTCACAAAAAAAAATAAAAATAAAGAAATAAAAATAAAAATAAATTGAAAAATAAAAATTGTAAGAGGAGCATACAAATTTATAAGGGAGCAATTTTAGCACTTTGCCCGAATTCAACACAAGCTCAAATGGATTGTTTACAACCAATTTTGTAGATAATGCCTAAATGATATATAGGTCACAAAAAAAATAAATACAAAATAAAAATAAAGAAATAAAAATAAAAATAAATTGAAAATAAAAATTGTAAGAGGATCATACAAATTTATAAGGGAGCATTACCAAAAGTTTAGCACTCTGCCCTTCTTGTTTAAATCCGTTCTGAACGAATTTAAAACAACGGGATCGAGTTGAAAAAGACCTTTGCTCATGTTAAAGTTATTTGTAAGCTGAATAATAGCAGACTCAAGAATATTTCTATTAACAATGTTGCTAGAGTGAAACAAAACTGAAGCATTATTCCAATCAATACAATGGGATAACTCTGAAAAATGGACAAAAAGGGCACTGGACGACTGCCCCCTTCTTAATGGGGGTGTCATGTCCAGAGTAAAAGTGTACGTAGGACAAATTGTTTGTTTTTTCCGATAGATACTAAACTTAAAACCTGGGCTTTCCCTATATACATGCACATCCAAAAACGGTATTGAGTTGTCTTGTTCCACTTCTAAAGTAAACTTAATGGAGGGGACTTGATCATTTAACTGAAGGAGGAAGTCATCCAGGTCACGGTTCATGGGCCAGATACACAAAATATCGTCGACGTACCGCAACCATGGGATGCCAACTCCCAGGATTCTCGGAATGTAAGTAATTTCGAAAAACTCAATATAAATATTGGAGAGGAGGGGCGACAAGGGGTTGCCCATGGCCATCCCAAAAACCTGTTGATAATACTCGCTAATGAAAGTGAATTTATAGTCTTTGATGCAAAGCTTAATAAGTTCCAAAACGATGTGTGCAGGTAGTGGCAGGTCGTACTTATGTAATTCTCGGGAGAGAAAGTCAAGCATATCGTCAATCGGCACTTTTGTAAACAATGAACAAACGTCAAAACTGAACAATCTATCATTGGTTTCAGTGTGTACATTATTCATTTTTTCAGTAAGATCCATGGAATTTTTTACATGTGAATCAGAGATAGTTCCAAAAATGGGGGACAAGACTTTGAGAAGCCATTTGGAGAGTTTATAAGTAATAGAGCCCACCGAGCTAATAATAGGGCGCATAGGGTTGCCAGGTTTGTGGGTTTTAATAAGACCGTAAAGGTAGGGTAGAGAAGATAAAGTGGACATGAAAAGCGGAATTAAGTCCTTATGATCTTTGAGAATGAGTTTCAAGCCACTATTGAATGATTTGATGACGTCATCCTGCGGGTTCTTCCTAAGTTTTCTGTAAGTGGCGGGGTCCTGGAGCAGCTCATTCATCTTTCTAATGTAGTCCACTTTGTCCATAATAACTATGGTGTTAGCCTTGTCTGCTTTAGTAATATGGAGTTCACCATCTTTTTTTAATTGTGAGACTATTGCGAAAACGTTTAGGAAAGTTATCTTCGTAAGTAATATTCGCAGCACTATAGACAAGGCCTTTAACTATGTTAACCAAAGACTGAGGAAGATTACACTGTTTTTCAAAACAAGCCTGGATGACTTCCTCCTTCAGTTAAATGATCAAGTCCCCTCCATTAAGTTTACTTTAGAAGTGGAACAAGACAACTCAACCCGTTTTTGGATGTGCGTGTACAAAGGGAA